>KE152101.1:191214-224164 GCA_000411095.1 Aethionema arabicum | reverse complement strand
AGAGAGAGAGAGAGAGAGAGAGAGGAGACGACGAGAGCACTCAGAGCAGAGGTTGACTTGGCGTTGTGGAGAAGGCAAATGGTGCGAGCAAACAAATAACTCACGGCGAAGAAAAATATAATCTCTCTTCTCCCTTGAGCACGGCGCCCGGTGAGGATTCACCGAGGTAATCACTTCGCTTTTTCCGTAAGTGTCTTTATAGCTACCAAATGTGTATTATGAAACGAATTTGCTGCGATTTCTTCTGAAATCACAATCCTCTACACCTATCTCTGTATTTTATCTGTGTTCCGCACGAGTTTATTGGGAATGATTTAGTTTCAGCATCGAATTGATTGTGTAAGCAATATCATTTTAGAGTTAGTAATGGCTAGTGTGTGTTTATTTTGCTCCGTATATCATTTGGTGTTTAAAGCAGAACAATCGTGTATTTAGGGAGAGAAATGTTGAACGAAAAGAAGATATAGGTCTAACTCTGTCTTTGATTTTGAGTTTGAAAGTAAATTTGATATGCTCAGAAGGTAATAGACTGATGTATGGAACCAATTCGTTGACTTGACATTGGGTAGTTTTTTCTCCCCTTTTTGTTATTGAAGCTAGGATTTTTAACTTATATTTGCTTGACAGAAATGGATTTGGCAAGATCGCCCCAAGAAGGGAATGATCTGAAATTGTGGGAAAAGATAGTGGAAACTCTGGGAAAAGATGGTCCTCAAAGGGTTTTGTTAACTGGTAAAGCTGGAACTGGGAAGACGAAGCTGGCTAAGACGGTTTCCGAGTATGTTACTAAGAAAGGTTTCTGCTACCTGACCCTCTGGTTGCATCTGAACAGGAAGTTTGATGGTGAATTGTCGCTTTATGAGAACATAGCTTCCCAGTTATCTTTATATTCTGATTATGAAGAGACTGAAGTGGACGATAGAGATGAGGATGAGGAAGAGGAAAATAAAGGGATAGATTTGCTAAAGGATTTGAAAGAGAAGATAAGCAGAGAGCTCAAGGAAAAGAAAACATCAGCTGAGATAAAAGCTGAGGGTGACAAAAAAGCTGAGGATGACAAAAAAGCGAATGAGTTGGCTGAGAAAAAAGCTGAGGCTGACAGAAAAACAAAGGAGTCGGCTGGGAAAAAAGTGAAGGAGCCTGGAAATAAGAAGCAATCTGGTGAGGGAGATAATCAAACGGCTGACGGAAAAGGGAAGCCATCTGAAGTAGAGAAAACATCAGGTGAAGGAGAGAAGAAAGATGCATCAACAACAGCACTGCCTTATCTTCTATTGATCCTTGATGATGAAGGAAAAAAGACCAGTGAAGACAAGGTAATGAAGGATTGGAAGCTTGAGAGTTTTCTCAAAGATCACAAACATCTAAAAATTATTGTTACTCGAATAGGAGGATATGAGGAGGCTGCAAAGCCTGGTGAAGATATTAAGTCACATGCCCCTGATGAGGCACAGGACAAAAAGACTGAAGAGGAAAGCGAGGATGAAAATGAGTCTCATGGCAAGGATGAGCAAGAGGACGCAAGTGGTGAAGGAGAAAATGAGTCAGATAGCGCAGATGAGTCACAGGATGAGGTAGTTGAGGAGATAACTGAGCCGTCTACCACGGATAAGGCACATGATTCAAAGAACGAGGGGGAAAGTGATCCCCCTACCACAGATGAGCAACATGCTGAGATAGTTGAGGAGATAACTGAGCTGACTGCCACAGATAAGGCACATGATTCAAAGAATAAGGGGGAAACTGTACCCCCTACCGCAGATGAGTCACCAGCAACTACAAAATGTAAAGAAGAAATTGAATTTTGTAACACGGATGAGTCACAAGCTTTACTTGACTCCTTAACCGAGAAGAATGCCTTGGACTTATTTGAATCAGTTATCAAGGATTCATCAAGTTCTTTGCTTAACTCCCTTCCCGAGACTAATAAGACATTGATATCTGAGGTGAAAAAGAGCATGGAATCGCCAGCTGCAATTGTCGTGCTAGCTAAGTCCCTAAACTGCATTATTCAGAGCACTTCCAACGGGTTTTCGGTTGATCAAAAAAAGAAGTTTCTGAAAGAAAAGATAGAAACTGTTCTTTCGGCTAAGCGGCTTGATCCATCCGATCCAAGTTCGAGTTCTGAGAACGCTATCAAACCATGCAGCTACAATTCAATCCTGCGTCTTGGATATGAGCTGTTGGAAACCTATAGCCCATTGAAGGATGCCATCTTTGATTGTTTTTGGCATAGCTTGGACTTCTTCAAGCACTGTGGCTGCGTTTACTACCGTGACTTGATCACACAATGGATACTTGAAGGCTACTTTGATCCTGTTAGGTCTGTTGAAAAGGCCTACCAGGATGGTCATTCTATCTTGATGGAGCTTATAAACCGTGGAATTCTCAAGATACAAGAAAACAATGTGGTGGTACCAGAGATGGCGATGAGTAATTTAATTGATCCTCGGCATCGTGGGCTCTTAGGGAGATCTCAACTTAGATTTTCTAAAGTTTATGCTGGTAACAAAAAAGAAGGTCTAGGGAAAGTCGCCCAGATTGATGATATGATAAAAACAGTGCAAGCTAAGAAAGGAGTAAAGGTTTCCACAATTCTGGTTGGTGGAGACCGTCTGCGTCGTGAAACTCCTGGAACGTTCTTCAAGAAGCTGGATGATCTTGAAGTACTTGGCCTTTTTGAACCAACAATAGACCCTCTTATCCCTTCTTTAGAAAACCTAATGAATCTCCGAGTCCTTGTGATCAGGGACTGTGATCTACTTAATGATATCGAGAAGCTTAGGGCATTTAAAGGGCTACATGCTCTTGAAGTTTCTGGCGCTAGCTCCCTAACGGAAATTAAAGACGACTTCTTTA
Organism: Aethionema arabicum; assembly: GCA_000411095.1. NCBI lineage: Eukaryota > Viridiplantae > Streptophyta > Magnoliopsida > Brassicales > Brassicaceae > Aethionema > Aethionema arabicum. The sequence goes on along the minus strand of KE152101.1, from coordinate 221,305 downwards.
CAGCAATGCCTGGTCTTCAAAGTCTCCACCTCTCTCGACTTCAGATCAGCTCTTCCCCTTCCAGCATTTCTCAGCTGAAGAAACTTCATTGTCTCATCATTAAGGACTGTCCTGTATTGGAGGATTTGCCAGACATACAAAATCTAGTAGAGCTTGAGGTTGTTGATATTTCTGGAGCTCATGGACTTGAAACTTGTTTCGACAAAGAAAAAGGCGCAATAAAAAACAAAAGCAAAAACAAAAACTTTCTTAAGCTGGAACAACTTCAGCTCCTAGACTTTTCAGAGAGCCAGATAGAACGAATTCCGATGTTCCAGGACTCTGCGGTGGGTGCCAAGCTGCACTTATTGACTCGGCTTTTGTTGCGAAACTGTAGCAAATTGAGAAGATTGCCGAATCTGAAGCCCTTGTCAGGTCTCCAAATACTTGATCTTTCGGGCACTACGAGCTTAGTGGAAATGCTGGAAGTATGCTTCGAGGATAAGAAGGAACTCAAAATTCTTAATCTCACAGGCTCTAATCTTGGCGAGTTGGCAACCACCATTGAGGATCTGTCCAATCTAACTCATCTCCTCCTAAAGAACTGCACCAAGCTTGAAGCTCTCCCAAATATCGAAAAGCTCACAAATCTCGAGGTCTTTGATGTTTCTGGCTGTATTAACTTGGAGACAATTGAAGGATCATTTAAGGTCATGTCTTACCTGCGTGAAATAAATCTCTGTGGAACCAAAGTGAAGACCACCCCTGAGTTGCCAAAAGAGAGCAAACTCCACTGTCCAAAGCGTATTGTGATGGCAGATTCAAGTTGCTTTGAATGTGAGAACTGGAGCCAAGTAATGGACGCCATAGAAAAGGCGACGCCTGAGAGTTCTAGCTCTTCTCATGCAGCTTCTAACCCTGAAGAAAAGACAGGAAAGGAGTCTAGAGAATTAGGAGAGATTCAGCCGAGTGAACCTTACGCCAGTGATTGTACTGAGAAAACAGTTGCCAGCATTGAACGTTTTCGTCAGGTTCCTAAAGACAGGGCTCTATATAATAAGACACTATCATCTTTTGATTCTGAAAGTTACACAAAAGTCATGGAGATCGATGAAACTAAAGGCTTAGTTGGTTTCTCTGATCAAGCCAAGGAAGTCCTTTCTACTGTTGAGTATGTGTCTTTTGTGGATAATAGCTCCACAAAGCTTACATCTATCTTTAATGAGATGAGCTCAGTGAAGGGTTGCTGGCTAAGTATGTGTAAAGACACAGATAACCTTTTTTCTGGTGTGGGCGAGGAACGTTTGGGATCCCTGGAGATATTATCGATTACAAACCTTCGGTTGCTGGATAGTATATGCAGTGGTGGCTTCAAGAATCTGAAAAGGCTAAGCTTAGATTGTTGTCCGAATATCAAAACACTATTCCTCCAAGCATCTGAGATGCCCAGCAGCCTAGAACTTCTGCATATAAAGTTTTGTGAGAATCTGGAGAAAGTGTTTGAAGAAGAAATCGAAATGTCAACTCTTACTACACTGTGCCTTTATGAGTTGCCCATGTTATCAGCTGTCGGAGCCAAACTACCTGAACTCGATATATTTGATAAGAAGAATTGCCCCAAGCTTCTAATCGAAAAGAAAGATCTCAAAGTACCGGTGAGTGCAATTTTGTACTGTCACTTTTTTCATAAAACATCTGTTTAGGGACAAGGGCGAACAATGCAACTCTTGCCTTAGGATTGGCAGAGAGAAGAACATTCCTAATCATCTTTTACTTGTCTAACGTTCTAACCAGCTGCATCATATTTTTGTGTCTTTCTCAGGTCGTTGGTGTTTGAGTTGTGTTGCAACAAATCTTGTTTCCTTTTGATTTCATCATAGCATTTTTAATGCTGCGTGTATTTTCAGGGCTGGATTATGGTACAGCAAAATGAAGCAGTACCATAACACAGAAGATGACGGAAGTGGCCGGGAAAAGATCTACATCCATATTACTATCCATCTGGGTCGTTGCCACCAATCATTTTAAGTATTTTTTCTGCGTGAGTTTGAAGCTTTGCATGTTGAATAATCTTTTATTTATCTGTTGTAAGATATTTTCTGCAGTAATATCCGAGGCTGGCTATTCTGTTCTTGTCTCGGTGAATAATACCTTGGTTTTAATTGTTTCGTAAACGTTATATAACAAGACAGCCTTACACTAAAGATATGATTACACAAGCTGGAATGTGTATTTATTTAGGGTGCAGAGAAACAGAGGCATAACAGCTAAAGAAGGTACGAACGCTCTTATCATATTTACAGAAGACACTAGACCAGCTTATTGGGTTGTATCTGGGGATGCATGTGACTGTAACCTCCAGACGCCATTACCATCTGTGGGACAGAACGCTATTTTGGGACATTTATATTTCTCCAGCAGTTTCATTTGTGGAAAGAGTGTCTTCAAATCCTTCCACTCGGCCTTAAAGTCAATCAAATACTTCAAACGTAAGATCTCAACGTGGCAATTGTTTTCTGCAGTTGGAGGTTCGTTACTGATTCTGCTTAGCTTTCCTCCTTTAATTGAGAGCTTTTTAAGATTTTCGAGATTTTCGGGGTTTAACCAAATAGGAGGTTCCTTGTCAGGGAAACATTCTAACTCCAACTTCTTCAAGCTGGAAGGAAGCTTAGGGTTATCAGTTGCTGGATTGTCGTGCCATCCTGTCCCCCACATCTTGCTTTGGCTGCGCCTGACCATGGACAGTACTGCCTTGCGAGATCGGGTTTCCTTGTGAGTAGTCTTTTCAGGTTTGGATGATGATGCCTTTTCTTGAATCTCTTTTGTCGTTGCATTGTCTCCTTTGAGATCATCTTGCTTCTTCTGAGTCTGAGCTATTGATTCTTCCGAAAAACTCACTTTTTTACTATACTTCTTATCTGACTTCCGAGTCTTTGCTTTTCCCTCTTCGCGCTTCTCTGCTACTTCTAAATCATCACTGGGTTTTTCGCCAGCTCCTTTCTCCTGCACTTTGCTATTTTCGTTAAAATCATCTGTCTTGCTCTGAATCATGTCTTTAGATTCTTGTGGGGGGTTTGTCTTCTTGTCTCCCTCTATGACCTTGTCTGGTTTGGAGCTCTGTTCTTGTAGGTCAGCCACTGCCTTCTCTCCATCTCCTTTCTCTTCTTGTTTCCCACCTATTTGGTTTTCATCTTGCTTGCTCTGTATTTTTCCTGTTGATTCCTGGAGAGGATTAGCCTTCTTATCTTCTTCGACACCATTGTCTGATTTTGAATTTTCTGCTTCTACCTCATCAGGCTTCTTTCCTTCTTCTGTATTGACATTATCTTTATCTCCATCTCCGTCTTTTCCTTCTTTGCTTTTACCGTTTTGATCATCTGGCTTGTTCTTGATTGCATCTGTTGATTCCTGGAGAGGATCAGCCTTCGTGTCTCCTTCAACACCATTGGCTGATTTCAAACTCTCTGCTTCCACTTGTTTATTTCCTTCTTCTGTAGCTACCTTTCCTTTGTCTCCGTCTTCTTCCTTTTCCACCTTGCTTTTATCTTTTTGATCATCTGGCTTGTTCTGGTCTGCGTCTGTTGATTCCAGAAGAGGACTAGCTTTCTTATCTCCTTTGATACCATTGTCTGATTTCGAACTTTCTGCTTCTATCTCATCAGGCTTCTTTTCTTCTTTTGGATCAGACTTTCCCTTATCTCCATCTTCTTCCTTTTCCACTTTGTTTTCACCTTTTTGATCCCCTTGCTTGTTCTGGATTGCGTCTGTTGGCTCTTGGGAAGTATTTGCCTTCATATCTGCGTCATTAACTTCATCTGATTTTGAATTCTCTCCTACTAACTTATCATCTGGATTAACTTTCTCTTTGTTTTCATCTCCTTTATTTTCCACTTTGCTTTTATCATCTGGCTTGTCCGGGATCTTGTCTGTTAACTCTTGGGGAAGACTCGCATCCAAATCTTCCTTGACAGCATTGTCTGATTTTGAGCTCTCTGGTTTAATATCGTCATCCTTCTTACCTGCTTGTAGATTATCCTTCCCTTTATCTCCATCTCCTTCCACTTTAGTTTTCCCGTTGTAATCATCTGACTTGTTCTGGATTGTGTCTATTGATTCTTGGGAAAGACTCATATTCATATCTTCCTTGACAGCATTGTCTGATTTTGAGCTCTCTGCTTTAATCTCATCATCCTTCTTACCTGCTTGTAGATTAACCTGTCCTTTATCTCCATCTCCTTCTTCCGCTTTGGTTTTCCCTTTGGAATCATCTGGCTTGTTCTGGAATGTGTCTGTTAAGTCTTGTGTAGGACTGGCCTTCGTATCTCCCTCGGCAGCCATGTCTGCTCTGAAGCTCACTGCTTTTACCATGTCACGCTTCTTTGCTTCTTCTTTTGTACTATCGACTGCATCTTCTGATCCCACTTGTGGTCGACCCTTTCCTTCTGCATCACCTTTCTTCTCAAGTACTCGGTCATTGTCTTGTTCCTTTAGGTCTTTGACTGTTGCAGGACCTCTCTGGTTCTCCTCCACATTTTTCTTTTTTGTCTTCTTCCCTGCTTCATTAGTTTGTTTGCTCTTTTCTCCTTTTGTGTCCTCCGGGAATCTAGCTCCCCATGCTATTTTCAGACTCTCAAGTTGATCAAGATTTTTCAACGACTCCATCAGGAATTCCACCTTGAAAAGGTATTTGTTTACGGTGATGCTTAGCTTCCTCATTTGCAACAGGTTTTCAACTGCACAATGCCTTTCATCATCAGATTCACTAATCACAAAGCCTTTAAGTACTTGTAGCTTGGAGAGCTCTGCAATCCCCTTAGGCATGCGATCTAGCATATAACACTCTGATACATCCAAGTAAATTAAACTCTTAAGTGAGCCTATATCTTTAGGAAGCTCCTCTAGATTGTAACATGCTCTAAGATCCAAGATTACTAACTTAGGTAGTGCACAAATAGGATTTTCCAGCTTTTCTATCCTTGAGATCCCTTGAAAACTTGCTAGCCTTAAATTTTTTAAATCCTTCATATTGTTAAGGAACTTGGTGCTTTCAACTTCAATGTGGCGCTTAGCAGTTCGTTCCCATCTTCCCAAATAAAGAACTCTAAGTGATTCCATCTCTGAAAACCACTTGAATGTGAAATCAGGGTACCTTTCCGTGGAATTGAACACTGTGTTCAGGTTTTTCAGATGCATTTCAGAAAATTTCGGCGCTTGTTGCGAAGAGGAGTCTTTTACAAGACAGACCTTGTGATACTTTGATTCGACCATTAAAGGCTTACCTTTCCCGCTAAAGAGTTCATATAGATCCACAAGTTGGGCTAAGTAAACAACTGCAGAATGCACATGAGGCTCCATCTTATAACTATTTGGTTTCAGTTTCCTTTCATCTTGTACAGGCTCAAGTAATCCTTGCGCTGAAAGTTCATCAAGAATCCTGGTTACAGAGTCTTCAGAACTCTCATAATCGACGAAACCTTCTCCAATCCACCAGTACATCAACATTGTCTTTTTAACCTCTCTGTTCTCTGGGAACACAGCAAAGGACAACAAACATAACTTATGCATGAACTCCAGGTATGTAAATTTCTCTACAACTTCTTTAAAAGCTTCAGAAGATTTGAAATCTTTAGAAACATGAAGGCTGGGAAGGTATAAATCGCTACCAGTCTCATCAATCATATCGTTTTCCTCAGCAGTTTGAGAACCAGTGATGCTTAACCCTTTGGATGATTGTTTGTAGAGCAATGATGGGATCTGACACTTCAAGAAGAAGATCTTCTTTCTGATTTCTTTGAGATCGTAAGACCGAGATTTGATCGAATCAGTCTTCTCTAGTATTGCTTTTAGTTTCTTTGAACGAAGATCAACCTCCAATGACTTGCTCATATCAGTTTGGAAGTGGGTCAGATTAGCAAATGCATCTTTCATCTGACGAATGTCACTGCGTAACTTCCGGATCACAAGGTCTGCTTCTTCTTGATCTTCAGCAATGGCTTTCCTGTTTCTGTTCCTACCTTGACTTCCTCCACTTTCGCTTCCATGGTTTGAACTCTCATTCTTCACCTTACTAGTCTTTTTAAATATTTGTCTTACACGATACCATAAAGATGATTTTTTCTCTTGAATTGGTGTCTGGCTTGGATGTTCATTGCTGGTATCATCAGCAACCTTGGATAAAGGTATCTCATTTAGCTGAGTTTGCAACTCAGTCAAGATGTGAATGATCTTCTCGATAGTAGAATCTTGCGTCATACCTGCAAATCCCAGGAAATAATGAAGGTTAGTTGCCTCAAATTACTTCCAAATTCTTCTGAAATCTCAAAGGAAAACAGATGATTAATCTATAAAGCTGTGTTTATATATGCAGAGTGTTTTATAGAACTTGTTTCTTCTAAAGAAAGATCTACGAGGCTATGGAGCTACCATCTCTGAGAGTATCAGGTAAAAGAACAAGCTTTATGATCATAATCTATGAAAATGATAAACCCCATAATGTAAAATCTCCAAAACTCTTAAAAGAAAGCCATTAAAGGAACGACATTGTTACCTTGGTAAGCTTTTAGTGAATTTTTTGCTTAAAAAGTGTCATTCAGGAATTGTATCGAACACCTTGTGAATTTCTGAATAATTTAATCCCTTTTATAACCTGCAGGTAAGTAACATTGGCATCAAAGCTGGCTTGGGAGCTGAAACAAAACATAGAGGAAGCTTCAAACACTGTTCTTTCCTTCTTCATTTGGCAAAGAAATGGATGAGAAACTCTCTGTGGAAACAAAGCAAAGTATCCATAACCATGTAAAACACATGTATCAAATTCCATGATTACAACAGAAACTTAATTAACATCTTAACCGATGCAAATTGTGCTTAATTTTGTTAATAGGTCGACAATTTCAATACTTAATGAAGGTTTGAATAAGAAGAAACCTCAAAGAACAGTGGCTTAACCAGACTAAGCATCTAATTGCTACAAGTAAGTAAACTTTCCATTTTTTACAGCAAATCTATGCCAATTGTACTTGATTTTGTTAATGGTGTTACTTAATCAAAAGAAAAACCTCAAGAACAGTGCTTGAATTCAGACTAGACATCTGATAGCCACTATTAAGAATCTGGGTATTCATAAAGATCCCATATTTACGTCAAATCAACACAAATTGTGCTTGATCTTATTAATGAGTCAACAATTTTAGGGTTTGAATCAACAAAAAAACCTCAAGAACAGTGTTTGAATTCAGACTAAACATCTGATAGCCACTAATAAGAATCTGGGCAGTCATAAAGATCCCATTTTTACATCAAATCAACACAAACTGTGTTTGATTTTGTTAATGAGACAACAATTTTAGGGTTTGAATCAAAAGAAATCTGAAGAACAGAGCTTATTAACAAAACAAACCAAAAACAAGAAGATACAAACAGAAAAATACTCAGAGATCATCAACCTTTAACAACAAGTTTAGCTCTTGCATCTCCTTTATTAATCTGAAACTGATCACCTAAACCAAAATGTGCCATTAACAACCAAACAAAGTTAATTACCTCTCCACCTCTGCTAAGTTGCGCCACATGTTCCGTAGCATCACAATGACTAGCTGCGTAAGATAGCAACTCAACCCAAACTTTCCCCAAAACTCTCCATTTCCCTTCTCCATCACCATTTTCTCCCAATTTCATAAGCTCTTTTGCTAACATACTCGCATCAAACAACACAGATTTACTTCTATCTCCTTTCACATGTATTGGCTCAATATCATTACTTACTGAAATTATTGTCTTGCTTGCTTTCTTCACATCTCTCGAATTCTCTATATGTCTTCCTCTGAAAAACCTTCTTGCTTCTGCATATGTATCTTTAAACCTAATAATACCAATTCCAGCTACTTCAGACATCAATTTAGGTTGCATTATCAGCAAATAGATCATGTAATCTGACATCATCTTACTAAACAAACGATCTTCATCATCATTACTTACTTTCTCTTCTTTTTGAAAACAAAGCTCTGTTGCTATATGCCAAAGTAACAAACTTTGATCATAATCAACACTTTCTACATAATTCATCAGTTTCTCAGCTCCTGTTATTGTTGTATCTCTTAAAGCCCATTCTCCTCTTGCTGAAGACACTTTCTTTGCAATCTCTGGTGTTTCCGCAAACTCGGACTTTAGTTTCAGTTCATTGAAGATGAATTCCCATTGATTCTTAGCTAATGGTTCACTAGATACGAATCTCCATTCATCTAATAGAGATTTCACACTGAAAACCTTGTCAATGCAACCCCAAAAGAGTCCAAAACGACGAGGAATTTTGGAGAAAAACAGGAGATAGAGCTTGTAAAATGTGTAACGAAATAACCGATTGTTCTTAGAGAAATCACTCATTCTACTTTTGATTGATTTGTTTGTGTTCATGATCCATTCATATAACGTTTGAACTCCTAAGAAGATAAAATCGAAGATCGGAACTATTGAATCCCAAACAAACTCACACATGTTCTGGAATCTGTTTTGATGGATTCTTGAAACTTTAGCTTTTAGACTGTATCCAATGAAATTGAATCCATAGATTTTACCTGACCATCTTTTGACTAAAAATGGAGTGGATAACACCTCGTGTTCGCCTTCGAAACCGTTTCCTTTACACTTGTGTTTCTTCCATTGTAATCTCGAGAATCTGAGTACCAAATTGAGTAAAGGATCAATGAAATGTTTCTCTTCAGGATCATCCTTAAGTAGACTAAACACTGCACAAGTCCAATCAGAGATCAAGAACATAGCCGCAGATGTAAGATCAAGAGCAATTCCAATGATGTACAATGCGTAAGTAATGGCGATATCAGCTCCATGGAAATCAAGATGCTTATAAGGTCTAAAATGGAAGAGTAAAAATGAGGAAAGAAGCGATCCAAAGGCGATAACTCGAGATAAAGTACCAGAAATCGAATGAAGAACAGCGGTTTTCGTAAACATTGATTCGTATAGAAATCCGAGTTCTACTTCAATGATCTTTAAAGCTTCTTCTGATTTCAATTCCTTGAAGAAATCCATACTTTCGTCGCGTTCGCGGAAACTGAAGATGAGATCTACGACTAGACCTTTGAAAGTATAGAAGAATTTGTAAGCGTATTGAATGATTTGAAGATCTGTTAGGTTTTCTGTATCTGGTCTAACGAGTTTCGGTGGTCTTTGATGTTTATCAGGTTCGTCGATTAGGACGATTTCTGTTGGGAGATTTGAATCTTTTCTCGCTGCGTATTCTTCCATGAGCTTAGCGTAGTTAGGGCCAGTGTCTGGAGGTTGAAGCATCTTCTCTTTGAAATTATCTAAGCTAGCTGCGTATAATGCTTGTGTTCTCTCTGCGTACTTGATTGTTCCGGTGATGAAGAGTAATGTTATCGGCGGCCATAGAACATTCTCCATTGATTGCACCACTGCGTAAACCCCTGAAGGAAGTTTTGAAAAAAAAAAATTTGAATTTATTTTTGAATTTAATTAGAAATTATTTCTTTTAAAAAAAATTAAGTAAGTAGTAGTAAATTTTGAGCTATCGAAAATCGACGTTACAAAAAAAACCTGTCGAAAAAAAATAATAAAGAAAATTATTTGAAGTTATAGACTTTTTTTTGTGTTCTATCTTAAAAATTATTTTTATAAATTTTGACCCAAAAAAAATTATTAATTATCAAAATATGTTTTAGTAATTTGGTGGTCCGCGAAATCACTAAATGATAGTAGTTTAATAGTTTTATTGGTCTGAAATCTCTAAATAATAGTTAGTTTACACATATTTGATTGGAAAAAAAAAAATTAATTTGTATAAACGAGTAAATTTAGTTAAATAGTTTTATGTCTTGTACTGGTCAAACGATTAATTGTTGTATGATAAAAAGAAACAACATGATATACAAAATAAAACAATAAAATAAACAAATAATTTTTGAGGAAAAAATAACAATTAATTCAAGAACATATTCTAGTTTATATATATATATATATACATACATATATTTACTAGACTAGTAGTCTAATAAGTACATATTATTAATTGTAAAATGAATCTAAGGATTAAAAAATATTTAAAAAAAATGATAATATTTAATATACACTCACTCAGTCACTCATACTCATTTGAAAGTCACTAAGTTGTTTTTTAAGGAAAAAAAGTTAAAATAAAGATAATACAAACAAAAATATAATAGTCCTGCAATCAAAATTTAAAAATACTTTGTGTTATAACCAATTTTTTCTTTTTTCATCAAAAAACACTTTATATTGTGAAATTATACTTCTATAATATTATACTTTAATATATTTTCCTCTGTTACCTGCAAGTAACTGAGAAATGAGACCAAAGAAGTGACGTTTCCAAAGAGCATTATCTTGAAGTGTCAAAGCAGTGATAGTGTCTGGACCACCAAGATGCAACAACAAGAATGGAGCCCACAAAGCAAGTAACTTCTTGTTCTGTGGAGGATCATCTTCTTTCACTTCTTTCCCTTGATTCTTTGTTATTTGAGCTACTGCATAATTTGCTATCCAATCTGCTAAAAGATATATAATCCACAAAACGCCGGCCACATACCTTCTCGCGGTGCGTTTTCGCTGCGGTGCGAGAAAGATTAGAAACGTTTGGAAGATTAGAGATAAGATTACAAGTCCTCTTATGTTCCATTGGTCTAATATCTTCTTTACTTTTTTAGGAATCACTCGCATTGTGTGTATATGGTTTTCTTCTTTGTTTCTTGTTTCTTGTTTTTGTCTGAAAGAAAGTGTATTTATATATGTAGGATTGGACATAAAAACCAGAATCCAAAGAACCGAACCAAACCGAAAAAAGGGGTTTGGTTAGATTTTGGTTCTGGCGTAAAGTACCTATTAGATATTAAATTCAGGGTTCATGAATATCAGATAGTAACCAGAACCAAACTTATATCCATTGGGTAGTCGAAAGTGACTATATTTTTTCTGGTATTTTTTCATTTTTTTCGAATAATTTTTTGGTTTTTCGGGGACTTTTAAGTTTTTTGGGGTATTTTTAGATATTTTTTTATCAAGTATCCGAATCTGAATCCAAACTAGAACCGGAACCGAACCATAATCTTCAAAAACTGAATAGATCTATGGTTATGAAACCGAAGAACCGAAACTAAACGGATATCCGAATGCTGAATCCTATATATATGTAATATATAAATAATTGATGATATTTCTTTTTTGTTAATTTTTTGGCTTATAAATTAAGTTATTTAGTGAAACGTGAATCATATTTCTTTGCATTTTCTTTTTGTATTCGTTTCTTATATTCCACGATAATTAATCTTTAATTAAGAGCTTTTTTTCGTGTGTCAGAATAAAATATTCTTTTCTTGGTATTTTATAAATCTATTTTGTACTTTTGTATTGCAGACACTTACTAAAAATGGTGCACATATTGTTAAGGTTTAAGTTTGTTTTAATTGAGGAAAATCTTCACTTTGTAGTTTGTACCACTGGAGTGAAATATTATATTTCTGAAAGTTCATTTGATTAATTAAATTATAACTTTTTATGACAATTTTTTATTGTTACTTAGAAGAAAAAAACCTATTTGCACTTAAATATACATATATATATATATATATAATTTGCACTTACATATACATTTATATATATATATATATATAATTTGCAATTATATTTTTTTTATTAATTGTTAAGGTACATTTAGTTACATATTTATGATTAAAATATTCATTATTTGGTTATTTTTAAATTTGTTACACATTTATTATTTTTTTAATAACGAAACGCATCTATCTAATATGTATATAGTTCTGATCAACATCTAAAGTCAGCTAGAAACGAGTATTAAGATTTTATGGTTACGAATAATTATTATCGTTAGATATATCTTAATAAAATATATTATCGTTAACTTGTTAAAAAAAAGTTACATATAGATGTTAAATAAACCATCAGTTTTTTAAATTGTTATATTAATTAGAAACAAAAAGATTAGTAAGGAAACTATACATTAAAAGGCCCATAGAGACCACTAGAGGCCCATATCTAGCCCATTGCGTATCTTATTATCTTGTTCAAATCAACCATCTCTCGTTTCAAATTTCATTTTCTCGAGAAACAAGAAGAGACTCCAAATTGCGCGCCAAAATCGCAAGTGGAAGACGAAGAGGTTTAAGGCATTATCAATGGGTAAATTATTCACGAAACTTCAAATATGTTTTCGTTTCTCAGAAATTTTTTTTGCGGAGCTTATGTAAGGGCGAAGGATCGAATCGAGATTTGGGGTTTAGGGTTTGAAGAGTTTTGGGATTAGCGTTGAGACCGTGTTAGATTACGGAGGGTATTCTTACTTGTGAATGAATTTGATAAAAATGGAGATGATTTTCATGTTCTTAAAGATCAGTGCCTCATACGGCTGCTAACTGGAAACAAACATCCAGAAGTTTACCGCAAGACAAGCGCAGATTATTGGAAAGAGGAATTGAAATCAAACACATGGAAAAATAGATGGAGAAGAAGCTGAATTTCTGGTGAGTTTCGTGGTTTTATGATTAATCACTTTCCGACTATGAGTTTGGCCCTAGCATCATCCCTGTTAATTTGGAATTGGTCTCCAAGGCCGAAATGAGCCATTAAAAGCCAGACTAAGTTGAGAAGTTCACCACCTTTGCTGAGTTGGGATGCATGTTCTTGGGAGTCACAATGAGTTGCTGCATAACAAAGTAACTCAACCCACACTTTACTCAGTACCTTCCACATGTTCTCTCCTTGACTCTTTAGCAGCTTAAGCTCCTTCGCTAGCACGCTCGCATCAAACAACACAGACTTGCTCCTGTCTCCCTTCACATTCATAGGCTCAACATCTGTGTTTACAGAGAGAATAGCTCGACTGGCTTCTTCCAAAAGTGTATCCTTTGTGTCATCTGAATAATCTATGTGTCTCCGCTCAAAGAACTCCTTTGCCTCTTTACATGTATCATTGAAACGTATTTTGGCGATTCCAGAAACTGCTGACGTTAGAGTAGGCTCCATTATAAAGAGATACATCATGTAGTCAGAAAGGATTTTGCTGAATTCTTGGCTACTATACTCTTTTTTGTCGGTGATTTTTTCCTCTTGGGTTTGGTAGAAGAGTTCTGTGGCAATGTGCCATAGTAGAATGCTCTGATCATAATCCTTTTCTGTCACATACCGCTGCAGTTTTGCATAACGTGATCCATCTTCTGTTTTTTTGTTGGATGTTTCAGCTAAAGTCCAGTCTCCTCTAGCTGAAGATATATCTTTGGCACTTTGTTGATCCTCAGCAAACCGGTGTTTGTGTTGCACCTGTTTGAATATGAATTCCCATAGTTCTCTGGTGAGGCGATCACTGGCTGTGAATCTCATCTCTTCAATCATATCTTTGGCACCAAAAAGATCTAGGACTTGGTTGATTGCATATCCAAGCAGATGAGAAAGTGCAGTCCAGAGCAGGAGAAACAACTTGATTGGGTAAACAACTATACGAATTACTCGATTTTCTTTGGATATATTACTGATAGTGTCGTCGATCCAATTGTAAAATTGGCGAGTTCCTTGTTTTATGGCTTTGGAACATAGCTTGATTTTTCGGGCGGCATAGTGAGTGACTTTATATATGTACAAACTGTGATAGATCCAGTGAAAGAAATTGTGTATCTTGCCTCTTGTAGGATGAATTCTCTTAGGACTTATCCCCAGGCAATATCCAATCAAGTTGTAGGCATGAACATACTCGGACCATCTGCGAAACATAAAGTTTCTGTTGAGCACTTCATGCCCTTCCTTGAAGCATTGGTACTTCTTCCACCTCAGTTTTCTGACACTGAGGATCCTGTTAAGAACTCTGTCTACCCAGTTATCTTTCTCATCCATGTCTTCCTTTAGACTCCTTAATCTGGCAAAAGTCCAGTCAGATACACAGAACATGAGAAGAGCAATGGAATCAAGAGCTATTCCACATATGAGCAATGCGTATGTAAGTACAATGTCAAATCCATCATATTTATCTCTCTTATTCTTCATCATTTTGAAAATGCAGAGAGACGCAACAAGGCACCCCAAAGCTATGAACCGGAACACAGCTCCAGTCCCGTTATGGAGAATATCTGCTTTGGTGAACAGACTGTCATAGATGAGGCTGAGCTCAACTTCAATAACACTTAGAGCTTCTTCTGAGGACAATGAATCAAAGAACTTCCTGCTCTCGTCACGGTCTTGTTTAGTGAAGATTAGATCAACAATTAGACCCTTGTAGATGTTGAAGTACTTGTAAGCGTACTGAACAACTTGAAGAGCAGTGAGATCATTGATAGGCCTAACTAGAGTGTTGACTTCCCTACCTTTCTCAGGATCCTCCATCAGAATTACCTCGGTGGGCATATTCATATCCTTCTTAGCTGCATATTCCTCCATGAGCTTTGCGTAATTCGCACCAGGGTTAGCTTCTTCGAGCATTGAATCCTTGAAATTATCAAGACTCGCAGAGAACAACGCTATTGTTCTCTCGAAATACTTGATCAGTCCACCCACGAACATGACTACTGTTGGAATCAGTAGCCTGTTGGGTATAGACAACAAGATCACATAGACGGTCGCAGCCGCTTGACAAATTAGACCGAACAAGTGTCTGTTCCACAACTCATTATCTTCCAAAGCAAGTGCAGTAATGGTGTCTGGACCTCCAAGGTGTAAGAGAAGGAACGGTGACCAAAAGGCTAATAGCTCACGGCTCTTTGAATGATCATCAGATTCAGCTTCTTGTTCTTGACTGTCTGAGATTTGTCCAACGGCGTAATCAGCTGCCCAATCAGCAAGAATGTAAGATGTCCAAATGAGGATGAGAAAGAGTTTATTAGCTGTGCGTCTTCGGCTTGGAGCAACGAATATGAGAATTGTTTGAAGGAAAAGACTGAGTATTATTACACCACGGACGTTCCATTTGTCCCATAGTTTCCTTAAAGATGGTGGAAACATGTCTCCCATCTTGTCTTCTTCTTCGTTACACCACTGAAACTGCACACTTCAGGTTAGTTTTAGTGTTTCTTCACTTAAAGTTTAAGTTTTTTTTAATGGGTTTCTTGTGTTCTATATGGTTAAGAAAAAGTAAGAGTTATTGTTACACTACTGTATTTTATGCCTTGCCTATTAATTAACTAATATCTTTCTCTTTTTGTTCTTTTTTTTTTCCTTTTTTTTATTCGTTTCTGACTTTGTTCTTTTCTTCTAGCCATAAGCAGGAAGAAAAAATGTGGTGTATATACAGATATACTGTCTATAGTATACATTACATTGGAATTAGTATTATCATATAAGTATATAATGGTGTATAACTTTTCCACTTCTTTGGAACACTTAGCAGGTTTTAAGCTTCTGCAAAGTTAAGGCAAAAGCTTTACTTGAAAGACCATAACCTTCTCCAAATTTAAGGTAAGTAATCATGTATGTAACCTGGGTTTTGAACGGAGAAACAAAAAATGTAAAAGATCATTTCTAATTGATTGTTAATTGTAGGGTTGGGTGTTCAGTTTCTTCGGGTTTGTTTGGTTTGGGTTTATTCGGTTCAGTTTATTAGGTTTTTTGAAAACCGGAACCAAATAGAAACTAAACTAATTTTGGTTTGGTTCGGTTTTAGGCTAATTTGATTTAGTTTTCAAAAAGTGTAACCAAATAAAAAACCAAACTAAATTCAATTCATTTGTTTAGGTTTTAGATTCAGTTCTTTCGAGTTAAATTAGTTTATAATGTAAAAAAATTAGACAAACAACATATTTTTAGTTTCAAAATGGCAAAACAATTGCTTAACTAAAAATCATTAAAAAATTCAAATATGTTCACATATTATTTGGGTTCGGTTTAAAATCAAACCAAACCAAACCCAAACAAATGAAAAAATCAAACACATTCGGTTTTTATCAAAACCCAAACTTAAAACTTATTTCGATTTAGTTCTATTCGGATTTGTTTGGTTTTAGCTTTTTACCAATCCTATTTAATTATCTGTATTTTAGTTTGCAAGAAAAATCAAATTTATTGGAGGTCGCTAATTCTTTGGGGGAAAATTGTTACATTGAGGAAAACAAGGGTATAGTTTTAAGATTTTCAAAAGAATAGGGGTTTTAATGAAATATGCCAGCTAATAAGGAGAGAGAAAGAGCGAGAGAGAGAATCGACGAGTCTTCGTCGTCGTATAAATACACTCACTTTTCCTCTTCTTTCCTGTAAACATCTTTTCCTCTTTTTTTCACCTGAGCAAAAAGCCAATCTCTCTCTCTTTCTCTTCCTCTCTAGCTCGCTTTTTCGTCATGAGTCTCTTTGGGCTAGGGAGGTGAATCTCTTGACTCTCTGCGTGAATTTATTTTGCTCAATTATGATTATCTTTCGGAGATTTGCTATTGTTTTGCCATCTCAGATCTGTTGATTAATACTTAGTGATCTTTGTTTCTTATGGAATTCAATTCGTCGCGAATAATTTTTATTCATAGCTTGGAATCTTCGCACTATCGTTCATTTTCTTGAGCAGGATCACGGATTCGTTTTTCTTTTTGTTTCGTTTATCGAATTGATTTGGATTCATTTGTCGTTATGCTAGAGCGAATCAGAACTTATGATCTTTAGTTTGAACCAAAGGCTGATTCCCTTTCGACATTACTAATGAAATCTTCAATTCATCGCTATAGCTGATGGGTAACTTGTTGATTTTTGCTATGAATTGTTGACTCGGGGTGTGTTTTATATCTAATGAGAAGATTTTTTTATCTATCTAGAGCTTATGATATGGGTCTTTTGGATCTGTTTCCTGTTAAGTTTTATGTCCTCTCTATGTACTTAGCCAAAGTATGTTTGCAAGCTGTTCATGGACGGTTTCTCTGATTAAATCAAGAGACTGGGTCACGTGTGCTTTGGTTCTTCCCTCAATGCTAAGTAGTGTAACTTCAAATCTTAGTTGGAGCCGATTGAAGGATATGATGTTTCATGTTTATCTTCCCCAGATATGGAAATTATTTTACCAGGCTTTCAATAGTGACCACATTTGTTTTGCTCGTCAGAGCTCATGATTAATGGGCCCAAAAGTAGAGAATTGATCTTTCATATGTTATGATTGCTGTCAAAAATTGTTCTGGGATGAATACTTGATTGTTATGCAGTTATATGCATGCTCAATCTCCACCTTTTAGTGTATAAGACTATGTTCTTTAGTTCTCCTGATTGCTTTACATTAGATAATGTGTTTAATAACATATTTTCTTTCCTTGTCTTAACAGAAATCAAAAGACTTTCCGTCCGAAAAAGAGTGCACCTTCTGGAAGCAAGGTCTGTAAATTATTTGATCAGCCTCTTTTTGTGGTTGTTTATCTTTGTAGTTCTGTTGTTTTGGTGTTTTATAGCGACATGGAAATGGGTTTTTGACTTCTCTTGTGTAATGTGTCGCTTCTTGGTGTGATACAGGGTGCACAGCTTCGAAAGCATATCGATGCTACTCTAGGTAGCGGGAACTTGAGAGAGGCTGTAAGACTTCCTCCAGGAGAAGATGCAAATGAGTGGCTTGCTGTTAACAGTGAGTACCGCTCTGCTTTTAATGTCATGGTTACTTTAAGGTAGCATATTAGTGCATACTTAGTCTTTGGGATGTAGTGCAGGAGTTGTAAGGTGATCATTTATATATATTACATATTACAGACGTGCATCTACATAGATCAAACTAACATATATAGTAGTCAATAATATATATATATCACTCTTTTTCTTTCAGCTGTGGATTTCTTTAATCAGGTGAATTTGCTCTATGGTACGCTTACTGAGTTCTGCACACCAGATAACTGTCCTACAATGACTGCTGGCCCCAAGTATAGCCTTATCTCTTCTCCATTCTATCTGTTATTCGTACAAATGATTGGAATCTTTAGGCTTCAAGATTAATTTATTCATTAGAGGATCACAAACTTGTTCATGGCTTCAAATTATATATTTCCTCCTCGCCATGATTATATTTTAGGGTCTTCTAAGTGGTGTGCTTGCGATTAATCTTGTGAACTTATTATCTCTCTTTGCTACTGTGAAAACTACTAAAAAAATGTAGGCTATGTTTTTGGATTCCCTTAAGTATTTTCTGATAAAATGGTAAATCATGCAAAAGCTGACTGCTCAATTTGTCTTCAAAAGTTACCATTTTTGTTGTGTTCCTCCGTTAAAAGATGAATTCAAAGTCTACACATAGTTTTTACTTATTTTGAGCAATAAATTTTGCCAATATCCTACACGTTCTTGACCAAATCTAAACCGATAATATGTCTTTATACTCATTCTCCCTATAGATTCTTTCTAATATATCTGAACAATTTACAGGTACGAGTACAGATGGGCAGATGGTGTGCAGATCAAGAAGCCAATCGAGGTTTCTGCTCCAAAGTACGTCGAGTACTTAATGGATTGGATTGAGACACAACTCGATGACGAGACCTTGTTCCCTCAAAGACTTGGTAATAACATCTAAAAGACAATAACAAAACATCAAAATCAAAACATTCTTCCATTATCCTAATGCGAAATTCGCTTGATTTTTGCAGGAGCACCCTTTCCTCAGAACTTCAAAGAAGTGGTGAAGACGATCTTTAAACGACTGTTCCGTGTTTATGCTCACATTTACCACTCTCATTTCCAGAAAATCGTTAGCCTTAAAGAAGAAGCTCATCTCAACACTTGCTTCAAACACTTCATCCTCTTCACTCATGTGAATTCTCGTCTTATAATTTACCAATTTCATCTACTAAAATTCTACAGTTTTTTTATAGGGATGGCGGCTAAAAAAACCTTAAACTATATGTTTTTGGCGAAACAAACCCTAACTATCAAGCTGCCGAAAAAACTTCTAAATTTTGTTTTTTGGGCAAAAAAAACCCTAAACTATCAAGTCGACGAAAAAATCCCTGAACTTTGTTTTTTTCAGGCGAAAAAAACTCTCAATTAAATTGACCATTAAATTATCAAAGTTCATGGGTTTTAGGGTTTTTTTTCGCCAAAAAGCGAAGTTTAGGGGTTTTTCACCAAAAAACCAAAGTTGAGAGATTCTTTTGTATCCAATCCTAAAAGGGATTCCCAATTACCGGGAGAGAAAGCGGGCCAAAATTCAAAAAAATGAGCCGACTTTATAGTTTAGGATATGTTTCGCCAAAAAACTTAGTTTAAGGGTTTTTTCGCCACTATTGTATTTTTATACATAAATTAGTTTCATATTCAATTATGTTTCTACTAATATTAATTTTGGTTGGTTTGATTTTTTTTTGTAGGAATTTGGACTGATAGACAAGAAAGAACTCGCACCTCTACAAGAACTCATAGAATCTATCATTGCACCTTATTGAGAACAAAAGACAAAATTTCAGATTTTTCATTAAAGAAAACCAAACAGAATTAACGGTAATAAGTTTTATAATTATAAATCTTGTGTTTGTTTCAAGTTAATTTTTTTTTTCTTTCTTTTTGCCTTATTTTTAAGAATAAATCCTTTGTAAAATCTTTTATTTAATCATTTGCTATTCTCTGTAAAAAAATTCGATCTTGAATTGACTACACCCTTTATTCATGTGTTTTCATGTGGGAAAAAAGGAGAAACTTTACATTTTTTTAATGGATGGATTTAAGTTTCCGTTAAGCATCTCAAATCTAACACTCTTCCATGTCACTTAAACCATGTTTTTTGCTTCTCTTAAAATCCTTAATTATTGAATATTTTTGTCATTTAAAACACTTATGTAATACTATCCTTGTTCAATAATATTTGATGTTTAAAGTTTATGTATATATATTCAGAAAATTTATGAAATGTCTCTTATGATTTTTTCATTTGAAAGCTGTTTATTTTGATTTGTCTTATTTTAAATCATTAAATAAAATGTACTAAATTTTATGAAGATAAATAAGTAAAATTATAGTATGAAAATTGTCATTGAAAAATAAAAACATCTTATATTAACAAAAAAAACACCTAAAACATCAAATATTACTAAATAGAAAGAGCAATTGTTTAAATATATTGTTATGGGTTTGTTTCAAATTAACAAAAGTATTTGTAAGTTTGGTTTAATATATGTAATTTAGTTCAGTTTTTGGGTTTATTTGTTGGGGGATTTGCAAAAATGTCCTCATTCAAACATTTTTTGCAAAAATGCCCTAATCATGCATTTTTTGCAAAAATGCCCTAACATTATACCCAACATTATAAGTGGTATACCCTCACACTTTATGAAAAATTTGCAAAAATGTATTCAATTAGGGCATTTTACATAATTGATTTTTAGAAAATTTTTTCATTCAAGTATTTTTTGCAAAAATATCATAACAATAGACCCAATGGTATAATTGGTAAACCCTACAAAAAAAGGTAAATTTGCAAAAAATGCTTGAATTAGGACATTTTAGGTAATTCCTTTTATTTGTTTTATATAAATAATTTAAAAATAGAGGTGAACCCAATTTTTAATTGAAGTTTGTAATAATGTTTACCACTTATAATTTTTTTCCTCTATTATTAAGAGCATTTGAATTTGAATAATGGTGGTTAATTTTTTTCCTGTATTTCAATTAATGTGACTAATTTGTGGTCTAAAAAAGCTCTATTTTTTTTTAGTATATGTGTATTCATACATAGAATTTGATAAAATTTTAGTTATTTGTTTTAGTTTGATACAACCCCCTTGTATGTAAGTTTTCGTTTTGATTTTAAAATAATATAATTAATTAAAGAACGGATATATTTTGGTCTCCAATTTTGAAATTAATTATGGGACTTAATTAATTATTTGATACATATACTTACACAGATACTCACTTCTGGTCGGCTTCTTCTTTTCTCTACTTACCTTTCTTTTTTTGTCATCTATATTTAGCTTTCGAGTTTTCTCTTCTTTTCTGTTAAAGTCGAATTTCCCTGTCGTCGTTTTGTGGTCATTTGAAAAATTTTGATTCGCAGCATTTCAAACTTTTCGCGACTCATAAAATTTCGGTGTCGATAACGAATCTGAGAATCGAAACACCAGATTCAGTGTCGGACCCTTAATGATGATCAGTGTAGTCGTTGATCTCCCGCGAAAATACATGTATTCGTCTCCGATCTGAGATTGTAATATCTGTGGGGTACAATTCGTAGTTTGCTTTTGATTTGTTCGTCTCGTGGTGTGAGAAAAAGTGACAATGTCGAAGGTTGTTTACGAGGGATGGATGGTTAGATATGGAAGAAGAAAGATCGGTCGATCGTATATTCATATGAGGTATTTCGTGTTGGAGCCTCGTCTTTTGGCTTATTACAAGAAGAAACCGCAGGATAATCAGGTGAAACCTCGTTGATTTAAACGAATCCCTTCAATTTTGTACCTCTTTCGTTGTTAATTTAAACTTCATCGCTAGGTTAAATGTTTCTGAGATCAATGTCTTAAATTGGAATTTTGCATATGAAGAGCATGATTTATGAGTTTAGTATAGTGGAATGTAGCTTGATAAATTACTGTAGAATTTTCTTCTACTTATCTTCCTAATTTGATGATCTGTTACCTAAATGATGACATAGCTTCCTATAAAGACGATGGTAATCGATGGTAACTGCAGAGTTGAGGATCGAGGCTTGAAAACACAGCATGGACATGTAAGTCTTCTTTTTGTGTTTATTTTCTGGTCTGTTAGATAATGGCTGAAACCTTGAGGCCAAGTTATTGTTCCTTTATCATATCCTTCACTGTAATGTCACACTTTATTCGATTTCGCAGATGGTTTATGTGTTGTCTGTTTATAACAAAAAAGAAAAGTACCACAGAACCACGGTATCTGTTTTTTCTTCTTTTTCAGCATTGATACCAATGGTTTTCTTATTGTGAGTATACACTTAAATGCTTTTTGTTACTTCCTATGGAGTATGTTCTTGCTATAGATGGCAGCGTTCAACATCCAAGAAGCGTTAATGTGGAAGGAGAAGATTGAGTATGTCATAGATCAGGTCTTTTCAATTCTCTCGCCTTCCCTAAATTACAAAATTTCTTTCTATCTCTGTTAGCTTTGTATTGTGGATCATGGGGTAACTAACATTTATTTACGGCTCTCGTAAATTTAGCAGAAGAGGAGTGCCCTCTGTATATGCATGTGTTTTTTTGACAGTTCTCGTTTGAAATATGGAGTGTGGTGCTTATATGATAACCACTCTATGTTTAACACTTTTGCAGCATCAAGATTCTTTAGTTCCTAGTGGTCAGCAATATGTTTCTTTTGAATATAAACCTGGGATGGATGCTGGAAGGACTGCTTCATCTTCAGACCATGAAAGCCCGTGAGTATTGTGATTTTATTTTCCAACAAGTCACTTTCATATGTTTGTGTTTATGCGTGATATTATCTGCAATATTCTTCAGGTTCTGTGCGTTGGAGGAAGAAGATGATTCTCGACGTGATTTATTGAGGAGGACAACTATTGGAAATGGTTGTTTCCCAATTCATTTCTTTATGAACTTATTCAGTTGGCTGAATCCTGATTGCAATTTCTCAAACAATCATGTAGGCCCTCCCGAATCTGTTCTTGATTGGACTAAGGAGTTTGATGCAGAATTGTCGAACCACAATTCCAGTAGCCAAGCATTTTCGAGGAAACACTGGCGTCTCCTTCAGTGTCAAAATGGTTAGCATTATAATATCTATTTCTCCCTAGTAAATCAAAATTTATGATTTATTAGATAGCATATGGAACTTTTTGAATCAGTTGCTCTTGTTAGGCCTGTAAGAATAAATGTATTTTAAATTGGGGTTTATATATTTTCTTGTATCCATTTGACAGGGCTTCGGATCTTTGAAGAGCTACTTGAAGTTGATTACCTTGTATGGAAGTGCTTAATAGCTTGTCATTCTTATGGCATAATTTCTTGTTGATTAAATAGTAACTTTGTTTAGCCAAGAACCATCATTTACAGTGCTAAGCGTGCAGCCAAGAAGCTGCAGCAGAGCAATGAAGGCTGTTGGTGTAGTGGAGGCTACATGTGAGGAAATCTTCGAGCTTGTGATGAGCATGGATGCCACTCGATATGAGTAAGTGTTTCTCTGTTCTCTGGTTATAGGAGATCGTTTATGGTGTTTCTCTTCTACACCGACTAGTATTGGCTCTTTGTCTTTCATTGGTTTCTAAATCCTACGATGCTATACACGCGAGAGTGTATTTTTCTTATGTACTGTTCTGTATATTCTCTGTTTTACCAGATTTCGTATTGTATGATGCAGGTGGGACTGCAGTTTTCAGTATGGGAGATTAGTGGAAGAAGTGGATGGTCACACAGCAATTCTCTATCACAGACTTCTGCTTGACTGGTTTCCAATGTAATAATGCACCTGAAAAAATCATAAATTTACTAATTCTACTCAAAATCAACTAGATCTATTGACCTGGGGATCTAGGTGTATTGCTTTGCTTAGCTCTGAGTTATCCTACTCATGCTATTAAAATGTCTGCAGGGTTGTGTGGCCTCGTGATCTCTGCTATGTACGATATTGGCGACGTAATGATGATGGAAGCTATGGTATCTTCCTTTCCCTTTAACTAACCGTAGAAACAAACCGGGCACTCGGGCAGTCTACTTTATCTAGCTAGTTAACTATTTGTCTCCCTCTTTCTGTGAAGTGGTATTGTTCCGGTCTAGGGAGCATGTCAATTGTGGTCCGCAACCTGGTTTTGTTCGAGCTCATCTCGAGAGTAAGTTTATGATTCCATTTTTAATCTAGTTTCCTCAAGTTTTCTAATCTACTTTAGATTATGTTCTCTTGTTCAGGTGGAGGATTTAACATCGCCCCATTAAAGCCCCGGAATGGGAGGCCAAGAACACAAGTGCAACATCTAATACAAATTGATCTAAAAGGCTGGGGTGCAGGTTATCTTCCAGCATTTCAACAATATTGTCTTCTTCAAATGCTGAACAGTGTTTCAGGTAACAACTGCTTTTCTAATCTGATATTGATGAGCAGCTTCCATTTATGTAATTTGTGCCTTGTTCATCACAGGTTTGCGTGAATGGTTCTCGCAAACAGATGATAGAGGACTTAATAGAGGTCTTCCGACAAGGATACCTGCTATGGTTAATATGGCAACTTCTTCCAAAGCTGTGGGTAATGGTGGAAAACCGCAACATAAGTCTTCGCTTTCTATTGATCAAAGCAATGGTGGCGGTAGAAACTCTATGCTAATGGATGAAGACTCAGATGACGATGATGAATTTCAGATAGCTGAATCAGAACAAGAGGTTGGTTGGTCAATACAGCATCTGCTTTTGCAATTAGATTTTATCAAGTTTAATCCTTTTTCATACTATTTCAGGCTGAAACGACTAAACTCGAAACTGAAGCCAAGAAAACAGGTGAAATTGGTAATAGAATCCTATCATTAAAGTATAAGTCCTTCTTGAATCGATGAAAAGACGACTTCTAATAGCGATGAATTTCTCGTCCTATTTGAAATCTCAGAAGAGGAACCTGCTCTGGACGTTGATCTGTCATGCTTCTCGGGTAATCTACGACACGATGATAATGAAAATGCCCGTAACTGCTGGAGAACTTCTGATGGGGACAACTTCAAAGTCCGCGACAAGAGTTTCTGTGAGGATAAAAAGAAGGTTAGTAAACTTTTCACCTGGTTAATCTCAAATGCAACATAAAGATGTGCATTCTTCTAAACCTGAGTACCGCCTTTACTGAAGGTACCTGCTGGTAAGCATCTGCTGGATCTAGTCGCCGTTGACTGGTTCAAAGACACTAAAAGAATAGATCATGTTGTTAGACGTAAAGGCTGTGCAGCACAAGTAAGAATAGATCATGTTATTC
This sequence comes from Aethionema arabicum, assembly GCA_000411095.1. Lineage (NCBI taxonomy): Eukaryota > Viridiplantae > Streptophyta > Magnoliopsida > Brassicales > Brassicaceae > Aethionema > Aethionema arabicum. The sequence goes on along the minus strand of KE152101.1, from coordinate 196,465 downwards.
TTTTCTTCTTCTTCTTCTATGTTTAGCTTGAAGCTGCCTCTTATTCTTCACTTTCCTTAAAATTTGTTAAGGTTGCTGCAGAGAAGGGTCTATTCTCATTGGTAGTAAATGTTCAAGTAAGTTCTACAACATAATGTACGAACTACAAACTACTTTTTTCGATACTTAAACTGGTGTTTTGTTAGGTTCCTGGATCAACACACTACAGTATGGTATTCTATTTCGTAACAAAGGAACTTGTACCCGGTTCCCTTTTCCAACGTTTTGTTGATGGTGATGACGAATTTCGGAATAGTAGACTCAAGCTTATACCTTTAGTGCCTAAGGTAAGTCCATTTTTCTCTCTGTGTAAACTCCTACATCAAACTTATTCACATAAGAACCGATCACGCAGGGCTCATGGATTGTCCGGCAAAGTGTGGGAAGTACCCCTTGTCTCCTGGGAAAAGCTGTGGACTGCAACTACATCCGTGGTCCTACATACTTGGAAGTAAGATCTTGTTATTCTTAGTTCTTAGGGATGGCGGGAAAAAACCCCTAAACTATCTTTTTTTGACGAAACATAATCTAAACTATCAAGTCGGGAAAAAACCCCTAAACTTTGTTTTTTTGCCGAAAAAGCCATAAACTATAAAGTCGGTGAAAAACCCTTAGATTTTGTTTTTCCGACCAACAAACCCCCTAGATTTTGATTTTTTGGCAAAAAAACTTCTCTATTAATTTAACCATTAAATCATTGTGTCTCTAATTAAATAAAACGTTGTTTTTAAACAGTAAAATTAAAAGTTAATAATTGCGGTTAATTAAAATTAAAATTAAAATTTAAATTTAATAAATTAAAGCATAGGTACTAACGATAATTTAACGGTCAATTTAATTGAGGGGTTTTTTCTCCGTAAAAACAAAGTTCAAGGGTTTTTTTTTGCCGTCTTGATAGTTTTGGGGTTTTTTTCGCCGAAAAAACAAGGTTTAAGGGTTTTTTCGCCCACTTGATAGTTTAGGGTTTGTTTCGCCAAAAACAGATAGTTTAGGGTTTTTTTCACCGTCATCATCTGGTACCGATTAAAAACACTTAAAAAGTGATGTTTCTATTGATGTAGATAGACGTAGATATTGGGTCATCAACTGTTGCAAATGGAGTTCTTGGTATTGTTATTGGTGTAATCACATCATTGNTGATAGTTTAGGGTTTGTTTCGCCAAAAACAGATAGTTTAGGGTTTTTTTCACCGTCATCATCTGGTACCGATTAAAAACACTTAAAAAGTGATGTTTCTATTGATGTAGATAGACGTAGATATTGGGTCATCAACTGTTGCAAATGGAGTTCTTGGTATTGTTATTGGTGTAATCACATCATTGGTTGTGGAAATGGCTTTCCTTGTACAGGTAATGTAATGAACTGAGACAGACTTTGGAATGATCTCTGACTTGTTTTTAGATTGCTTGAAAAGGTTTGTGGATGATGTGATTGCTGTCTGTGCAGGCGAATACAGCGGAAGAGTTGCCGGAGAGGCTGATCGGAGCGGTGAGGGTATCTCATATAGAGCTATCTTCGGCTATAGTCCCAAAGCTGGATTCAGATTAAGTCTCCCTAAACCCAACAGCTTACTTCAACTTCATGTTCTGTGTTATAAACTTATAATTGGTTCTTATGAGTAATACACTTTTAACTTTTGTCTCAATTCTTATTACCACTTGTCTTATTGTATTTCCTCTTTTGTTTGTTACATTGTTAAATTATAGTGAAAGGAAAAAAGAAACATAAGCAAGTAATTTTTCGGTTTGGTTTGGTTTCAGTTTAGATTTTGGTTTTCAAATCGAAATGGGTTTGGTTTCGTTAAAATATAACATAATATATAAGTTATTTATTTTCATGAATTTTTTAAAAAAAATGTAATGAGAAAATTCATCAAAGTAAAACAGTAAAAATAGAATGAGAAAATTCATTAAAATAAAACTTGTATATCATATAGTTTACAGTTTTATTATATTTGGAGAAATTTTGTTGAAATGAAGAATTTTATTTTATGTTACTGTTATATTATTTCTTGAGAAAATTGATCAAAATAAAAGAATTGTGGACTATAGTACATAATTTTGTTATTTTGGAAAAAAAATTGTTAAAATTGAAATTTGTGGATAGTTCACAATTATGTTATTCTCGAAAGAAAATATGTTAAAAATAAATTTGAATTATTTTTTACTATCTTATTATTTTTTGATAAAAAAAATTAAATTAAAATTTGTGTATTTTAGCTCATAATTATAATATCTTTGGGAAAAAATCATAAATCTAAAACTTGTGAATAGTTCACTATTTTATTATTTTTGGATAAACTATGTTAAAATTAAAATTTACAGGTAAATACATAATTTTTGGGAAAAGTTTTATTAAGATCGTTAAAATTAAAAATTAAATTGTTTAGATTTATTTCACTTTTTTTTTTAAATTATCATATATGTGTACGGCGTGGTAATACGAAAACCCAAAAGCATACAAATAATACCATGCGCTATTTTATAAGAAAAAAACCCAATAGAAGAAACTTGTTTGGCCTTTATTAGATCTTCCAAAAAAGAAAAAAAAATCAAATCTTGAATTTTGCAGACGTAGACTTTTATACTCTAATTATATTATTATCACCAAATCCCCTGCCAATAATACTAGTAGGTTTTTAACCAACAACTCAATACCAATGGTAAGAGAGGTTTTTTGATATTGACTAATGAACAACACATGAAGCCAAATGTGTAAAATTCTATAACAAATATATCAAAAAAAAAAAAACATGTTTATGTTTACCTATTAATGTCTATTTCCAATCACATTTGGCTTTAAATCAATCCCATAGTTCCCAGAATTCATGAGATCATGTCCAGTTTTAGAATTCAAATCAAAGTGCACAAACCCAGTTTCTGGTTTAATACCTGCATCTCTTCTTTCTTCTTTCTTTTCTTCTCTACATACTCGAAAATCTATCGATGAATCTCCATGAATCTGTGAGGTTTCGTTCTTGTGATCATCTTCATTATTGTTCCCTACAAGTCCTGAAAGTGCAAGATTGAAGTCTGAGAATTGAGTCTTCTCTGTTTCTGTTGCATCACAGGGAATGTTTCCTGGTATGGTTTTCTGTGCTTTCTCTAGTAATGTTAATAAGTACTTCCCTTGTGCTTCCATTCTCATCTGCAGCTTTTTCTGCACCTAAACATGTATATATATACACACAATAAAGTAATCATTTCATTGTGTTGATTAAGAGTAGAAGAAGAGATTGTTCTGTCCTTGTAGTACCTCAAGCTGTTCTTGAAACCTTTGTTGTGCATCAAGTTGATGTCTCACTGCGTCTGCAAAAGGTACATTCCCGCTTTGTCTGTACATTGTTCATTAGCATATGTCAAACTATTTACATAGAGATTCATACAAATATATATAGTACCTGTGATGGTTATCAAATCCTGACGCATTTGAGATTCCTCCTCCTTGAGAACAATTGTCAAAATGCATATATGAACTTCCTGCAACGTTTTCAAGCAAAACATGAACAAAACTACTATCTTGTTGATCAAATTCTCCTAATTGATTGAATCCAACTCTGAAACTGTATCTACATTCATGTTTGCTGAATTATAAGTCAAGAATTGTGTTATTGTAAGATTAGATAGATACCAGCATTCTCCTTATTGTGTTCTGTTCTATTTTGTTTCTTCCCTTGTTGCTGACCAAGTCTATACTTCTAAACACACAAAACATATTCTGTAAAGCTGCAATGGATTCAACGCATATAACACTGTAATGCATACACTATGTAAGTGGAAAGAGGACCTGTAAATGGCTCTTGAGATGATACAGTGTTAAGCCTTTTAATCCCATAAGCTTCAGAACAGATTTAGGTGTTGCTTCTGCAAATCAAATCAAGACCTTATATCACTAAGGAAGAGTTTAATTACATTGATTAAGTAACATAATCTGAAATTGATTTGAAAAATCACCAAAATCTGAGATGAATTACATGAAAGATAGAGGAGGAACTTACTGTCAGCGCCACCGAGCTTTGCGACGGCATCAACGAAGCGATCATGGAGATCGGCAGTCCATCTTAGTCTCGGTTTAGGATCTCTAGTCATCATCACTCCGCCATTTTCGTATCCAAAACCATTCAAAGTCGTTCTATCCATTATAACTTATTCTTCTTCTCCGATCAAAAAACCCTTAAATAAATGGCGGGAAATTAACACTAAGATTCAGAGGATCAAATCAAACCACAGGATGAAAATCCTTGGGAGGAAACTTCAAATTTCTCTCCGGATATGAGATCGGGAAGAGGGAGATAGACTTTGAAACACACAACAATGGCGGAATTTAGTCCAAGAAGAAAATCTCGGTAGGAGAAATTCAAATTTTCCGAGGGGAATGCCGGTGGAAGTAGGACAAGAGAAAATGTTGAATCGGCAACGACGATGAGAGTAAGAGAAGAAATAGAGTGAACATATGATGAAGAAGCGATCAGAAAAATTTCCAGGGAAAATCTGAGATAGAAAGAGAAAGAGAGAGAAAAGGTGTAAAAAGTCGTCGCAGCTATGATGGTGGAGGAGAAGAAGTGGAGACATCATTCGTCACTTAACGTCAACCTTCCTTTTTTTTCAATATTTAAAAAAATATACGAATATTATTTAAATATTAAAAAAAATACGAATATTATAATATACATTATTTTTTAAATCTATTTTTTCAAGTATTTTTTTTTTTTTTGCTTGAAAAAAATCAAGGCTGTATAATGTAGCGTTAAATGGTGATGTTTAGGTTTCCAATAATATATTTAGCGGTGTTTATTTTATTTTATTTTTTGTTCTTAGAATATTATATATATTAGAATTTGACGTTTCTTTAATGTTTTTATTCAGAGACGTATAACATGGGGGGGAGGAACATGGCCCGCATTATGGAAATGTGTGTACTACTAGATTACAATGTCAAAAATATATAGTTTTTAGTTTTACAACATTATTAAAATGTATAGATTTATAAATTTAAAATCAATAAAAACAACTTATGACTAAAGGTTTTGTCTCATTGCTAATACAATCAATTCCTTCTCCATGTTGGTCCTTTGTCTTCAGAGTATCATATTATTTATTTATATCTATTGTCGGATAACATATATACATATATTTTGTATTGGAGTTTTGTTGAGACAAATCTTACTCTATTGGATTTTTCCATATACAACAAATAAGATTAAAAATTACAG
>KE152101.1:175316-191179 GCA_000411095.1 Aethionema arabicum | reverse complement strand
GTTTAAATATATATATATATATATATATACATATATAATTCAAACTATTATTATATGAAAAATAAATGAATGCATAAAAAATGGGCATATTTACATTGCTAATTAATCTATCAAACGTAAAATTCTAGTACTGACAAAAAAATCTAATAAATTTTTGTATATAATTCTAAGCAAAACTATTCTTAATTTTATCATAAAAAAAAAAAAGAATTGTGGAAAAAAAAAAGAAAGAAACAAAGTGCATGGGGGAGCATGTCACGTAAAGTGCCAGCGTGGAATATTCGCCGGCGGACAAGGAGAATAGAATATTCTGAAAGTCACATGGACGGCGACGGTGGAGAGGGACAAAATGGTAAATTTACAAGAAACCCGTGGACGGCTTTGTTTGTCATTTGTCTTTACGTTAGTTGGGTCAGGGGACCCACATGTTATACACGTGGCTTAACACCCGCTTCAATAGGAGATCAATAATATAAATTCTCTTTTGGTCAAGACCTTAACCTTTGTGAATTGGTGTATATGCTCAAACCAATACCAAAAAAGAGCCAAACTAGAAATATTAACCAAATTTTCAAAACTAAAACCCCAATTTATTAAATAGCACTAAGGTTAAAACCGAAACAAAAAGAAAAAAGTAATTTTTGATATAAGTTTTGGGTACCAGTTTGAGCAGTAATCTTGGAAAGGTTCTTTTCAAACTTTCAAATTGCAGAAATTGAGTTTCTTCATGACTTTGGCATATGCTGGTGGTACTAGACCAGGTTGTCTCAGTCTACGCTTTGATTTCTTTGACTGCATCATAAACAACACATTACTTACTTTCAACAACTATCACATCAGCTTTGACTAATCTATCTTCCACATTATAATGAAACCCTAATGATGAGGAGCAAGGAAATCAGAATACAGAGATGGTAAATATAATGTGTCTATCATCTATATAGCTAATTAAACAGGGAATCAACTAAAGATTCCAAGTTCAATTTAGTTCTAAGTGAAGAGGAATTCTAACATCTAATACTTCTCAAATACATTGGCAAAAGGTAGCATATAAATTCAGTGAGTTCTACTATAGACTAGGAAATAGGTGTTTTTACCTTCAAGTGTGCGTTGTGGCGTTTGCCTTCTTTCCATCGACGGATAGTACCATCACACAATGGCTTAAACCTGTCTTTGTATGACCTGAGAAATGGATTTTAAGAGATACTTATTGAGACAAAATCTTCTACTTATAGTTTTTGATGATATCTAATCTTGAAACCAGAACGTACGAATAAAACTTTATCTTGATTTTCTTGACTTTTGATGTGATTGGAGTTCTGGGTCTCCACTTCTTCTTCCACTTTGCCATTTTTTCCTTGGAAGTGATTGTCCGTACTTGAGTAAACTGAAATCAGATATTATCAATGTCAGAAATAAAAATAAGATAAGCCATGAGATATAAATTGGAACTGCACTCTAAAACAAACATAAGATTCTTGCTTCTTTAACTTTCTCTTACTCACTGTAATGTCTAGATAATATTCAAGCAACATACATAAACCTCAAACTGGTCCAACATATCAGCAGTTTGTTGAATACATGTGTGTGTAAATCTCAAACTCAGTGAGGCTGCCCTTGCAGGGTGGCAGTACAACTATCCAAGCAGTTACTTTTATGAGTTGCTTAAAGCAAATGATATCAAAATGCAAGAGCTACCTATAGCAGATTAAATCAGGACGATTCTATATTGAGCCAGGACGATTCTATATTATCAAATCAGGAATGCAAAATTCACGAACTAATGAAGGTTAAGATTCCAAAAAACACATATATGTGTATATGAGATTGAGTAAGGTTACAGTTGCAGGGTAGGGATAGAATCCAAGCACAGAACTAAGATTTAACAACCAACCAGAGCAAGGACGATTCTATTTCCAATTATCAGATACGAGATGCGACATCAGAAATTTACATAGCAAATCGAAGGTCTAGATTCAAACTAATTCAACTATCTAGCTAAACAGATCTTCTCATCCCTCGAATTTGCTCTTCAGCAGGAAACTAGAGATAGAAGCACTTGCAGCTGAATCCTAACCTAATAGAAACTATAAGCAAACACACACTCGTATGGGAAAAAGCCTTCGTGGTCATCTCACCCAACTCATAACTTCGCAAACCAAACAAACCGTTAAACAAATTCCCCAATTCCAGAAACTTACATGATTAGGAACAAAGATAGATCCCATTGAGTTAGCATTTAACGAAGGAACTCCACCAAACGAGTTGCCAACGAAGCTCCATTTGTTGGAGACGAAACCTAGGGTTAGCTGACGATTCGGCGACGAATAATGATGAATCAGACGACGAGGAGCACCGATTAATGAGAGATTCCGATTTGATTGGACGGAGACAGCCCGTAGCTTAGTGCATAACCTCTGCATTGTCGTCGAAGACAATTTTGATAAATCTTCGCTCTCCAAATACAAGGGAGAGCAAAAAAAGCCTGGGTTTTGAGCAGTGATTTTAGCAAATGATTTGGGAATTGTTTGGACTCTAGGATAAAGCTATCCCCCACAGTTTTACATTTATCCCAACCCAAAGAGGTATATACTAATACTAGGCTGAGCAAAAAATCAAAACCGAACAAATCTGGATCGGATTAAACCGAAAATTACAGTTTAGTTTGGTTTTGGGTTTTAATGAAAAATCGAATGGGTTTACTTTTAAACCGAATTCGAATAATAATCCAAACAAAACCGTTTATTTAATATTATTTTATTAAAATTATTCATAAAATAAATATAAAATATTCTTACATGTTTTACAAATTTAAATTTGGATATTTAAAACAATTTTTTGGATATTTAAATTTTTTAAGTTTGAATATTTGTATTTTTTGGATAAATTTAGTTAAACAGTTGTTTTAGTATTTTGAAATTAAGAATTATGTTAAATGTCTAATAATTTTTATATTATAAACTGATTTAATCCAACAAAGACAAACAATTTTAAAATCAAAACCAAAACAAATTAACGATTTCTATTTGGTTACATTCTTAACAAACTAAACCGAATTGAACGGAACCCAAATTAGTTTAGTTTTTATTTGGCTACATTTTTTGAAAACCGAACCCGAACAGAATACCCAGCCCTAGTATATTCAACTATTCATAGACTAAACTCGGTTTCAACACAGTTAAAAATTTAAAATCAGAATTCAACAGAAAATCGATTAAATTTTTTTTTTGGTTTGTTCGGTTTTAGCTCACACCTATCTACCTGTAAAAAAAAAAACTCACGCCTATCTAAACTCTCTAGATCCAGGCTAAGTCCAAAACAAGTGAACTCAACACTGAACACTAGTTCCACTACTCAAACCGTGTGACTACAGCTACTCTGCACCTCAAGACAAAACTCTGGAGCCATCTCAACTTAATGAAACTCATCTTCTTCAACAAACAAACTCAGTGCGGTTATGTTATGAAGTATTATCACCCAAGAATGTGAAGACCCGTCGCTTGAAAATACGAGCTAAGTCTATGATCTCAGTCTCCCGGGTCCTCCGAGCACTGTTGTCGGGTTGTCCGAGGAAGTGTTTTTTGCGGGATAATCTGGTGGCTGCGTCGATTGTTAGACTGGCCATGTCTCTGTTCTTTGTTAATTCCTTTAGAATGGTGGAAGAGCTTGAAGAGCTAGAAACAAGTCTGTTTAGTAGTATTAATATCTCACGTATCAAGAGTGTTCTGTACCAGTAAAAAAAACATGAAACTAGTGAGTGATCAAATCCAAATTAAATTATTGTAAATCACTGAGTTGGTAGTTGGTACCTCGATTTGAAAATTTGGGCGTTTGGAGGGAACGTTGTTGATTCTGAGTCTATTTCTGCTGCTAAAAGATGTAGTATTACCATTAGAAAGCTGGTGTCTTGAGATAGTTTATGACTTGAGAGTATTTCAAACCCAGAGTTTCCTGAAGAAGCTATTAAAGCCAAGATCATTATTACATTCCGACAGAGATCAAGGTCCTGAAAGTGAAAATCACCTGAATATTGTTAGTAACAAGCTGTAAAATCAAACAACAGAAACCATCGTAACAGATTTTACTTGAACCAGCTACGGACATGGAAATGATGCAGCATTTTAAACTACTTGAAATGATGAGTTTTCTTTAGCTTTTGTACCTCTAATGTCATTATTGGTGAACGCAGACAATCTGCCAGACCATCAAAGATCGTACCAAATGCTTCCCATGCAAAGAGATTTCCTTCCCTATCAGTTTCTGCAGCTGAGGACATCGTTTCCTCGTGGAGAGAATCGAATCTTTCTAATAGTTTGGGGCCTTTGGAGAAAACGTCACAAATTAGGGATATGTACTATGATAACGATACAGACGAGAGGAGCAATAGGAGCAAGTTTCATGAAGCTAATTTCATCGAAAACGTTTGTGACAGAACTGAGTACTTACAGTTGAGCAGCAAGTAGAAAAGACGAATAGTTTCTTTCCGCACTTGTATGCCAGATTCCTTTCTTAAAAGTATAGAAATACTTTCAAACACCTCCTTGGAGACAAAACTGGACAACAAATAATATCGTTATATAAACAGCAAATGTTAGCAAACCAGAAGAAAAAAAATATTCAAGTGCTTACGTTTCTCTCTCTGTATAAGCATCAGTTCTCATGATGATTATGTTCATTATCGACACTGCTTCCATCTTCACACTCTCTTCAGTTCTTCTACTAGCGATTCGGTTCATCAATTCAAACAAAGAATGCCAATTTGCATCCCAACGTGGCTGAGGGTCATCAGTATTGCCTGGACTCTTTCTGCTTGACTCTGCATCAAGGATATTGCTTGACTCTTCAATGCTCATATTAGTCTTCCTTCTACTTTGATAGCCATGATATTGGGCGACGTCACCAGAGTTGGGCTCCTTATCTGTGTTATTGTCCCTGATAGAGTGCACTGGAAAGATCAAATCAAAGTTCATAAGAACACCATACAATTACATTTTGTGAAAGGAGATTGCGCCCACCTCATTTGTGAACTTAAGATATGTTGGGGTATAGAGTAACAACAAGGGATCATGAAAATAAATCATTGCAATCAATGGTCTATGGTAAACGTGAGATTCAAGAGCAAATAATTAGAAAAGTAACCCTACATAGAGAAAGTAGGTACCTGGCTTCAAATTTCTTTTCAATACCACATATATGTTCCAATAGTACATGTACTACATGTAGAGATCTATGAACAATAACAGCCTGCGGAAAGATGAATTCATATTCACAAAGGAGGGAAATAATAATATATATCTAGAAAGCTAAAATTTGCAAATAAAGCCTTGAATCTAAATCTGACATACATTTTCTGCCTTACAAAGATCAAGTAGCGGTTCAAAGAGGGTCTTCAGATTTACAAATCCGTAGCTGATCTGCAGCAGGCTATGGCAGTTAGTGTGGCCTATAATTTATATATCGGTAAGTATAACATTTGAACTTAGTAAGCCATACCTTTGTTATAGCCGAGTATAAATTATGTACTTTTGCAGATTCTAGTGCGTTAGCAGATTGCATAGTTGACGAGGTTTCGGCTGCCTGCTTTTCAATTTCTTGGGAAGGTGTACTGGCTTTCATAAAACTAAAGAGAATCTGAAGATCTGATGAGCAAGCCAGTAGCAGCTCTGAGATCAGGTTTCTCCTTGGATCATGATAATTTGAAGTACACCAGATATCTCGCAGTTTGTTTGAGAGGTCTGCATGATTGGCGAGATCTGCCTGAACTCCAGTGGTCTTGAAACCTGGCTTATGCCAAAGGAAATATAATGAAGAGCACAAAATAAGTTTTCAAAAGTTTAAGCCATACGAAAGACTTCAAAACTTCAAACTCGTTGCTGCTAATATTAACAACATCCACATACTTCTTTCATCATCTAACCTAACTGTAGAATCGGCTTCTCTGTCATTCGCTGAAGTTGCAGCATTTGGTTCCCTGTTTCACAAGAGTTTTTCATCAGGCCAGGTGGTCTGTAACAGATACTGAGCTAACGGATGGTTCGTTTTGAACATGCATCATCGATGTTTGAATCTCCAATAAGGGGATAACAAAAAGTGAGGGAAACCACTTGTATCCAACTTAGGCAAACGATTTAACCTTTACGCATGGCAGATCACTGGCTAGCTTTTGTAACAGATGCAGGAACACAAAAAAAATATGAAAATAATTCAGACCTAACACGATCTATTCTCCAAGACTAGATCCCTAAAGGCACTGTTAGCTCAGAAACTGATCCAAGTTCGTAAAAAACAAGGGAAAGACAATCTAAAGATCCAAGTTTAGATACTTCATCTAACTAGTAGCAGGAATGCAATATCCACTCACAAGTTTAGTCTCTTAGAAACATGAACTGTAGCACCTTGCAATTTATCACCACCATGCGGGTTCTTGATCTCTGTTTCTTTGTTTTTAAGCTGAGAACACTCTTGTTCCTGATACAATGTTGTAAGCTTTTGTAAGCCATGCTTACTCGAATCTTAACACATCTTTTATTATATCAAATGCCAGGATGCAAATATCTGTTTGCTTGATTCTCAGCATAGATGAGCTAATAGGTGACCACAAGACCCGGTGGTCAGTATCAAGAGATTTTAACATTTTAACAACTGAAAATGGAAATTTAAATGATAAGAACATTCAAAAATAAAATCAAACCTTATCCAGCAATTGCTTCGAGACACGCCCAAGCTCCTTCTGTATCATATACCATGAGAATAGTATGAGAATTACAGACTAAAGCATAACAAAGTGATACATGAGATATCATGATTTTCGCAACACTGACCAAAAGAGACAACCACACACTGATCATAACCCTAACCTTTAAGCGGTCAATTTCGAGATCCTTCTCACTATCATATCGACGGGGCGAAGATTTCGGAGAGCTTCGTGTCACAGCCACCGAATAAATGGAGTAATCCGGTCCCGTTACACTGGAACCGCCAACTCTTTGAGACAGTACTCTAGGAGGCGAGTAGCTAATGAAAGGATCACGAACTGGAACACTTTTCCTCCGTCCCGAAGACTGTAACTGCAAATCGTGAGGTAGAGGAGACGAAGCCGTTGAAATTTCCTGTGCCGAGACCGGAACAAACGCAGGAGCAGGAGGAGGCATCTGAGAAGAGAGATGAAACTCTTCCGCTTTAATAGCAGCTACGAGAAACTCCTCATCCCAATCTTCAAGGTCTTGCACATCCATCGCTCTAGCTTCCGGTTCCGTCCCCTAGTGACAGTAGCAGTAGCAGAGGGAAACTGGTTCAACTACTCCATCGTATATTGGGCACAAATCGCTCGACCCGAAACCCCGAGACCCGTTAACCCAAACTGACTTCGGAGCCTAAATTAGAATTTAACTTCCTTATATTTATTTACATAATAGGCTTATTTAATTCGTAATTTTCAATTTGGTCCAATAGTTTTCTTTTCGCATTGACGAGAGAGAAGAAGGGTTTTTAGGATTTCTTACGCCCAAGTTGCAGATATAAGATCGAATTCGAACCATTTCCTTCCTTCTTCTTCATCTGTGAGGAATAATCTGCTATGGCCGCTCTTCAGTACTTAGAGTCTCAGAGAAATGCGCATCCAGAGCTTGGTGAGTGGTACAATTCCCTTGCAGATCTGTACCAGAAGAAGCTTTGGCACCAGCTTACCCTTAAGCTTGAGCAGTTCATCGCTCTCGCTGTCTTTCAGGTATTTTGCTTCTCCTCTGTACTAATTGGTTACCTATCTACGCCGGGTGTTTCCATTCGGTAATGGATTTTGGGGATTAGGGTTCATAGATCTCGAGAAAATTGGTAGAAGTAGTGTTTCACTTTAGTTGGACGACAATTTTTGGAAGGAAATTAGGGATTTTGAGTTTTCAGATTAGCTGAAATTCATGAGAATAGAAGTTTTGTTACCGATGAATTTAGCAGATGTTGACAGTGAATCTTAGTCTGATCTTTGAGCTAAAAAATAAATTAAGCATGCCATAAGAAGTTCTAAAGACCTTTAGAATCTGAATCCAAGTGGCTTTTGATTGGTTTTAGTCTGGTTTTGCTCTTCTTGTGTGTACTAATTTTGCTATTGAGATGCCAATTAACGATATTTTGAAAGAGTTTATGGATTGGTACTCTACTTTTATCTGATCCATGGGTTTAAATTCGATAAGTTTCGAAGTTTATATGTTGATCTTGACTTGCTTCCTTGTATAATGTAAATCTTTCATTTCAGGCTGGTGATGCGTTAATACAGCTCTACAACAATTTCATCACTGACTTTGAGACAAAGATCAATCTTCTGAAGCTTGGACATTTTGCTGTGGTAGTCTCTCGACAGTACCCTGAGAAAGAAGCTGCAGTTAGCTATCTTGAAGGAGTTATTGAAAAACTTAAAGCTACTAAAGAGCCACGAATCACTGAACCAATTATCTATATCGAAACACAAAAAGCTTTATTCAAGCTTGAGCAAGGTGACCAAAAGGAATGCAAGAAAATCTTGGATGATGGAAAGAGCTCTCTTGATAGTATGACCGACATTGATCCATCAGTCTATGCCAACTTCTATTGGGTTTCTTCTCAGTACCATAAGTGCCGTCAAGAATTTTCTGACTTCTATAAAAGTGCTCTGCTTTACTTAGCTTATACTTCAGTGGAGTCGCTGTCAGAATCGTTTAAGCTGGTAACTCGTTGTAATTTTGCTTAATAAGAAAATTGGTACAAGTTCGAGGAACCAGGAGAAAAAGTGTTAATTTCTGGAACTGCCCTGTTCCTGTATTCCTCAATCATATTACTAATAACAGATCATTGCTTGATCATTCAGGATTTGGCTTTCGATTTGTCACTTTCAGCTCTACTTGGGGATAATATCTATAACTTTGGGGAACTGTTAGCCCATCCCATTGTAAGTTTCGTTCACTCTGTCTAAATCAAAGGTTTCTTTATTATTTTCTCATCTTATAGTTTTGCTTGGAGCTGTATAAGTCTCTGATACAGGTTGTATATTCCTCTTATAACAGTTGAAAAGTCTCCTTGGAACAAATGTGGAATGGCTTTACCACATTCTCCAAGCATTTAACCATGGTGATCTAGTTTCGTACCAAGAACTATGCCGTGTACACAACGCCTCCTTGAGTGCTCAACCAGCACTAGTCGAAAACGAGAAGAAACTCTTGGAAAAGATCAACATTCTCTGTCTTATTGAAATCATCTTCAGGTACTCTATCTTTACACCATTTCATATACAACAAAAATCATGTGCTAATACAACACTTTTAAACCCTATTTGCAGCCGTCCAGCTGAAGATAGAACCATTCCTTTGACTATCATTGCTGAACGTACTAAGCTCTCCATTGAAGATGTTGAACACCTTCTCATGAAGAGTCTTTCTGTAAGTAGTAATCTCTTACCTCTCTAAGCACACCCACATAGACAAAATTATCAATTTGTGGTCAATCTAAAGTGAACATGACTGAACCAGGTGCATCTAATAGAGGGTATCATAGACCAAGTGAATGGAACAGTACACGTGTCATGGGCACAACCAAGGGTACTAGGGATTACTCAGATTAAGTCATTGAGGGATCAGTTAGACAGTTGGGTGGATAAAGTTCACACCACATTGCTATCTGTTGAAGCTGAGACACCAGATCTTGTTGCAGCTTAAGTAAAACGTTCTTCTTTTGTCTACTTCCTTTTTAAGCTAATGAGATTGTAACATTTCTCTCGGATTTTAAATCCACTCTGTTATTTCTTCACTAGTAGAAAGTTACAATTACTTTGGAATCTTCTGAGGTTTTACAGAGAATGGATTCTCTTTTTTCCATTTCAAGATTCTAATTTTTCTAATCTCTTTTGCCGATTGTTCTTAGAAGCCTCAGATTAATTTGAAGGAACTGAGATTGATCGATTTGTGTATGAGATTATAGTCAATTGTTTCAGAATTTCATTGCTATGGCCAAGTTTGCAGAGGATGAGTGGAGGAAGATGAACATCAAAGGTAAGTATGCGACTTAAAACGGCGTCGTATGGTGGGACGCGACTTAAAACGACATCGTATGGTAGCACTAGCACAAAATATAAGTATGCGACTATAAAAGGCGTCGTATGGTGGGACGCGACTTAAAACGACGTCATATGGTAGCACTAGCACAAAATATAAGTATGCGACTTAAAACGACGTCATATGGTAGCAGTAGCACAAAATATAAGTATGCGATTTAAAACGACGTCGTATGATAGGACACACAATTTCACGTGATTGAATTTGCCACTTTTAGACAATTGTCAGCTCATCTCATTTTACCTATTGCTGACGTGCACAAACAACCGAGTCGCGGGTAGGTATTCAGCCACGTCATCTCTTCTTTTAATTTTTTTTTTTTTTGCTCAATCATCTCTTCTTTTAATTATTTGAACTTTTAGTTTATTTTGGTGTGTATAATTGAATTTTAAAAATGCTTGGAAATTAATTATTGTACCTTTTTTAATTTGATAATGATATAAAGCAGTAGGTGAATAAATTAAGATACTAGTATAATTGAACTCTTTATAAGAAAAAAAAATAAAAACTTGGATTTGAAAGAAACTTAATAATATATGGATTTATTTAAAATAAAAAGTAGTGTCTGGATTTATTTATTCAATAGAAGTTATAATTATAAGAATCCCAAGAAGAACAGTTGTGATAAAACTGGCAGAATCCACATGGCCATGAACTATCTTGTCTGTACGATGATTTCATTATTTAATATATATATATATATTTAAAAGTATATATTATGTACGTTATTGTGGCAATTTTTGCCCAATATAATTAGTCTAAGTGAATTTTAAATGTATGCAATATTAAATGTAAAATATATATAGTCGAACTTGACAAATGTGAATATTAAATGTGTGCAAATATTAAATTTAAAATATATATATAGTCGAACTTGACAAATGTGAATTTTAATTGTAGGCAAATAATAAATGTAAACTATATATAGTCGAATTTGACAAATGTGAAATATAAATGTATGCAAACAATAAATGTAAAATTATATATCGTCGAATTTGACAAATCTGAAATTTAAATGAATATTTAATGTAAAACATATATAGTCGAATTTGACAATAATGAGGAGTCTTTTAATTTAATTTTGACCTATAATAGTTATATTGTCCAATTCACGATGTACTCAATTAATTTTATTTATTGTTTTTGACTAATTATATGGTCAAACTATAAATTATACTAGTATAGTTATAGCAATAAAATGTTATTAATAATAACAATTTGAGCAATATGTGTCGAATTTCAGACCAAATTATTGTGAACAAAAAATATATATATGTTTGAAACATGTAACTTTTTTGCATTATCACCGCTCACATTAGCAAGTATGAGACATAACCTCTATACATCTCAGGCTCAAGTTAGCAAGCCAAGTTGCATGATTTAATGAATGTGACCAAATACAAAATCTTTAAGCCAAGAAATCAAATACTTCACAAGCAAACCCAAACCCCAATTTAACCTTTAACATTATTTTTTGGTTTTCCTCTTCCCGAAGTAACCAATTAATTAATTCATTAATTGATTTGACATCAAATTGAAGTAATTGACATAAAATTATACTCCAATCCGTTTCGCATTATAAGATTTTTTTTGGTTGAATGCACAATTTTTTTAATAAAATTTATAAAATTATTGTTTTCTCTTTTTAAAAAGAAACGGGAGAATTTTAAAGAAACGAGAGTATTTTTTTTTAACAAGATTCACGAATTTTAAAAATTAATTCAGAACTAGGTATAAGTTTTGAATAAATTATTATTAATATTGTGGAAACGTGTAAAATATCGTTTAAATATAACGAATAATGTAATTTAAAAACTATAAATACTTTAATATGTATATTCTATAACCTTTTATTATCTAAAAATATTTCATAAAGTGATCACTATAACTTTTCACTATAGTAATTTATTCAAAGACAAAATATAGATAATTTTTTAGTTAATTTTACAGTCAACCAAATAACAAACATAAACTAATATAAATTACAATTATAAAGCATAATATTAGTAGTAAAATATATCGAAATTTTTTATATATATCCGATACACACCCGAATAAAAAAAAAAGACTCGGAACATCAAAACCGGTCAATTAATAAAATAAAAAAACAAACTAAACCGGCCGGTTAAGCTGTAATTTTTCATTTGTTTTCCAAATTTCAACAAATCAAACCTCTAAAAAACCGGTCATTCTAAGAACAGAGTTCCGGTGACGGCTCAAGTCTCTTCCTTTAAGTGTACACACAGAGAAAGCCATTCTCTCTTTCATTCTTCTTTCAATTATCACATGTGGAGGAATCTTCTCTCTCTCCTCTTCTTCCTCCTCCGTACTCCGGCTTACATTCGCCGGAATCTTCACCGGAGATGACTTCTCCGTCGCCGTCGCCGCCACCGGCTCTTTTCTCCTCATTTTCTCAGGTTTAATGGTTTTAAACGTTTTTGTGTGGTTATTATTATCGAAGGTTAAGAAGTTGTCGGAAAATATAACGTCTGATTCTTGAAATTCTTCTGACATTGAATTTTCCGGGAAAGTAAAATGATTTTCCGGGAAAGTAAACGATTTTCCGGGAAAGTTGAGAGAAAATATTCGTTGGTGAAAGAAAAGAATGACAATGCAGGAAAATGAGATTTATAGAGATGTATTGTTTGTAAAGAGGAATCTTATATGTCTTACACGTATGATCCACGTATGTATATGTATAAATAATATGTGTATCTATATATTTGTACGTATACGTATAAACTAAAGTCTTATGTGGCATTTGATGACGTCTTTGTATGTAAATACGTGGAAGGATCCGCTGGTTATTACAAATAACTAATTACGCGACAAGTTAATTATTTTTATTATTTTTTCAATGACTTTCATTTGGAATTACATAATAGGAAAATTTAGCTATATTTACAATTTTACCTTGTAATTATCTATGGGTTTACATTTTGGTTAAAACCAAACAAAAATATTATTCCTTCTGTTTTAATTTAGTTAAAATTGAAGGAAAGCTTTATTTCAAATTAAATGATATTTTTAATTATTTGGAGAAAAAATACCGAAATTCTTTATTCTTGTATTAAGTTTTAGTCAAAATGTTTAAAACTCAAAATAATTAAAGTAAAAGGTATTTTGTATTCTCTTTGTCCAAAAAAAATAATTTTTTAGCTTTTTTATTTGTACCAAAAAATTGATTTCTTGCATTTTTTAATCTAATTTAATTTAAAAAAACAAACACATTTATTAATTAGTTAGAGAAATTATAGTTTTTTTTAATTTATTAAAAATATTTTACATTTGTAGTATATAACTGACATAAATTAATTGAAAATTCTTTTACCAAGTCAAAAAGAAAAATTACTTAAAATACTATAATTCAAGCATTTTTTGCAAATGTGTCTTTTGTAGAGTTTACCAATTATACCCTTAAATCTATTGTTATGATATTTTTGTAAAAAATGTTTGAATGAAGAAATTTTCTAAAAATCAATTATGCAAAATGCCCTAATTTTTTTCCAAATTTTTCATAAAGTGTGAAGGTATACCACTTATAATGTTGGGTATAATGTTAGGGCATTTTTACAAAAAAATGCATGATTAGGATATTTTTGCAAAAAAAACTTGAATGAGGGCATTTTTGCAAATCTCTGAGTCAAAAAATATTAATAAAAATAATTAAAAAATGATAATTAATTGTTTAGTATTTCTTTCTTAAAATATGTGAAATGTCTAAAAAATATTTTTTTGGGAGTATATTTCTTTAATTATTAGTAAATTTTTTAAACTTAATTAAATTGAGAGAGTAATTAGTTTTGCTTTTAGTAAATTTTAATTGTGTGAATTACATTTATTTATTCGGCGCAAAAAAAAGAATTACATTTATTTATTTATCTATTAATAACATAGTGAAATTACTGAATATAAATCGTCCTTTCGTAAAATTATACGATTTGTAACCAAAATTAATAATTTTGCTGAATGATTTATTTATATTAATAATATAATTGTGTTTATTTGGAATCTCTAACAATAAAATCGAAATGATTGGAAAATTAAGAAGCTGAGTCAGCATAAGACGCCACAGAACGCAAGGACGCAACTCACCGCCGCGCGTCCTTAGGATACGCGCTTTTTGTTTCACGTCACGCGTGTACGCGTTTACACCGCAAACGCTAAAATCCAATTCCATCCACTCATGTTTCACCACGTGTTACCACAAATCTTAACGTCTTTCAACGGTAACGTCACCGGTCGCCACGTGTCCAGCTTATCTAAATTACAGCCGTCGCTTTCTTCTGAGATTACGTGGCGGCGTTACTTAACGGCACTAATTTTGTTTTTTTAATCAACGAATATTTACAAGCCTTCACTTATTTGACGTTGATGCTTCCAAGAAACAGACGAATTATAAGAATTTTAATCGAAAATAATAATAATTTAAAACAATCAAAATAAATATAAATTAAATTTAGTAAAGTCCAACACGAAATCTAAATTTTTTCACGAAGTTTCTTGGCATCTTGCTTATGTCTTCTTCTATCTATATTTACTTATTTAAGTGAAAAATGACTAATATTTTTTTTTATCATAGTTAAATGTAAAATTAGTATCTTATTTATTTCAAAATATTGATTTCATTATTAGCAAATTAGTTGTTTATGTTGGTCTCAATCAATTCTAATTCGTCAAAATTAAATGATTTTTCTTTTTAGTCTTACTAATATATAGGTAACAATTTCAAAATATATACGTAACATTTTAAAAATTAAATGAAACATTGAAGATTTTTTTTAGTGATATAGATAGGGTTTTGGGAAAAAACAAGAACAAAACCAAATAAAAAAAAGGGTCGGTTACGGTATGGTTTAGGGTTTAGGGTATCCGCAATAGATCTTACTAAATATACTATATATATATGTAAACAGCGATTGTAAATCATTAACTAAAAATCAATAATAATCATTCTAATTATTTTATCTCTCCTTTCTCTCTCGTTCATCTTTCCGACGAAGCTTTCTTTCATCTTCTTCCACGGTTTTCATGGTTTCCAATAGATCTAAAAAATAATATAAAAATATAAGAAGATAGAGAAGGAGATAGAAAGTGAATTTACCTAATTGCTTGGAGACAGTATCCATGGAATGAGAGACTCGAACAGAGAAGAGAAGAAACGAGAGAAGTACATTAAAATACACATTATATTAAATAAATAAATAAAAGTATAACTAAACAACTTTGTTTCGTTAAAAAAAACTTCCTTTTTAAAATTAGGATTGTGTTATTTGGTGGAAAAAAACTCTAAAATATCAAATTGATTGATATAAGTGGTGACTTTGTCGATAAGTTTGAAGATTTAGTTAGCATAAATCATATAAATGTTTTCCAATCAAATAGCAAGAACGAAATTCAAAGCTATATTCCACAAAAAAAAGAGCACAATACTGTAAAAGAAAAAAAGAAGCTATCTAGTAAGTAAAAGTGGAGATGAAAGGTATCATTTCATGAAGAAATTAAGCAAATTTAATCGAAAGGGTAATAATAATTAATTGTAAATAGTTGTGGAAAAAAAAATTAATTGTAAATTTTAAATCATTACATAAACTAAAAAAAAATCTACTGCAAACTGCAAAGTATGCAGCTGTTATAGGGTCCCACAAATATTTGATAGTTTTCGGCTGATGTTATTCTTTCATCTTTTTGAAATGCTTCCCGAAACTAGGGCCTTTCATTGGGCCTTTCGCCGCTTCCAAGCTCCCTCTCTCTCGCTCAGCTCTCTCAGCTCTCCGGCTCTCACGC
>KE152101.1:156489-175022 GCA_000411095.1 Aethionema arabicum | reverse complement strand
CTCGCCGGCTCTCTCGCCTCCCTCTCTCGCCGCACTCGCTCTTTGCTCGCCTCTCTCTCGTTCTCTCTCGTTTGTTACGCTCGTTTGTTTAATGTTCGTTTGTTTGATTTTACACTCATTTATTTGATGTTAAATAGTTACATTTTTTTGTTTAATGTTGGTTCGTTTACGCGCTGATTTTGTTTAATGTTCCTCATTTTTTACGCTCACGTCCGTGTTTATTTACGCTACTCATTTTTTCGCTCTCTTATTTTACGCTCGTTTGTGTGTGTAGTGTCTTAGCTCATGTAACTCAGTTAAAACCAAAACCAACACCAAAAAAAAAGTGGAAGTGTAACGCGTTTACCTGTTGGCGTTGGTGTACTCTTCTCATCTGATTCTGATTCTTTGTTCTCTAGACGCTGTCTCTGCTCTCTCTCTTCAGTGCTTGCTTTAAGGCTTTTCTAACTTCTTTCTTTAATTCCAAAAGCTCCTCAAATCATTCATACAAGTCAATGAAAAAGATCAACAAATTCAAATCAATCATTTATTCTCAGTTTTACTATTAACAAACCCAATGAAGAAGATCAAACAAATTCAAATCAACCATTTATTCCCAGTTTTACTATTAACAAACTCAATGAAGAAGATCAACACAAATTCAAATCAACGCAATCCTCATCTTTCATTTTAAAACCCCTAAAAATCATAAATCCTAAAAATTGATTTTTGTTTCTAATTTCATGATTTTCATCAATCTGAATTCAATTATCAATCAAATCAACAACACAACACTCGCAAACCTTAAATCCTCATCTAAAACCTTAAATCAAATCAATCATTTATTCTCAGTTTTACCAATGAAGAAGATCAAACAAATTCAAATCAACGCAATCCTCATCTTTCATTTTAAAACCCTAAATCATAAACCCTAAAAATTGGTTTCTGTTTCTAATTTCATCAATAAAATTTCATCAATCTCAATTCAATTATCAATCAGATCAATTTCTACATCGTCTAATACATTATATAATCCAATTTCAGTCTAAATTCCATAACCAATTCAACTATTCAAACACCATAATCAATTTTAAATTCAATACATTCAAACCGTCAATGCTTTACTCTGTTTCACAATAAGTCGATTCATCAAATTCGGGAGAGATTACATCTGCTAGGATCTAGGGTTTTAGAATCATTTAGTTTAAAAATCAAATTATCGACTAATTTAAGCACCGTAATCAATATAATATCTTTAAAAAACAATACATACCTTAAAAGCTTTCAATTTCTTACGAAATTCCAAAACTCACTCATCGCGTAGATCCCTTTTCAGAAACCCAAAATCTGAAAACCCAATTTTATTCAGATTTGTATGGAAACTATGTAAATAATAACGAGATGTATAGTTTTTTAAACTTACTTTCAAGGATTTTCACTCTAACTCGTTGTTTTCTACCGTCTCCGGCGTGATCAATGCGCAGTGAGGAGAGAGAAAAGAAGTTTAATGTGTTTTCTACCGTCTCCGGCTAAAATGTGTTTTGTTTTATTCTGTGAAAAAGAAAGCAGTAAAGTCTATTTAAAAAAAGTAACCGTTTAGAAAGGATCGTGAGATATTTGAATTTCAAAAAGTAACCGTTTGAATTTCAAAACTATAGTCGGTGGAATTGGTTTGAATTTCAAAACGTTAACGTTACATTATTAACGCAGGGTTTTTTTATTTAGTTATTTATTTTTTTTCCCATTTTTTTTATTTATTTATTTATTTATTTACAATTCTTTTGTTTTTGCCTATTTATAATTTTAAATGAAGAAAATATTATTGATTAATGTTTAACCAATATCTTACCATATCTTATCTAAATAATATTTATATTTTCTATATCTTACATATATTTTAGACAAAACTACTATTAATTAAATATATTCATAAATATTTTTAAATAATTGACAATAGCATAATATGTAACGGTTTATGAATTAAAGGCCCATTACCCATAAACAGTTCAATACAAACTCCAACATCTCCACGCGCTGATCACGTGAGATTTTTATAACAAAAAAACACTACAAAAGTCTAATTCCTTAACTTTGACCCCTACAAAATCCAAAACGACAAAAACAACCCTAAAACCAAAAAAAATCAAAATCAACCTAAGGAAAGAGCAATGGGACTAGTTACAACATGTTGACCATCAGACCATTTAAACCAACCAAATTGATACTGACCCAATTGATAATCATAAACCTGATCCCATTCCGGTACAAACGTTAACCGAAACTGTTTCTTCTGACCAATCCGGTTAAACTCAAGCACATTCGGTTCAGCAACAATTGAGACGCCAACAAGCGGTTTAGAACTAAACTCGTACCGGACCGTTGAACCCTTACCAATTTTTCCAACATTAGTCACAGTCCTTTCAATAGTTACTTCTCCTCTAATATTTGGAAGTGCAATTGAAGGGTAATTGAGGTTATAACTTGGAGAAATTTCTCTAGGACATTCGAATGTTTGGTCTACGGTTAAACCAACGAGGCAACCGTATACGAGATAAGACTGGTACGATATGTCGTAGACTAAACCGGGATCAGCTGCTGCTGTTGGATGAAAATGTCCTCCACCTATTGCAAATGGAGTTGCTTCTGAACCATCACTGTCTTTAATTGGTTGGTTTTCATCATTGATCACCAAAGCTAAAATTGATAACAAAAAAAAAAAAATGATTAAACCGGTTTAACCAAGATTGGCTTGAAGTTGATAGAGGGTAAGGAAAAAAAAATCCTCCCCATTTTGAGTGGAGAACCGATCCTAAATTCAGAATATATTCAGAGATTTGGAGTCCGTAAATGGTAAAAAAATTTGGGTCTATAAACATTTACACTACTAATATATTAGATCTTTCAATATTTTGAAAAAATTTGGACCGTTTCATATAGATATAAACTACTCCTATAAATATAAAATATTAATATATTGGACTTTGAATATTTGAAAAAATATGGATCTCTATACAAATCTTTAAAACCTAAATCATGGGCACTGTCTGTGTTTAACCAGGGCGATTCCAAAATTATAGATCTTTTTTAAAAAAAATTGATCTTTTTTACAAAAAGAGCCTTGGATGCATGCTCCTAAATCAAGAGAAAACTTTTAAAATTCGAGCTGAAAATATTTGAAATTGGACTAATTCTTTATTTACATTCATATAAATTAGGCACACTTTTTTTTAAAAATTTGGGTCGGAATATTTTCTTTATGTGCTCAAATTTTTTATGCCTAGAACTTAATCTTTACCATCCTTAGCAATTAACCGGACTTGGGTTTAAGTATATACCAAAATAATAATAAACCGGATAATATTGAATTTGGTTTTGGTTTTACCTGTGGTGATGAGAGCAGATCTTAAAGCAGCAGTGCTCCATGAAGGATGAATAGCTTTGAGAAGAGCGATTGCACCAGCAGCATGAGGACANGGTCTCTATAGTTATTTATATTATAAAATTTAAAATTATAATTTTCTTTAAAAAATTTATGTTAAATTTTTTTTAACAAAAACATTTCATTTAATTTTTACTTTATTAATTTCACTTTTTTTTGAATTTTTTTATTTTATTTCAATTTTTTTTTCCAAATATTTCCAAATCTTGTAGATAATTTTTTACTTAAAAGATGTAATAAAAAAAAGAAAAATATGTGACACCATGTAAAATGGAACAAGCACTAGACCAAAAGAGACTTATAAACAAAGGCCCCTAAATTTACTTATAAATTTTGAAGTTCGAGACCCAAACTTCATTAGTTTGGTCCAAAGTCGAAGATATACCGAATTTAATTGGGGTAAATTGCAAAATAAAAAAACCTAAACATTCAACTTTTAAAATACATAAAATACCCATCAAATTTCTTTAAAAAAACACCTCTAAACATTTAAATTCACGAAAAAACCCATATTTTCTTTTAGATTTTTTTAAAAAAATTATGTCAATTTATTCCAAAATTTCGGTATATTTTTTGCAATTTATTCCAAAATTTCTATAAAATTCGGTATATTTTTTGCAATTTACTCCATTTTAACATATAAGGAAATAAAACAAATTACCTTTAAAATATTAGGATCCATGCGGTTAGGACCACGGCTAGAAAAACTACCCACAGAAGGAGCAGGCTGTTGACGAAAAAGCGTTTGAGCCGGTTCAATGTAAGCAACCGGGTTATAAACGGTTAACATGTAGTTGTAAACTTGTTGAAAAACAGAAGGAGTAGCCATGGCGGTAGGAAGCACTTGAGAAGTGAGTGGAAAAGTTGGAGTTTGACCAAGAATCATACCAACACCACCAGCTCGTTTAACCTCAAGACTTTGGTCGATTAGACCAGCGGATCCTCCCAAACATAACACCACTTTACCTCTTACATACTCCGGGTTTAGTGAATACGCTGCACATCCCCTTTTAATCACACAACAAAACCGGTTTAATTCCCAAAATATATCTATTTAATTCCAAAGTGTATATTTAATTCATTCAATATGTATTTACTCCTACTTTTTTATATCCCACAAGTGAGAGGGAAATTTAGAATTAATTTGTTGGTATTATATTAATTATTATTTAAAATTTTGGTTTTGATGGGTTTTTAGATTTTTTGTTCTGTGAATTTAGTTTTTTTTTATGAAGATACTTTTACATGTAATTTTTTTTTATTAAGTGTTTATATATATATGATAATTTGAGAGACGAATTATGAAATTTCGTTTAAATTCATTTTTTAACAAGAAAATTATTTATGTAGTTATTCTCATTTATATTTTAATAAACATATTTTTAAATCACAATATAAAATTTAATTTCACCAAAATATATATGATAGAATTTCAAAAGTCACTGTTTTGAAATGAAAATTATCAAATTATTTTTATATACTTCCCGATAAATTTATTTTCTAAATAGTTTTTTCAAAAAATACCAATATACTTTTTTCTTTATAAGTAATAAACAATTAAATATAAACATTAAATGGGGATTTATAAAAAAAACACTAATTCTAGAAACAAGCGTTTTTTTATGTACACAGTACACTAATGAATTAGTTTTTTTTTTTTTTGCAAAATGCCATTGAAAAGTGTTTAATTTTTCTTGAAATTGTTCTTCATAAAATTTATTGTTACTAAAATTTAGGTGGACATATTTAAGTCTCAAACTAGCATTTTACTCCCTCGTTCCAAAAAACATGATTTTCTAGATTTAATTTTTGTTCCAAAAAACATGATTTTCTAGATTTTTTTATTTAATTTAAATTGATTAATAACCTAAAAATGTGGATTTCCAAAACAATTAGCTAAAGATATTCTATAATTAGAATGAGATTAAGAGAGAGAAGGTGATTAAAAAAATTAAAATAATGTTTATTAAGTAACTAATTAATGTTTCTTAATATAAGTGAAAAGGGTAAAACGTCAAGTTTTATGGAACACAGTTAAAAAAATTTGTAAAGCTATTTCTAAATATAATTCTTGTAAAACAAGTTTTATATCTATAATATATTATTAGTAATTATCCTAAGTTTGTAACTAAAAAAAAAAGAAAAACTTACGATGCCTCGTTCATATACGAGCCGGGAAGACCCACATTACCCGCATAGACTAAAGGGGCATAATCGTCCATTCCTAACGCCGTCAAGGAATCAATCTACAAAATCAAAAACTACATATCATACAAAAACATATATAAAATCATTTTTTATCATACACTAAAACATTATATTTAGTATAATTTTTTTCAATAAAACACTATATTTTCCACCAAATGATGTTTTTAGTGTTTTGTGAATATATATAGTCTTATACTATTTTTTTTTGTTATCCAACCGTGAAGATTCGAAGTTTGCATACTTTAATCCGCTATACCTCTATGACTTCCTTGAATCGGGACAAACAGTATATAAATTTACATTTAAATATCCCTCCCAAAGATTCGAACCCTCTACATGGCCATCGTATATTATTTAGTTATCATTTTTATCTAATAATATAATTTAAATAGTGTTTATTAATTGATTTTAATAAAAAAAATTGATTTAATGTATTAAAATAATATTTATTAATTGATTTTATGTTTATAATATTTTTTAATTTAATTTTTGGTATTGTGATTGAAGATAAAAAAAAATTTAACACGAAAACACCAAATTTAGTGTGATTTTCACACTAAATTTAGTGTTACCCCTAATCTATAGTTTTTAATTCGAATTAAACCATTACTATATACCTGCACTTTATATCCATTTCCGAGATATAAGCGGCCTTTAAAACTCCGATCAAGACTACTAGCTCCAACGGTAAGAATCCACGGCGCAGTATTCGCCGAACTTCCCCATTTCGGTCCATCATTTCCAGCACTAGCAACAACCACAATGTTCTTCTTAGCCGCGTGTAACGCTCCAATCGCGATTCCATCTTCCGCAAAACTTCTAATACTACTTGAACCAATAGAAACGCTGAGAACGTGAACGTGAACGCCATCTCCAATCGCGTCATCAAACGCAGCTAACATGTCTTCTTCTAAACAAGTGTTACCACCGATTTTTTCAGCGTTTGGAATAGGCCAACACGCTTTGTATACAGAAAGACGAGCAAATGGTGCACCGCCTGAAGCTGAACCTTTGCCTAAACCGCCTTTAAACGCTACATTGTTGATTTGGCGTCCAACAGCGATTGAAGCGGTGTGTGATCCGTGTCCATCTGCGTCTCTTGGAGATATGTAATCGTTATTTGGTAATTGTCCGTACATTCTCTCGTATCCTCGTACGTAATATCTTGCTCCAATTATTTTCCTGTAATTATAATTTTAAAAATAAGTGACATGAAGATTATTATATATAACTCAACTCTAAATTTTTTTTTAGTGTTTTTAGGTGAATTTAATTTTTTTTTTTTTGGGATTATTGGGTGGATTTTTAATGTTTTTTGCATTTTTATCAAAAAAAACAAACGATACCAAAACCACTGTTTGAGTTAAAAAAAACGACCGTTTATGACTTTGGTAGGGTTTAAGTTGCATATATTTGAAACTTGAGGGTTTTTTTTTGTGAATTTGTAAACTTTATGATCTAATTTACACATTTTCAAATTTTATGGTTTAATTAGTGAAATCGTAAAACCTTTTGCATTTAACCCCTCAATATGGTCTAATTTTACGAAACCAAAAACTATAAATTAGCAGCCCTCCTTATTAATATATGTGTTTTTAAGATTGGTAAATTAATAATGAAATAATATAATAAATAAAAAAAGAAAATAATCATACCGGTTGCAATTGGAAGAGTTAAAGGCATAACCGGTTTGGCAAATTCCTTTCCATGATTTAGGAATTGGTCCCATTCCTTCGTCATGGAAACTCTTTGATTCTGGCCACACACCTTTTTCATTTTCATCCAAAAATATGAAAATAATAATTATTATTCTATTAATTAGGAATTATATACTGCATAATATATAGAGTCATATATGTATATTATAACACCAAATAAAATACATATCTATTTGCGTTTATTTGTGTTATGTGTAGTTAATTAAATTTATTTGTAAATGTAAAATATAAAAAAAATTTGTTAATTGATTTTGATTTTCTTTAAAAAAAAAAATTTAGATATAATAAAAAAAAAGTTATTAGTCAAATATTTATGTCCACTATTAACGGAACTAGATTTTAATAACTCCGATTATTTCTCTTTTTTCTTAACCAACATATTACTTGAAAATATATCAAATTATTAATATAAACAAATAATAATTAATGAGTAAAAATCGAGATTAGATTTGAATATCCGATTTTTTCTCAACTAATATTCTATTTGAAAATATATAAAATTATTAATTAATTAGTAAAAATATGTGACTTACCACTGTCGATAAGACCAACAATAATCCCATCACCAAGTTTAGCTTTCTTTAAAAAATTTCTACCAGCACTATACGGATCATAACTACCATCTTTCCGATGATTATCATCGCCGCCGGCGGCTTGACCTCCGCCGTCCTCCGCCTCATCTAAACCTATAAAATCCCATGACCTTGTCGTATGCAGCTCATACTTTCTCGGACGACTCTCAATTACCGATACTACTTCCTTAGACTCTGTATATATATAAAAAAAATAAAAAATATCAAATTTTGTTAAATACCCTTTTCTAAACGTGACAAAATATTAAAAGGGTTTCAATCAATTTTTTTTTGATTAATATTACTTTTTAGTTTAGAAGCTTGTTCTGGAGTTAATTCAGCTGCAAAACCATTGATACTGTGTTTGTAGCTATACAATAACGATGATTTTGCTTCTTCTTTGGATCCTTTAACTGAATGAAGAAATGACTGATGATATGCTTCAATTTCATGTAATGATTTATCGCCTTTATGTTCTCCGAAATAAACTATATACACCTGTTAAATAAATCATTCAAAATGTTATGAAAATTAAGATAAAATCAAGAATTTATAGTAAAAATATAAATTGTGAGAAGCACTCTATAAATTATTTGTAAGAAAATGTAAAATTGATTCAAGTGTCACAAATTATATTTTGAACATTAACTTGATTCAAATTCCATGTAATTTATTGATTAAAATCATAAATTACATGGTAAATCAAGAATTTATGATAAAATAAATTGCGATACATTATAAATGATTTGTAAGAATATGTAAAATTGATTAAAGTGTAACAAATTATATTTTGAACATTCACTATTAACGAAGAAATCAAAGAAGCTAACCTTTTTATTATCGGCGCATGTCACTAAAATAGGAAGGAAGAAGAAAAAATTGAAGAAGAAAATAATAGACTTCATTACTTTAGATTTTTTTCGTTTTGTTTAATGGTGCAAACCCTACATTGATATTTATATTCGATTATTTATGAATATTTAAATAGAATAATATTAAAAAAAAACTAACAAGATAATAGCTAACTAATTCGCTTACAAAATTAATTGCGCTTACAAAATTAATTGATTTTTTTTTAATTACAAATAGTAAACTTATCTTTATGGATTAAGAAAAAATAATCCGAGAGAAAAAAAATTAAGAAAAAACTATTGTAGTCTAATTATAGAGATGTTGTATTGTTGTGTACGGAATTTTTAGGGCATATTTAAACTAAATAAATACATATGATAGAGATAAATAAGGATTAATTTTCTAATCAATTATATATTTTTATATTTAAATAAATTTATTTGAAAATTTAAAATGAATTTACATATAATTTTTTTGTATAGATATCGTTTTTTAAAAATGTTTTGTATATATATGTTTAAATATACTAATCATAATTATCCTACAAACTAAAAATTAAAATATACAAATCTTTATTACAATATTTAAAGATTTACGTCTATATATAAATATTTAAAGATTTATGTGTTACGTGTATGTTATGATATCATAACATAATATANAAAAAAAATAAATATTTGTTTTATTAAATAAAATATTAATCACGCCGCCGGAGAAACATAAAGAAATTTTTGGTGATAGGTGATATTTATTTTGTAAATCAATTATTATTGTTATGATTTTTATTTTTAATATGTAAATATAAATATTGGGAAAATAATAAATCCACTATTATTCACTAAAACTAACTTTGAATGTTTCTACAATAGCTCATAAAATTCTTTAGAATAACAAAAAGTTATTTAAAAGTTTCATAAATGAAATCAGATAAACAAAATATATATAAAATTAATATTACCATAAGAAATAATTTTAGTGATAAACTATGTTATTCATATATATTTTGTACGAAATTTGTACAGTCGATATATATATATATATACACGTCAAATTTAAATTTTTTATGAAAGATTCGATATTTTTTTAATTATATATACAGTTACATTTGAATTATATATGATAGACAAAAAAATGTATAAAATTGTATATCGTACGTGTATATAAACAATAAAATTACCATTTGGAGAAATATGGAGAAAAAAAATGATTACACCATTTTTTTTCTCAACCAATATATTACTTTACTATTTAAAAATATATTAAAATAATAATGTACAAAAATTAATATAAAATCGACACTTCCTAATTATATTTTAATATCCCAATATCCCTCATTTTTCTCAACCAAAATTTCGGTACATTAAAAAAAGGGAAATTAAAAAAAAAAAATAGATTTGTTTGTTTTTTATTGCACACCGTGCAAGAAAACTAACAACATAATAGCTAACTATTCCGCTTACACAATGATTCCGAAAGAAGGATCTAATCCAATAAGTTAAGGACCACTTTGAGTTATATTTAGAAGATCAAGAAAAACTAAACTGACTGAAATTTGGGTTGTTAGAGGAACAATTTCCACTAGTATTCTCAGTCTCTTATTATTTGATGATCTAGACAGTTTTCATTATGTCAGATTGAAAAGATGTTTGAGATGTTGTGTATCAATTTTTGTAGCGCATATTTTGTTAATTTTAATAAAAATAAAATTATATAATATAAATCTAATAATTAAATATATAACTAATGTATTTGTTACACAAATTTCTAATACATTTAATTTAATTTAAATTTTGCCTTCATTTATTTAAAATAAATAAATATTCTGAATTTGATGGAGATAAATAAGAATTATTTTTTTCTAATCAGTGATATTTAAAAAAAATATTTGAAAATAAAAAATGAACTTACCTATAAATTTTATAGATATTGTTTTTTAAAATTTTTTTTATCAGAAATGAACAATCACTTCATTAGTATTTCAAAATTAAAAAGGGAAAAAGATAAATTTTGGTGATATTTATTTTACAAATATTGATAATTATTCTTGTTATGATTTAAATGAACAATCACTTCATTAGTATTTCAAAATTGAAAAAGGGAAAAAGATAAATTTTGGTGATATTTATTTTACAGATATCGATAATTATTCTTGTTATGATTTTGATTTTTAGTATGTAAAAATAAATATTAGGAAAATAATCAATTGCATTATTAATCACCCAAACTAACTCTGAATATTTCCACAACAAGACATTAAATAATAAAAAAAATATGTAAAAGTTGCAGAAATGGAATCATAAAAGATAAAAAAATATATATCAACATTCTTCATTTTTTATTTTTTTGTGTAACGTTAATCATGATTTATTTTTTTAGAACCTTACCAAATTAAATAATTTTAATGGCAATTCTAACTATGTTATTCATATATATTTTGTACGATTGATATAAATAATATATAAATAGGTTAAATTTAAATTTTATATAAAAGATAAGATATTTTTTAATTATATATACCTTAAATTTGAATTTTATATGATAGATTAAAAAAAAGTATAAGATATTTTTTTATGTCGTATATNGGAGATTTGATCGTGCGACGGCGTAGGGAGGAGAAGTTCGCCGGGTTTTCGATTAGGGTTTAGGATTTCTAGGATTCTTGAAATTTCTGGGTTTTTTTTTGAAATTTTGGGTCTTCTGGGTTTTCTGGGATTCTTGAAATTTCTGGGTCGTTAAATTAGANGGATTCTTGAAATTTCTGGGTCGTTAAATTAGAAGAGGCTTATGATTGCATCTGGATTCGTTTTTGAAATCTTGAAACTGAAAATGATGTCACTATTATATTTGTAAAATATGGTCCTTATGATTCCGTCTGATTTTAGGTTATAAACAGTTATAATGAGTATATGATTCCTGAAAAATATAAAATTCCCCTGGTTAAACGGGATACAGAGACTATAGGATGACATATGTCCTGTCATAAGCAGTTATATGCATCATATTAATCTATCGACATGAGTTTGCAAGGGTGAATAAATACATCTGAAACAGCCAGAAGCTGTCATATAGACCATTTGAAAATCATATAATAGATAATTATAAGTAACATAACATGTTATAATATGTTATAAGGACCATCCGACTGACAAAGCACAGGGATTTATATGTTATAATACACGTAATAAACAGTTAGAAAGAGTATATGAATCCTCAAAATATAAATTTTCCTTCATAAAACATAATACAGAGACTATAAGATGACCTATCACAATGTCATAAGCAGTCATATGCCATCTTATACAGCTGTCTACATGAGTTTTCAAGGGTGAACCAATGTCAAATACTTATGGAACATCATAAGCAGTTATATGGACATTATAATCTTTACTTATGGAATTGCGAACATATATAGAAGATTACATTTACTCGAATCAGAAGCAATTATAAATGGGTTATGATTCGGATGTAATTAGAAACGGCTTATAACAACCCGAAATGTGAAACCCAGAAAAACACTAACCCAGAAAAACTCTAACCCAGAAATTAAGAAAATAGAAGGAACAAAACAGAAAATTAAAATAAACACATTACCAAGCTAAAACAGATATTATAAGGAAGACCCACAAAATATAAACACGAAAATAAGCAACATAAGAAGGAAGAGAACAAAAGAAGAAGAAGAAATACAAAAAAGAAGACAAGAAATGGTGTTTGAAGAAGAAAACAAGAACAAACAAAATTTTAGCTCAAAAAACAGTAAACGCAAAATTAATATGGGAAATTTGGGAAAAATGAGAGAAGAAGAACAAAAGAAACTAAGAAATTAAGACAACGACACAAAACTCACCTCCCACATTAAAGTTTCGTGGATGAAGAAGATGAGGTGAGCAAAAGGAGAAGGGCAAAATTGGTAGAACATGTAAAAGTAATATTTACTTTTGCCAAAAATAAAGTCATGTGTAGTTGTGCAAATTGACCATCCCAATGTGTATTTTGTGCAAATTCTCTAATTATATTATAGGGTACATATTATTTAAATGAATGTTTAAATATAATATTATTAAAAAAAACAAAATAATAGCTAACAAACACGACTAAAAATATTTTTTATAACGAAAATTAATAATAAACATATTGTCTTTTAAATTTAAACAAATAAATTCAGGATTTTGGGGTTATTCAGATTCGGTTCAAGTTTAAACGGAAACCTAAATTAAAAATAAACTAGAACCGTTCGGGTTAGTTTCTGGGTATACTTCTCAAATATTTCATACTCTAATTTATAAAATTATTATATATTACTCTAAAAAAAAATTAGAACCATTTGACATAAAAATAAAAAAATATATATTTACCCGTAAATAATGTGGATAAACTTCTAGTAATTATGATTTAGTAAAGAACATTACACTTGGAAATGTTTTTATTTGTTAATTAATTAAAATAGTTAATAATTTCACTATAATAACCATTCAAATTGAGTTTTAGCTTCATCTCAATTTTCACAATGAAGTCCATAAAATAAAGAAAAAGTTTTATCTATATCATTTTTGACCCCTATAAAATCTGAAAATAATAAAAACAACCCAAATATTCAAATATAATTAAAACAATAATCAATCAAGCCAATGACACAGCAATTGGACTCTTTACAACATGATGACCATCTGACCAACTAAACCATCCAAACCGGTATTGACCCTTTTCAGCCACACTCGTTTTGTTGACTTTTTCCGGTTTAATAACGATATTAAACCGGATTTTTTGACCAATCCTAGTGAAAACCAATACATTCGGTTTAACCATAACCGAAACACCCAATGGAGATTGTGATCTGAAGAAATATGTTGTTGTTGAGTTACTTGTTCCAACATTTGTGACTGTTCTTTTGACGATCACGGTCCGGTTTAGATTTGGGATAGCGATTGAGGGGTAATTGAGATCATAACCGGGAGGCAATTTTGTAGGACACTTGAATGTTGGGTCGATATTGGTTAAGCCAACGGAACAACCGTAGAGAAGGTAATCTTGGTATGAGGCATCGTAGACTAAACCGGGATCAGCTGCTTTTGTTGGTCTAAAATGTCCTGAACCAAGTGCAAATGGGTTTGCTGGTAAATTGTTATAGTCTTGGATCGGTTTGTTCTCGTTGTTGGACATCCCAGCTAAAATAAAATAAAAAACACAAAGATTTAAATAACCGGGAGATGAAAATGTATAATGTAATTAACCGATTTAAACCAAACGAATATCAAACCAAAAATAAACGATATAGAAGAAGAATAAATAAAATAGAGGAAATGGTAAAATAAACCATGAATTTTGCAGATTTGGTGAAAAACCTTAAAACTTAAAAAAAATTATTTTTAGACCCTAAACTTTGATATCCAGTTTTTTTCAACTGTAGATTTTAATAAGTAGGTTTTCTCAAACAAAACCTCTAATTTAAACTTGTAATTATAGTATAGTTAATCTAAATTTGAATTATATTTTTTTTGTTAAATTTTGAAATTATGGTTTAATTTTATGTTCAAAATGTAAATTTAATAAATTTAAAAAATCCGGTAGGATTTCAAAAGATTGATTATCAAAGTTTAGGTTCTAAAAAACCATTTTTAAATTTGGAGTTTTTTTCACTAAATCGGATAAACTTAGGGTACATTTTACTATTTCACCAATAAAATAAAAACCAAATCTAAAAATATTAACGAACAAAACTTTAAAAATCAAGTGAAACCAAGTAAAAAATCTAATTAGACACTTAACCGACTTTGGTTTAGCTAGAATAAACCAAACAAATTATTTAACCGAAAATTTTGATTACCTGTGGTCATAATAGCAGATCTTATTGCTGCGCTACTCCAACGAGGATGGATGGCTTTAAGAAGTGCAATTGCACCTGAAACATGAGGACAAGACATTGATGTTCCTGAGTACAAATTGTATGCTATAACTCTTTGGTCTATCGCCATTTTCGTCGGTGAATCTCCTCCGCTCCATGCCGCAAGTATGTTCAATCCCGGAGCAATTATATCCGGCTATAAAAACCGTAAAAAAAAACCAATTAATTTCAATCATATGTATAAACAACTAATGTAACCGGTTTGTGGTCATAAAAAAAATGTACCTTTAGAATGTTAGGATCTATGACACTTGGACCGCGGCTTGAAAAACCGGTCACAAAAGGAGCTGGTTGGTATCCGTAAACCGTTTTCCCCGGTTTAATAAAAGCCATCGGTTTTTTATCGGTTTTGATGTATTCCAAAATTTGTTCGACCACGGATGGTTTAACTGCGGCCGTCGCAACGAAATGAGCATCCATGGACGTTTCATTTCCGATGGCCGGAGTATTTCCAAGGATCATACCGAGTCCACCGGCTCGTTTTACCTCAAGACCTTTACCGATTCTTGAACCGGCTCCTCTTAAACATAAGACTATTTTACCCTTCACTAACTCCGGTTTAAGAGAATTTGGTAAACATTGCCTGCATTGACAAAAAAAAAATGTCAAGAACTGCAAAAAACACATTATTTTGAAAGGATTTTTGTGAAAATATATACATGATTTTTTTTCTCAGAATTTATGTAAAAATAGATGATTTTTTTGTATTTTTATATATAATTTTTTTATGCATATTGAAATTACTGACAAACATTATCACTAAACTTTTAATTTAATCATTAAACCATAAATATAGTCAATAGATCCTAAAATGTAATCATAAAACTGCTTTTTATTGTATTTTAGAGTAATTCAAAAAAGGTAATGATTTTGAATAAAAGTGTATTTTGGTAAAAATATATATTTTCAAAAACATATGTTAAATTAGTGTATTTCTATTAAAAAAAATTAGAACAAAAGCCGTAAATAGTAAACATTAAATTTAGATGAAATTAAAAATTTGTATTAAAAATTTTAAACCTTTTAAAAGAGAAAAAAATCTTACGCTGTGTTATTCAAAGCAACTCCGGGAACGGTTACATTAGAAGCATAAACAAGAGGGGCAAATTTATTCATCCTTAACGCCGTTATGGATTCCGTCTACAAAATAAAGTAAAAACCATATATTATACAAAATGTAACATTATATCATGTATACAAAATGTAACTATAATTAGGGATTAGTATGACAAAAAAAATAGGGATTAGTAATTTAAACCTTGTACAGTTTTTTTTGGGCAAAAAAAACCTCAACTTTCAAAATGAGTTTTTAAACCATGAACTTTGATAACCGAGTTGTTTGAATACTAGATTTTAATAACCAGATTTTTTAAAACCAAAATCTCAAATTTAAACTTGAAATTATAAAATAATAAATCCAAATTTGGATTATATTTTTGAATTAAATTTCAAAATTATAGTTTTATTTTACGTTCATATTTTAATTCTAATATAAAAAAATCGATAGGGTTTAAAAACCTCGAAAATCAAAATTCAAGGTTCATAAAACCAATTTTGATAGTTGAAAGTTTTTTTTCACCAAACGAAAAATAGTCCAAAGTTTAAATTACCATAATCCTTTTAAAATCATTACCTTAATTGTATAACCATTTCCAAGAACTAACCCACCAATAAAAGCCCGATCAAGAGCACTAGCTCCAACAGTAATAATCCACGGTGCAGTATTCGACAAAGTCCCCGGTTTCGGTCCTGAGTTCCCCGCACTAGCCGCAACCACAATATTACTCTTAATCGCATGTAACGCTCCAATCGCAATCCCATCTTCTGAATACGGTACAGGATCAGATGTACCGATCGATATACTAATCACATTAACACCATCTGCAATCGCATCATCGATCGCAGCTAACATATCCTCTTGTAAACAAGTGTTTCCATCAACTTTTTCTTCGTTAGGTTTAGCCCAACAGGCTTTGTACACCGCTAGACGAGCTAGCGGTGCACCACCTGAAGCTGAACCCATAGCGAAACCGCCCAATGCGGATGCACCGTTGACTCGACGACCAACGGCTGTGGAAGCTGTGTGGGACCCGTGACCGTCTGGGTCACGTGGAGATAAATAATCTTTGTTAGCTGTAACGTTAAATGATCCGTAATATTTTTCGTATCCTTTCATGTAATATCTAGCTCCAATTATTTTCCTGTAATTAATTAATTAGAATTTGGATTAGTAAATACAAAATAAACATTTCTATTATACAAAATGAATAAAATTCTTAAATATCAAAGTGATGAAAATTGAAAATTAGTTAAATATAACAGTTTTGAAAACTAGAGTGTTAAATAAACATTTCTATTATGTAAATTAGACTATTAGACAGAATGAATAAAATTCTTATAAGACTATATACAATAGTTTTTCAATTCAACAACTTAAAAAACTTCCACATCATCATTTTTCCTTTAAATCAATTTCTTTTTTTTCCACATCATTATCTATCTATTTTTTATTATATACAATAATTTTGTTTAAAAGAAAAAATTGTAAAAAAAATATATTTTTTTATATCCAAATCAAATAAAACTAATATCTATTTATAAAGTATGAAAAATGACAAATTTTAACAGAAATATATTTTAATATATATATAATTATTATAAAATAATGATAGTTAAATAATCAAGGATGAAAAAAAAAATCAAAATTTGAACCAACCAATAATAATCAGCCAAATGGCATTTTATCTCTCTCATAAAACATTCAACAGAGTTGAAAACATTCAACAATGTTGAGTACACGTAGGTTTTCAACAAACCATTGCTTTAATTTCAACATATTAAAATTGGTTTCAACAGTTGAATTATATACCATTGTAAATAGTTTAAGTTGAAATATTAAAGTTAGGTAAATTAGTTAAATATAACAGTTTTGAAAACTATACTGTAAAATAAACATTTCTATTATATTATACAAAATTAATAAAATTCTTATATGTTGAAATACCAAAGTAACGAAAATTAGTTAAATATAATTAATAGTTTTGAAAACTAGACTTTAAAATAAACATTTCTGTTATATAAAACATAGACTATTATATGCTGAAATTAATAGTTTTGAAAACTAGAATATTATACGGAAAATCAGATTAAATTTTGGCATTTGTTTTGAAAAAATCACATCAAATATATGTATTTAAAATATAAATAAACAGTCAAAACTGTAATATTTACAAGAATTGAAGACAAATCTGAAAGAGAAGTGAAATCAGAGACACATTGAGATTAGAAACATGAGATATTGAAAGATAAAGAAACAAAGAGTAGTCACGGGTCGACATTATTTTTCTAGAAACAATCAAATCTGTTTTTGTCACTTACTTATATACCAAAAAATTTATAATATATAGTTTTTTTATATAATTTTCGTGCTTAATAATATATATATATGGAGGACTGTGATCATGATAAGTCCTCCAAAAAACTTTAAAAACTGTGAGATCAATTATAGAAAAAGAACAAAAATTGCGACTGTGACCAATTACATAACATATTATATATATGTGATTATAATGATCAATATCGAACAACATATCACATCACATAATATAAATAAATATAAAAGATTCTCGAAGCCTTGCAGAGACTAGAGACTGACCATATATATGATTCTTTATATATTTTTGCTAAGTATATTTATTTAATCTATTTCAGTTGCATAATGCACATGAATAAAATATTTAATAATATAAATAAAATGTTTAATTAACACTTATAATTAAGCTTGTTATAAACAATAATTGACGTTGGTAAGAAAACTTATATATATAGTATTTAATAAAATATAAATATAAAAATAAAAAAGA
>KE152101.1:126854-153312 GCA_000411095.1 Aethionema arabicum | reverse complement strand
TATATATATATTATCTTCTTGAATTTTTTTTGGGGAAGGGCAAAAATAGATAGAACAAGAATTAGAGTTATAAGGCAGCTAATTTTTACTCAGAGAATATTCCAGAATGTATAATGTATTTGAATATATTTTTTAGTTACCGTTTTGATTTTTACCCCAAATTAATTTCTGTTAAAATTTCATACAAGTACTTAAAAAGAGGAACTAAATATATAAAAAAAGTTTACCTATTTAATTGCATATACAAAATATAATAATATAACTTACTAACTTAGTGTATACTTTATACTTTATCCATATTGTTTATAGTTACTAATGATCTTTTAATTGAAATTATAATAATGTATAACTTAGGTTATACTTTATAGCTTCACATATGATATTTTGAGCTAACTATATTATTTTCTATCCAATTTTCTAGATCCGATTACTTACAGAAATATTATTTTTTAAAATCTTCACGTGTACTTACAAATTTAGTTGCAAAATATTTTAATTTATTTTAAAAATCATATATAGTTTTTCAAATAGATTATATTATTGGTCGATCCAAAACAGCGTATGGTGGCTTTTACATGTAGGCAACACAAGTATAGAAAATAAATAAACTATAGTATATATTTTTATAAAATATATTATAAGATCAAAGACAAATGAGTATGGTCGAATCATATCTCCTACACTCCAACAATAAGCGTGCAAACATGTTATTTTTGGATAATAAATAAGTTTATATGATATCCAGTCTGCAAATTGGGAACTGAAAGAAAAAGAAATTGGGAATTGAAAATTAAATTAAAAATTGAAAATAGAAAATTGAATAATTATTATATTTATTTATATGATGTGGAGTACTTTTTAATATTCTCAGTAATTAATTTCACATGCATGAGTTTCTAGCCTTATATATTTTTCTAAGTTTTTATTTCTTTAATTATTACTAATAACCAGTAAATAAAAAATTGATTTTTTGTGATAATTTATATAAAAAAATTTGTTTTTGATAAATTGACATTTTATTTATTTTGCTTATGTAGGCTTTACCAAAGCCTACATACCTATAAGTCATATTATTCTTTCTGACTTGAGCTAATAATTATAAATTTATAACACTATATAATAATGGACCGTATCAAAATTAAAATAAAGATAAGAACGGTTTAGCTATTAATGATGCAATATTAGTTTATATAGCTAACTTCTTAAAATTGAAGAGCTTAGCTAGACAATTTTATGACAATAACAGCCACTTTGTGTGGTTTTTTAAACTAACACGATACTCTTTTAGAAATATCTTAAAATAATATATATATATATATATTATATAAATATACACTAGTTTAATTTGGGGCTAAAATACAGTCTTAGAATTTTGATTAAATATAATTACCATATTTATTGATAAAAAAAGCAAGACTAGTTTAAAAAATATAAAAAAAAGGTCAAATTTCAAAATATTTGTGTATATTTTGCAGTAATTTTTTAAAAAGGTAAATAATTGTAATAAATTAAAAAAAAGGGACTAAATTGGACCCAATAACTAGTAAACGGTAATGTTTAATTGGGCCAAGTTGTAAAGTGGATGGTATATATTTAGATGTGGCCCAAATTAGGTTACGACTTCCCCAAAAGAATACAATACTTAGATTGGTCCAATATTTTGACATTTCTATATATTTTTTGTTTTATACTCTTTTTTTTTAATATTACTAAGAATGAGAAAATGATTTTGATGTGGAAAAAAAAAAAGAGAAAAAGAAAATGATTTTGATTGTAAAAATATACTTTTAATCAATTCACATTACAGCTAAAGTTGTACAATCTAACATATATCACTACAAAAATTATTTAATTTATTTTTAAATGAGTAATTGTTTGGTTTTAAAATATCAAATGAAATACTAGTAATCGTGAACAAATTACAAATTAATTAGCAATTTGTCCATCATATTTGAGCAATATAGGAGAAAGTAACGTAGTTAAGATTGAACCGGATGGTAATTTAATTTTAACCGGGACTAAACCGGTTTAGGGCGGGAGAATATCCACGTCAGCAGATAATAGAGTCGATCAAATTTCGATATTTTAAGATCTTTATACTTTGCTTGTCGATGTGGGACATTAATCAATGAAGCGATTCGTAATTGAAATTAAACCGGATTAAATTATAAATTCCGGTTCATACCGGGAAGATGATACGTCAGCATTTTCACGACTATAGTTACTTTTAGAGGGGTCATTGACTAAAGTCAAACACTCGATGGCCGGAATAAATTCATCGCCGGCGATTAAGCTCTTCTTCGTTCTATTTCTCCTTCTCGCTGTCTCATCTCCATCAACGCATTTTGTTAATGGCTTTTCCTTCTCCCAGTACAAAAGCCTTGTCTCCATCTCACGTACCCTTCTTCTACGCGTCGCAAACCTACGTGCCTCTCGCGGCGATGTATTGGGATCGTCTCGTGCAAGGACCATGGCTGAGGAGCTAGATCGTGGGTTAGGGTTAGGGTTATTGAGTAGGGCGTGGTCTATTGGGTGGGATTACATTAGGAATTATGCGTGGAGAAGAGAAGGGATGGATTACGGTGAGATTTACGGTGCCATGGGTGATCTCAATGAGCTGATGGGGTTAGTGACGGAATTCAATCGAGCTGAATCGAACGCTGATAAAGCGAACACTGTTGCTCGGAGTTCTGGAAAGGCTCTTCGCGTTTCGAAACGTTTGCTTAGTCGTCTCCTCAGAATCTTTGCTAAATCGGTACGATATTCATTAAGGGATGGATCTTTAGATTCATTAACACTCCATAAAATCTGCTTGAATTAGAATACAGAATTGATTCGTTAGTCATTCTTTTACAAAACGAAAGCATGTATTATGAATAACTGGAGTTAAAATTGGATTCGAATTACTGCACAATTTGAATGACCAGTTTCTGGAATTTAGATAATTCGTATGATTCATCTATCTATGTATCGGTTAGGTGAGCCTGAGAATTGTCTTTTCTCTTAGGTCTCAATTTCAAGCTCACTTTGATTCTACTAACAGATAGTGATACAGTGATACTGCTAGCTGAGACTGAGTAACTGTGTCTGAGTTCTTGTGTAGGATTTAACTTTTATAGTTGAGACTTCATTAGTTGAGTTAGCTCAGTCACTAGTAACTTGTTTCTTGTCTGAAATAGCAAGCTCTGCTTGCTTGATCTTCCTAAGGGTCAGTCATGTTTGCTATTAAGCTCAGTCTTCAAAATGAAGAGTTTTGCTGCTGTTTTATGATGTTCTTAGCTAAAAAAATCTGTTCCTTCTTGTGTTATGCTTGGTGTAGGGTGCATTAAGGGAGTTTTGGGAGATGCTGCAAGCTGAGGTGGTCAACGGGAAGTTGTTACAGGATTGTCTCGAAGTAGGCGGCGACGATGTTAAGAGTTTGCTTGAAATAGCAAAGAATATGGGTCAACAGTTCTTTTCTTCTCGAAGCCGCTCAGATGAATTATAGCTTAAAGAAGAGCTTTCACGTACGTTC
Source organism: Aethionema arabicum (assembly GCA_000411095.1). Taxonomy (NCBI): domain Eukaryota; kingdom Viridiplantae; phylum Streptophyta; class Magnoliopsida; order Brassicales; family Brassicaceae; genus Aethionema; species Aethionema arabicum. Next base: position 149,798 of record KE152101.1, on the reverse strand, counting down.
TTCTTTGCTTTTAAACAAAGTAGATTATACTTCTCAGTAAAACAATGTCTGCGTTATTCCATCTATGTTCTACATCGAATGTGACCTTTGTCTCAAAACTACCCAAGATTTTGATCACTCTAGAATTTCTTCATTGCATCCATTGTTATTCATCAATCTAAGCCCACGTTTTTGTTACTGTCAAAATCAAAATCAAAATCTTGACAAAATCTTAGAGTAAACAGAATCTACTGACATCTAGAGCCATTACAGGTCATATTCTCTCAATGAAATCATCAAGAAAATGAAAAATCCATCATTAGTTATGAATTTTCTTTTGAAAAAACTACTGAAAATTGTCAGTGTTGTGTGATTCTCATAGCTAAAAAATCTTGCTTGTATTGTAGTTTTTAGCTCATTAATACAACAACCATGTGGTTGGTAATTGGTGGAATATAAATCTGATCATTCCTTTATTTAATCTGAGTATTTCTTTATTTGAGCATACTTGTTTTCTTAACTAATTGCTCTCTGATAAAACCTAAGAGAATTTAATGATTCCAACTAAGAAAAATTATTGGTGTTTCTTTGTCTCTTTCCTCATCTCATTAATTCTCATTGGTGGTTTCATTGATTTAGAAAGGTTGAATATTGATAATAGAAATTTATTGGGTCCCAAAATTGCTTTAGATATTTTTATTTTCAATACTCAGAACAATCAATGAATCATATGCAGAACATAGATAATGAGAATTTATTGCTTTCAACTACTTAACATTTAGTGCATCATCATCTACATGACTTGGAATACTCTCTCTCTTTCTTTACTTCCTTCTTACATCATTTAATGTTCTTACATACTAACACATGGCATCTTTTAACATCACTTTTCAACATTGACTTCAACCAGAACAGATCAATCTTGGCCGTTAATTTGTGTACCATAGAGAGGATCATGCAAGCAATGCCTGCCTGGACTCTTGCTTGCTTTGTTGTCATGTTTTGTAACAGTATCCCATTCATTTCAAGGTTAGTCTTTTTGCTTCTTCCCTCTTAAATTCTACCAGAAATAAGCCAAACAAATTAAGTTAAGTAGCTTTACTAGAGATTTTGTTTTCTTACTAGTTTCACTATATTAGTCAAACTTAGAAATCGAAATCTACTCAATTTAAAGCAAATTTATTCTATAGATCTTCAATTTAGATGAATACATGTTTTCAAAATCTGCAAAATTTCAGAATAATTTTGCCATTCTGCAATTGAATCAGCAGAATTAGTTAGGTACTGTATGTCTTCAGTTTCTTTCTCGAGACAAGTTGAAAAAACTTTCTCGGGTTTGGTAATAACAAGAAAGTCAAAAGCTCGATCTTCAAAGCTGAGACAAAACATTAAAATCGAACCATCACATTTTCAAAAGTTGATTACTGTAACAAGATTTAATCAAAATTTAGTAGATATAGAGTAATAAATCTCCACCATCTTTCCATTATGGCTTGCTCTCTCAATATTTTTATTTAAATTCAACTTTTACATTTACGTTAGAAGCACTATCGCCGCGTGACATTTAATGCTTCTTCAACTGTTTTAAAGCTTACAAGTAAACATTTTTCTGTTTGCAATTTATTCTTTGGACTATATTATATAAACCCTTCTACGTTCTTCACATTTCTAAACCATCCCTCTTTTCTTTTCTTCAAAATCTTGCTTTTAGAGAGACAGATGGAGAGAATGTGTGTAATAGTGATGGTTATGATGGTTGCTATGACCATGAACATGGCTGCAAGTGAACCCATTGCACCATGTTACTTCATATTTGGTGACTCTTTGGTTGATAATGGCAATAACAACCAGCTTAACTCTTTAGCTAGAGCTAATTACTTCCCTTATGGTATCGACTTCCCTTACGGTCCAACCGGCCGGTTTAGCAACGGAAAAACCACCGTTGATGTCATTGGTAAACTCCATCTTTGCATTATTCTCTTTGCTTCCTTGCTTTACATTCAGAAGATACTAACTTTGCTCTGTTTCTTGATGTGTAATCAGCTGAGCTTTTGGGGTTTGACGACTACATTGCACCATACGCTGGCGCTAGTGGACAAGAAATCCTCCGAGGTGTTAACTACGCTTCAGCTGCTGCCGGAATCCGAGATGAAACCGGTAGACAACTGGTAAATTCATAACTTAAAAAGAAAGATTCTTGTTCTTGATGTTATTCTTGACCTAGTTCTTGATCTAGTTCTTGAACTTGTTCTTGATCTAGTTATTGTTTTTGATTCTTTAGGGAAGTAGAATAGCATTTGCAGGTCAAGTAGCTAACCATGTAAACACAGTGTCACAATTTGTGAACTTACTTGGTGATGAAAACGAAGCTGCTAGTTACCTCAACAAATGCATTTACTCAATAGGATTAGGAAGTAATGACTATCTCAACAACTACTTCATGCCCACTTTTTACTCCACCGGTAATCAATACACGCCGGAAGCTTTCTCCGACGACCTTGTCGCACGTTACACCGAACAACTCAGAGTCCGTACACTTCCTTAACTACCCTCTCGTTTTTATGTGAAACTACTGGTTTTTTATTCTCTCTTCTATCTTTTTGTTATGGAGTTAGATTCTGTATAACAATGGAGCAAGGAAGTTTGCTTTAATCGGAGTTGGAGCAATCGGTTGCAGTCCTAACGAGCTAGCTCAGAACAGTAGAGATGGAAGAACATGTGATGAAAGAATCAATTCAGCAAACAGAATCTTCAACAGCAAACTTATAGCTATAGTTGATGAATTCAATCGAAACACACCTGATGCTAAATTCACTTTCATTAACGCTTATGGAATCTTTCAAGACATTGTTGCAAACCCATCTCGCTACGGTTTGCTTACTCAAAACCCTTTTCAAGATTTCTCCAAATTAAGATCAAAGTTTAGAGATTTTAATCAAAGTTTCAACTTTTTTTGCAGGTTTTAAAGTGACAAATGCAGGATGTTGTGGTGTTGGAAGAAACAATGGTCAAATCACTTGTCTTCCAGGTCAAGCTCCATGTTTAAACAGAAACGAATATGTTTTTTGGGATGCATTTCATCCAGGTGAAGCTGCAAATATCATAATTGGAAGAAGATCTTTCAAAAAAGAAGCTGCTTCTGATGCTCATCCTTATGATATTCAACAATTAGCTACTCTTTAAAGTGTTTAATCAAAGAACAACATCTTATGTTATAAATGTTTATGTAACGTTTTCTAAGTGTTTTATGTAATGAGATGGAGTTTACTTGTTTACTCCTTTCATAAAATTCCATTCTTTTATTACAATTACTTATTTATTAACCTTTTATTTATATATTGGACCCACCAACTATATATTATACATATAACAAAGTTAAAACTAGGGAAATGGAGCTATTTTCTTCATCTCTGTTTCTTTTATATCAACTGCAAATCCTTTGCCGTGATGCACCCAATAATCGGCCATCGGATTTTTCATCTCCGGTCCGGTGATACCTTCCCGGGACGATTGTAAAGATTCCGTTGAGATTCCGTATTCGTCGTCACGTTTCTTTAGTAGCCCTGGCTTGACTTTACCAAGATTCACATCTTGTGGTGACATCATTAGTGCTGGTGCACCTAGTGGTAATTTATCTCCTGTGTGCCATATGTAGGGTAATAAATTAAACCGGAATCAGATTTAATGTAGCTAAACCGGATTAAACCGAGATTATATTGGTTTACCGCGGTCGGTTTGCCAAGTGCACCAAAATTTGCCATAAGATTTAGCTAGATTTTGAAGCTCTGTTTTGGCAACTAGTTCCGGGACTCTTGGAGTTACTAGAAGAGCTGTCTGAATCTACAGTAACAAAATCATATATTGATCAGTTTTATAATTAATTAAACAATTATTTTTTTGGAAAAAATACAAAAAAAAATGTTTAATATATACTCACCCTCTGTTTCATTTTGATTGATTTTTTTTTTTAATTATTTTTTTGTGCATAGTTTTTTGATGTTTTTGACGTGCATAAATTGTTACTTCCTTTTTTATTATTGTTAAATTTCAGTAATTTACAAAAATTTATTCCTAAAATTTTAGTAATTTTAAAATAATTTTTATTAACATGTGTAAATTTTTTTTTGAAAATTAATTGTTTTGAAATGAAGAAAGTAGAAATAAACCTCGTAATCATGTGAATGCCAAAGCTTTTGCTCCTCAGATGAAAGATTCTCAAATAGCTTCTCCGACACAATATATTCAATCCCTGTTTATATAAATAACACATTAACCCTAATTAATAACGTATTTTATACTAAATATCTTAATTTTTTTTTATCATAAGAATATTTGAGGATATGTGATTAATGTATGGACCGATGAGGTGGGCGTGAGATGAGTCAGAGTCGTAAACGGCGCACTGTAGAAAGTCTTGGTTGACTCGGTCAACGTAGAAATGGACTTCAATTTGACGACCAGGATCGTGTCCATAACAAGCAAATGAACACATATGAAGACTCATTTCTTTTACTGGTTTCAACGATTGCATCATCGCTGCTCCTTTATCAATCATCACCGTTTTCATCGTCACCGAACTTCCTGGTGGTTTTGAATCTCCGTCGCGTGCAGGACACGCTCCGGGAAGCTCATCGCTAGACGCCATTTGAATGATACTTAAAACGACACCGATTCTCTGACTTATAAATAGTTTGTTGTGTGCTTTTACGTTTTATATTGGATTTAATTTGTTGTTTAGTGTCATAATCTTTTGCATGCGGAAATGGTGACGTGGCAACTTGAGAGAGACACGTCATTATGGAAAGTGACACGTCGATTGTGTTAGTGTCGTGGTCGTGGATCAAATTTAAACTCTAGACACTTGGCATTTTAAATCTTGATTAATAAGAGAATATAATAACATTTAAAGATCATATATTAAAAAAGCGGCATTTAATAACTTACCTAATATCGACAGAGCAAGATAGTTTTATGGGTGTTATTATTGAAGATATTAGTTGAAAATTAAAAATTGAAAATGTGTTTTTTTTTAAGTCAGTGATCAATTTATAAAAATTATGACATTAATAACGAACTGTCTTTGGTTTCACAAATAATTTTATTATAAATTAAAAAAAATATTCAAATTTTCTTTAATTAAACATAAAAAAAAAATTAGGCCTTAAACAATTGTCTATTTCATCTATGCTATGAGTCATTTCTCGGTAGTTGAGTAATAAGTATTTTTCTCTACTTCTCCAAACATCTGAATTCAAATCTATCAAACATCGAAAAACTATACTTAAGTTGTATTTCCATAAAATTGGGTTGTAACCATTAGAAAAAAAAATCCTTGAATAAAAGCATATATAAAATTTTCAGATCATATTACTAAAAAAACTAAGCATAGTTTTTTTTCTACTTAAGTTATGTGTATATAAAGTAGAGTAACAGATTTATATAGGATTTTATATTTAAGAAGCCAGGTTTATATACTATTTAATTATTATCTACATAATCTGGAAATATATTTTATTTTTATGATCTATTTTCTAGAATCTCTATATATACATTTTTCTTATTTTGGGCCGTGAGTAGATTAATATAGAATATCTTACAACGGTAACAACACAACGTAAACACCGTGTGTAGGTCCAAACTTACACTGCTTCGGATCTAGCTTCGATTTCCGAACCTAAAAAAACCAAATAACCGTTACACCGAGCCTAAATTTAAATACCTCCCCCTCTCACTCTTTCTTTCTCACAATCTCTCTCTCTCTCTCCAACACCTCGCTCTTTCTCTCTCTTCCTTCTCTTTCTCTGCTTCTCTTCAATGGCGACCAAAATCATCGTAAAGAAATCAAGCATCCACAAGCAAACCTACCTTCGCCGTCAAAAACACAAGTCTGGATGCAATCCTGTTCCGGCTACTACCACCGTCGTCGCATCCATCAACAAATCGATTTGCAGATGTCAACGAAGCATCCTCTGCTTAATTTCCCGTCTCGATCGTCGATCTAGATCCAAGGGATTCAAAATCCTCAAGAATCGCGACGTTTCTGACCGATCCAAGACCAAGAGTTCTCAGATCCCGTATTCGTCGATTCAGGAGAGATCTGGAGGTAAAAGTTTCGACGAGAAGAAGAAAACGATAGTGTTGGATCTAGATGAGACGCTTGTTCACTCATCATTAGATAAACCTTCGATTCCCTACGATTTCGTGGTGAAGCCGAAAATCAACGGTCAGATCTTAACCTTTTTCGTGATCAAACGGCCAGGAGTTGACGATTTCTTGAAAAAAATCGGAGAGAAATACCAAGTGGTGGTGTTCACGGCTGGGTTAAGAGAATACGCGTCGCTTGTACTCGATAAATTAGATCCAGAGCGGCGCGTGATCTCACGAAGCTATTTTAGAGACGCGTGTAGCGAAATCGACGGTAGATTAGTGAAGAATCTGGGAAGCGTGATGAGAGATATGAGGCTAATGGTGATCGTAGACGATAATCCGAACTCATATGCGCTTCAACCTGAAAATGCTTTTCCGATTAAACCGTTTACCGATGATTTCACCGATAACGAGCTTGAAAAACTTGGTGAGTTTTTTGATGCTTCGGAGAAGTTTGAAGATATGAGAGTTGCTTTGAAGGAGTTTGTTGGAAGAGACGACAATGGTGATATTTGAAATTACTAGATTTACTCGATTAATTTTGTTTAATTAGTTGATTAATTAATTTTAAAATTAGAGGATTTTAAAAAAAGGGACAGTGAACAATAACTTTGTTTGTTCACTGTATTTGTGTACATCTTCTAATGAAAATAAGCAATTTGATAGTGTTTTTTTTCGCAGTAATTTGATAGTTTAAGTGTATGTGATAAACTAATTAGTAGTATTATTTTGTTTTATTTTCTTTGTTTAATTTTGTTTATATGATTATATCTTAAAGTATGCCTTTACATAGAAAAACCCCATATATTACATTAATTTAATTTCATGTACCTTACAAACTTATGCAATGTATAAATTGTTAGCTTTTGGAAGAAATATTTGTTAGGTAAACTACACAGTCCAAATAAAGAAAGTAACAAACATTACCACTAATATTTCAACCAAAACACAAAAATACTCACGTTAGACTATGGCCTTAATTGGGAAGGCTTTTAGCGGAGCTTTTTGAGAGTTTAAAGTTCTTTAAAATCCAATCACGTTTGATTGGCATAGTTTAAACTCGAGTTTAGAGGGGACCTAAAAGCTCCTCACCTCTAAGCTCTCGGTCGGAACTTTTTAACAGCTTTAAGCTCTTTAAATTATAAAAAGACTTCATTAACCTTATATAATTAATTAATTTTCTATTTAGTTTTATTATATATCTATTTTAGTAATTTTATGTCTAACAGCTCACAACTTTACCAATCAAACAATTTTAATATAAGCTACACGGGCTTACACCTCCTTCCAACTTCAGACCTTTATATTTAACATTTTTTAATTAAATGCATATTCTCATTGCCTTATCTATATATTGTTTTATATTTAACATTTTTTTTTAAATTGGGCAATCCAATAATCGTATGTAATTTAAAATATATAAATTAAAGGAAAAGTAAATAAATAAACAACAATAAAAAAAGAGAGAGAAGAATAATAAGACCACCACCAAACCCATTCTGAGCTGTTGTGTTGCTAATTTGCCATTGATATGTTCTTCAACCTTTGGAAGAGCCACCAAACCAAAACCACAATCAAAACCTCGTAAACAGAGACATTTTTTAGTTCCAGAGTGACTTACGGTCTTCTCTCTTCTTAATATCTGTGAAAGTTTGTTCCTTTAAGACCTTAAATCATCAATCATCCTCAATCAACGAGTCTTTGATGACAAATCGAAGTCAATCGGGTTTGTTTTTAGCTTTTCCAAGTTCTTCTTTCTCTAGGTACGTTTAATTAATTCTTGATCATAGATAGGAGAGAACAAGAAATTAAATTTTTGACTCGGGAAATCAAAAAGTGTTGCTTCTTTCAAATTCTGGCAGATTTGGGTTTTGATTTTGGAATCTCGAAATAGTCAAATTTGGGGCTTTTGGGGTTCTAGTTGATTTTGGGGCTTTTGGGGTTCTAGTTGATTTTGGGGCTTTGGGTTTAGGGTTCTAGTCAAATTTGGGGCTTTTTGTGTGTGCTTTTTAGCTATTTTAGTAATGCTTCAAAATCTGTCTAATCATTATGATCGATGAACTTGCCAATGGTTTCATCAGAATCTTAAACTCTTTCTTCTTAGTTATTAAAATTGTCTAAATTAAAAGTGTCTGCTTTGAATCCATGGCTATAATCACAGGTTAGCTGATTTATAAGTCTCTAGTTTCTTGTCCTGTAGATTGCATTGGATCTTTGGTATTAAACAGATACTAAATTAGATCAAGGAATTGAAAAGTTGGCTTTATAGGGTTTAGTTTGGTTCTTATTTGTGTGTGCTTCTTGTGCAGATAAATTGGGGATTTAGGGTTTGGAGTTAGTATAAGTATGGATGATAAAAATGGAGGTTCAAGTTCACTTCCACCTTTCATTACTAAAATATATGAAATGGTTAATGATTCTTCTTCTGATTCAATCATCTCTTGGAGTCAAAATAATCAAAGTTTCATTGTCAAGAACCCACTTGAATTCTGCAGAGATCTTCTTCCAAAATTCTTCAAACACAAGAATTTCTCAAGTTTCATTCGCCAGCTTAACACATATGTAAGTGTTTCCAAATCTTTGTTTTGGATTCAATCTTATTTAACCTCACTTTTATTTTATCTTTAAAGTGATCAAGGCAAATTCAACCTTGAAAATTTCATTTCAAAGTAAAAACCCTCAAGTTTAAAATTGTAAATTAAACTCTAAAGTTTCGTAATTATGTATTTTAAACCCTAATGTTTTCCAATTTTGTTAAAAAACCCCCCAATTTCAAAGTTGTAAATTGAACATCAGTTTTAGAAACGGTTTGTGGTTAATTTTTTTAAGCTCAGTTTAAGGTTAAATTAATGATTAATTAAGTGTTTAATGATTAGCTTAGGGTATAATTTTGAGTTTAATTACGAGTTTATGGTTGGTTTATTCGGTTTTCAATCTTTAAACCCTTTTTCTTTTGTAGGGTTTTAGAAAGAGTGATTCTGAAAAATGGGAATTTACTAATGAAGATTTTGTAAAAGATCAACCTAATCTTATGAAGAACATTCATAGACAAAAACCAGTCCATAGTCACTCATTACCAAATCCACAAGCTCAAAATCCTTTAACAGAATCAGAAAGAAAGATGATGAAGGAACAAATGGAAAATCTAAAAACTGAGAAAGAAAATCTTCTTACAGAGTTAAAGAACCAAGAACAAGAACATAAAGGCTACGAATTTGAAGTAAAGACACTAAAAGAACGGTTACAACACATAAAGCAACGTCAGAAATCAATGGTGTCATATATTTCTCAGGTTTTGGAAAAACCTGATCTCTCCCAACATTTTTCAACACATTATTCAAGAAAAAGAAGGTTAGAAGATAACCAAACATGTGTTTCATTAGAGTCATCTTTAACATTTTGGGAGAATCTTGTGGCAGATGCATATGATAAGAGTCTGCAATCATCAAATCTGAATCTTGAAGTAGATGAGTCTACTAACTGTGTAGAAAGCCAGTCTTTGTCTTGTCCCAAATCTTCAAGAATTGATATGAACTCTGAGCCTGTTGTTATGAACAAGATTGGGGTAAATGATGGGTTTTGGGAGCAGTTTTTGACAGAGAATCCAGGATCAACAGAGCAACAAGAAGTTCAGTCAGCGAGGAAAGATATCGGTACACGAAAAGGCGATAAGAAGATGAGTGATCAGAGGAAGTATTGGTGGAATTAGAGAACTGTGAATAAACAAACAATACAGAGCAGAGATTAGTTTGAGTTTGAGATGAGATGTTTCTTGGCTGGTTAATGCCGGTTAAGGTGTAAATTATGATCTTGGCTGGTTAATGCCGGTTAAGGTGTAAACTATGATCTTGGCTGGTTAATGCCGGTTAAGGTGTAAATTCCAAGTTTTAACCTTGTTGTATAAAAATAGCTTTTATTCTCTTCTACTTTGGTTGCAAATAATTTGTTGAAGATATAGAGGCTAAAAGAACATAAAGCAGAAGCTCTTTGTAGCATATGACAAAAAAAAAAGTCGAAAAATAAAAAAGTTCCGTTGCCGGGAATCGAACCCGGGTCTCCTGGGTGAAAGCCAGATATCCTAACCGCTGGACGACAACGGATTTGATGTTCTACGTGCTTCATTAAAATATATATTTTGTTTAATTACTGCTCAAGGTTTGTAAATGGTGAGAAAATTTCGTGATTTCGTTGATACATTTTTGGTATTTATGAGAATCTAGAAGAGAAAATTAATTAGGAACTACCAATTGTTTCGTTTATTTTCTGAAATTGAAAAAAAAATAGCTACAAAGATTACATTACAATTCTGCGTATTGTTACAGTCAAAGCTAAGATGTCTTTCATGGTGTAAGAGAAAAGGTTATCTTGTGGACTTCGTAGAAAGACATTTCCCACAAGAGACGAGCTTTAACAACGAATGTGGTCGTACCCTTCTCGTTCTCACCTTCAATCGCGATAGCTACAATTCAAAGTTTCAAACTTTTTAGATCAAATCAAATCAAAAGCTTCGATTTTTGTTTCAATGGTGGAAATAATGGTTTTATGTTGTTCATTACCTTTCGACGAGTGTCTCTAGTAGCTTTCCAACATAACAAACTTCTCGATTTGGCTTCAAGTCTCCTGCAAAGTTATATGATCCAAAACAAATCTCTGTTAAAAAACGAGAAAAAACCCCAAAATGTGGAAGAATTTTGTGAAGATTCTTCTTACAGATTCTCTTGTTCAAGCTTCTCTGCAATGGACACAGCTTTACGTTTTGACCAACCGTTTTGTCCATTACACCCTTCAGCTTGTTGAATCACATGAGCTAACGAGACTTTTCCTCTCACAATACTCTGGCTTTGACTTTGGTTTTGACTCGCTTCTAAGTGTTTCCTTCTAGCTCTGGTCAATGCAGATGAGCCTGTAGTCTGTGTCTGTGTCTGTATCCTCTCTTTATGCTTTTGAAGCTCTTGTTGTCTTGGAGATTCACCCACTTCAATGATCTCGCTTCTTCCACTTTCATGGCGGAACCTGCCACCATTGTTGAAATCTTGGCTAACAACTGCCAAAGATGATGAATTGTTGTTGTTCTTTGCGTCGCATCTGATCTCTATAGTGACTGGAGATCCAAGAACTGCTTCAAATGCTTGTAAAATATGATCCCGGAAATTCTCAGCCGCAGACATTGTCAATGGTGAGCTGAACATTAACTGCACCATAGGAGCTGGTAACACCAAAAAAAACACCATTAAAATGGCTTCAAAGCTTTTCATTAAAGTATGAATCAAAAGTAAAACATTACCTGAACCGAGACTAAGAGTAAAGATCTTCCCTTCTTTATAAAGAAACTCTCTTAAACTGTTAACTTGAACCTTTTCTATAACCTCTAACCAGATTTCTTCAACAGCAGGTCGGTTCTTGCTACTGAAACCTTGTCTAGCTTCACTTTTCTGAAGCAGAGTTCCTGCGCGGTGTTCTCTTCTTCGGTCAATACTTAAGCCTCTTCCAGCTGCATCGTTAGGACTACGGTTAAAGCTTGTATCAGCTGAAGAACTTGGCAGCAAATACTGCTGATCAGGAGCTAGCTGGAGTAATGCAGCAGTAAGCCATGTTTGTTTATCGTTTGATACTCTAAGCTGTTTCTCTGCCTCGGATAGAGTTTTCAAGGCTTGTCTTAGTTTCTCCATGTCTTCTTTGGACACTACATCAGTGAAAAATCTGTTATTACAGGTGCAAAATACTAGGAATTAGATGAGGATATGTTAAGGACTTACGTGGTTGTCGCCGGAAAAACTTTCTTTTAAACCGTTCTTTAGTGAAATCATAGCTACCTGCGAGAATATCAGTGATTACTGTTGCAAGCTGTGACATTAAAGCTAATGGCTCTACACCAGTTTCCATTATTATTCTCAGGTTCTTCACTGTGTTTACAGTATCAGCAGATAAAGCTAAATCAAGAAGATCAACTAATTTCTCATCAGATATTAATCCAACCTGAAAAAGAAAGAGCAGAAAGAGAAGATCATTATCAAAATTATACCAAAAAATTTAGATCTTTAGTTAAAGAAAGAGTAGTTCAGAGTAGTTTACCAGTTCCTGGACTAAAGGAACAGAGATTCTTTGTCCTAACAAACTTAGCTGTTCAAGAGTCATCTCTGCGTCTCGCAACGAACCATCTGATCTTGAAGCAATGAGTTTCAAAGCGTCATTATCTATATCCATATCTTCTTTTGATGCAATCCGTTGCAAAGAATCGATAATATCTGCATCTTTAAGTTTAGGGAAGAAGAACTTCTGACACCTTGAGATGATTATGTGAGGCAAAACATCGAGACTCGAGCAGACGAGGATAAAAACCACACGACGAGGTGCTTGATCCACAACTTTTGAAAGTGCATTCCAACAATCAGGTGATAAGGTATCGCAATCATCGAATATGATTACAAGGTACTGTCTTGGAGGCTGAGAAATGATCATGTTATCTAACAAATCCATGGTGTTTTCAAAGTCGAAGTTTCCAACAGGACCCACTTCTTTGATGTTCCTGCTCTTACCCATATCATATGAAACACATGAACTGCAGGATCCACAAGGCTTTGAGTGTTCCACAGAATGGCAATTCAAAGCTCTTGCGAATATCCGAGCACAAGAAGTCTTACCGGTTCCATTTGGGCCGTGGAATACATACAAAAGTCCAACTCTTCGACGGGCAACAGCGTTAGAAAGAGCTTGTACCACCAGACTCTGTCCCACGAGATCACGGAACGTCCTAGGCATGTACTTCTGCGAAAAACTTTGATGCCGTCTAGCATTTCTACGGTTGTTTTTCTTGTGTCTCTCTCCAGATCTTCCTTCTGAAACAAGGTCTGAATCTTCATTCTTGAGTAAATTATCCGCGAAAATACCCAACTCGCCTGAGTAATCATGCACCCAACCTTCGTTGTTATCTCCGCTATCAACCAACAAAGGCAATGCCTCAGCATCTGAGCTTGAATCAGATGGCATTGGCAGATCAGAACCATCTCTAGGATTTGTTTCGCCTTTTCTTCCTCTTGAATCAGACATTCCACAAGAGAAACTCCGACCAGCCATATCGAGGAATGTTTTGCCTCTATGATGAATTCTTGACCAATTAAACGGAAGTCCACACCCATTTTTGGGACCTCTAGTCATGTTTCCTTCCTCTTCTCCTCTCTGTTCTTCTTCTTCTTCATTCTCCATCTTATACTTCTCACGCGCTGAGCCACGAGGCACCGAGTTAGAAGCAACAGACATCTCACTTTTACTAACATTTTCTTTAGCCGGAGCTCGTACTCTCCTCGTCCCTCTAAATTTCCTTCTTTTAGGCCGACTCATGCCGCCACGAGTACCTTGCTCAAGTCCATCACCTCCATATCTAACCCTTGGATGAACATTAGAAGACACCACATCATCACTATCACCACCAACCTCGTTTAACCGATCAGATAGAGTCTTGACAAAAGCATCATTGAGCCTACTCTGCCTATCTTTTGATCCTGAATTCCCTGAAGCAACTCCATGAATTTCATTCATGTTTTGATGATCTCTAACTAACCGGTCTTCATCTCTATAACTCTTCCTACTTGACTCTTCTCTCTTCACTCTCCGGCCACTATCCCTAACACCTATCTCGCTACTTGGTTCATTAACCAGACCTAACCCATCGTACCCTTCATCAGAAGGAGTTACTTTAGATGTCCCAAAGCTAACAATTGGCGATGAGCCACCCAAAGCAGACAACCTACGACTAGACTTCTTTCCTACACTCTGATCAACAGACTTTCTTCCCTCACGAATAACTCCTGAATCCTTATTATCCCCTTTCTTTGGAAGCAAGTCCATGACCGATGGTGAATGCCAAGCTGGAGGGCTAGCTGATGGGTCCCTCAGTGACCTTGACCTCTGGAGAACGATGAGGTCTCTCATGAGAGCACGGTCGGTTAAGACCGGACTCTGTTTATGCATATGGTTCTTCAAATGAATACAGTTAGTCAAGTGGATGTGGTTACGCAGATGCTCTCCGATGTCTCCATTTGAATCTTTTAGAATCCGATTCCGAGAAACGACCTTAGTCATGATTAGAAATGGTCCGTCTTCCTCGCCGGAATCTTGTCCAAGTATCTATTAAGGAACCAAATCGAGTTGTATCTCATTTTCCTCCGTGAAATCTTTGTCCGAATCCTCTAAAGTTTCCAAATTTGCATCGATTGTCGCCGATTTGGCTAGTAGCCCTAATTACCCCAGATTCACTGAACTTACCAAAAACAAAACTACAGCTCAACTCACTTCCCAGAGTCAAACCCTAACGATGACTTATCAAAACCCCTACCACAAAGCTCAGGAATTTACCCAAATCAACAGGAAACCAGTGAAGAATCAATTGAAAATTCAAGGACCCACTTGAACTAAAAATATAAACTTGCGTTGAAAACTGCTTCTTGGTCCACGAAACTAGTGGACAGTAAAAACAAGAAATCAAAAAGAAGCAAACCCAGAAGCTAAAATCTCAAAATCAATGCTTCTGAGCAAGAAAGATAACAACTTTGTTCATCAAAGACAGAGAAAAAAACTAGTGGGTACTTTTCAGAAGAGTGAAGAGAGAGAGAGAGAGTGTGAAAGAGGGATTCAATGTTCGTGACTTCATCAACCACAGAGAGGAAGACAGCTAGAAAAAGGGAAAAAGAAGAACGGCACCGTATTGAAAGCAATCACAGATCTCTATCCTCTTTCTTTACCAAAGTTTCACATGCAGAACCTGAGAGGTTTCTGGAGAAAAAGAGGGCCATTTACGGTACAGATCGAGTAGAGAGAGAGAAAGAAAGGGAATCAATCTCTTGAGAGAGAAGGAGGGTTTTTTGAGATCTGTTTACAGACACAAACACAGAGGTATCTGAGGGGAGCAGAGCACATTACAAAATAAAAAGCAGTTTGTCCGTTAGCGGAAGGTAATTACCAAAAAAATACTTAATTTTTAAATAGATAATTTATACTTTGAACTAAAATAAAATAAACATTTGAGTTAAGAAAAAAAAATAATACTAATAAACTAAAAAAACATAGGAAATTAGCAATGGTAGAATTCTTTAATAACAAAAATAGAAAAGTGAGGGTGATCATAATTAAGGTACGAGGGGTCAATGTCACTATCACGTGAGCACATTTAGTGATGATTAGGTTATTCAGATTGGGGTTTGTTTACTTTTTACAGTCATTATATATAAATATATAATGATTATATTTTCCTCTATTATACTATAAAGATTTTAACAACGATAATACTAGAGACATATTTTCCTTAATTGCACAGTTTTCTTTCTTGTTAAAGATGAAGATGCATGTGCCTCTCTCTTGGGTTCATGCATTTTCAATACAAGCAACAATAAAACAACAAACCCAATAAACATCCAAATATAAAATCATTGGATTATATAAAGTAATTGGCTAGTTAATAAATGCATGTAGTTCCGGAATCCAATGAACACAAAGACCTAATGACTTTGAGTTTGAGACCATTTCTGACACAAATGTTTTTATAAGTTTTGTGATTCTCAAAGAGTTTTTATAGACTTTTTCTTTACAGAAAGAAAGACTTATACTAATTGTTTAAGATTCATCAGATTTTTTCGATTTTTGACCAAGAAAAGGTTCAAAGATCTTGACTATACATCTGTCCCGACCACCACGTGTCACAATCTCCCACTTTAGATGCAAGAAACTATACAGAGAGGCTATGTGTGTGTTTGTATTTCTATTCAGTCTAAGTGCTAAAAGTAAATGGGAATGATGAGAGACTTACTTCAGATTGGAGTCTCTTTGTATCTTCTGTTAGCTAAGCTTTGCATTTCGTGTATCTCACTGTCGAATGAGATTCGTGGGCTCGCTCAGAACATATATGGGAAGCTCATATCTAGCACCTGTAATAGTATAAGACAGTAAGGTAATTAAACAAGGAACAAAGGGAGAGGCAGTGTTAGGTGTGAGTGTTTTGTCGAACCTCTTTCATCGTAACACAATGTTAAGTCGCGGTGCTCGACGATAACGCCTGCACTGTCTATTAATACTTGTGCCATTTGCAATGGAGCTTCAGCAGCAGCTTTGAGCACATCCCATATCTCTGATATCAGTAATGATGAGATCAGCTAAAACACCATAACTCATCCTGACTCCAGCAATTACAGAGTTTTCTAATGTTCATTACGATTTCACAGCGAAAAGAGATATTACCTCTTTGACCACCGTAGTGTGGTTGAGTGTCCCAGAACTCGTCACGCATCCTCGTAAGTTGTGCCATTGTGATTGGCTCAGTATGTGCCCAAGGCTTAGGTTTCCGGATTTTTTTCCTTCTCCCTGTCATTATCCAAATACATACAAAACTAGTAAGTTTAGGAAGAGGACAAATCAAGTTTTGCGCAGCTTTATTGGATTCAGTATTGACAAGAATCAATTCTAACCAGTTCTCTTAATACCACCAACAAAAGAAACACATGGAGTAAGAAATGGCAAGAGGTTTTTCCAAAGAAAGTGATCAGCACATTTCGATGTGAACAAGATAAAAGCAACATAAGAATCAGAAGATTCTTTTTTACTGTCATAGAACATCCTCCAATCTTTTCTTAAAAGCAGGAAGGTTTGTCTCGTAAGTAGCTAATTTCAATCAAACCATTAATAGTAACTTTCTTTGATTTGCAAATGCAGTCGTGATGATGAAGAGAGACTACGGGATTTCTTTGATGAACAGTACAACAAGGTTCAAGAGCATTCTAATTGGGCGAATCCAGAGACACGAGTAAAGTAAATTCCATAAAGAAGATGTTATGAGCTCCTACATTGTAATCTTTACGAATAACGGTAACGGATTATCAAACTAAGGTAATAAATCCCTAATTAGTTGCTTTCGACATCTTGAAGCTCAGATTTAGGTAGCAATTTTCCCAAGAATCACAATATGACTATAGAAGAATAAAACGTCGATATTCTGGGAACATGAACCAAAACTGTGCACACAAATCTCAGTGAGCAATTAGAAACTAAATCAGGTACGAGTTAGAAAACCAAACGATCAAGAGACAAAACGATAAAATACTAAAGATAACAGGCATTCCAGTTTTTACTCACCTCCTCTTGCCTCCGAAGATCCGATGCAACCCATACCCGAGACTTTAGCGCGTTTGACTGAGTAAGAGAAGCCACTCCAAAGAAGTAAAAAATGCAAGAACAAAATCGACCGGAATCACCAAAAGGAGAAAATCCGACGCCGTTAAGAGCAGGAAATCAAGAGCTTCAATGCAGTTACGGCGGTTCCGGCGAGGATAAGCGCCGGAGCCCGGAGTAACAACCTTTTCAGAGGACTTCAAAGCGTCGTCGTCTGTTCGGTTCTTGACCCGAATTAGTTTGTTAGCATGAACGCCAAAAAAAAAATAGCCCTATTTATACTAGAAACTTGAATAATTAAATTTAACTAGGCACCAGCTTTCAAAAGCGTCTGTAGTCCAACGGTTAGGATAATTGCCTTCCAAGCAATAGACCCGGGTTCGACTCCCGGCAGACGCAACTTGTTATTTTTTCCAAGCCACGTTAAAGGACGAAATTGTCCCTTTTAATAGAACGCATGTATATGGGTTTTTTAGTAATTTTTGCAAAGCGAATGCTAAACATTTTTTCGAAGCAATAGACCCGGGTTCGAATTCCGCCAGACGCAACTTGATATTTTTTTGTTCAAACCAAACCACGTTAAAGGACGAAATTGCCCCTTTTAGCAGAACGCGCGTATATGGGGTTTTTAGTAATTTTGTTACGCGAATGCTAAACATTTTTGTGGTAAATACACAAAGTCCTTCACTTTCCCATTTATTTCTCAATTTGGCGACTTTTTGTAGAAATCTAGAAGATTCTGGGGTAAAAAATTCAAAATCTGAGGAAAGAGAAGGAACACAAGCAAAGATCGAAGTCATAGATCTCTCATTAGCTTTTTTTGAATTTGAAATAAGTGTAACGTAAACCATTTGTCTTTCTCGAATCAAACGAGCAAAGTCCGGGTAAATTTTGAGCAGATTTAATGGCTGGTGGTTACAGAGCCGATGATGACTACGACTGTCTTTTCAAGGTGGTTTTGATAGGTGATTCAGGTGTAGGCAAGTCCAATTTGCTTTCAAGGTTTACCAGGAATGAGTTTAGCTTGGAGTCTAAATCCACAATCGGCGTTGAGTTCGCGACTCGTAGTATGAACGTTGATGATAAAATCATCAAAGCCCAGATTTGGGATACTGCTGGTCAGGAAAGGTCTGATCTCTGATCTCTTCTATTTTCTCTCATTTCTCGATCTCCGTTCTTTTGGTTCTTGCTTTCTTAGGTTATGAGTTTCATGGCGTCTTTTGTTTTTCTTTGGATCGTTCGAACTCATTACATAGTCATTAAGTGATTTGAGCATGGATCTATGTTAAGCTGATCCAGATTCATTGCTTTTTAGCTCTTTTGAAGTATAGATCTGGATTGGTACATGTAATCAACTGATCAATAAGATCTTATGAGGTTTTTTATGATCTAATTTTGAAATGCAGTTAAAAATAGCTCCGGAAGTAAACTAGGGTTCTAAGATTTATCAATTTTGGTCTAATATTTACGATGTAGCTTATGTATGAGAGCTTGATTAGTTCAGTAACTTCAACTCTTCACAAAACCCTAAAATTGATGATCAAAAACCTATCAGCTACTTTGATAAAAACTGATCTGAAGAATCCTAGTTAGTATCATTGTTCATTAGCCATGTTTATGAACATTTCCTCATCTAGAAAGTGTTCAGTAACTTCAACTCTTCACAAACCCCTAAATTAATGATCAAAAATCTATCAGCATCTTTACCTAGTTAGTATCATTGTTCATTAGCCATGTTTATGTTCATTAGCCATTGTTCATACTTCACAAACTTTGACTTAACTGTTACTTTTATCAATGGATTCTCTGCTGGCTTATGTTCTAGGTACCGAGCAATCACTAGCGCCTATTACCGAGGAGCAGTAGGGGCACTTCTTGTCTACGATGTCACACGACATTCCACATTCGAAAACGTGGAAACATGGCTAAAAGAGCTACGAAACCACACAGATCCCAACATTGTAGTGATGTTAGTAGGCAACAAGTCTGATCTACGTCACCTAGTAGCTGTCCAAACCGAGGATGCAAAATCCTTTGCTGAGAGAGAATCTCTCTACTTCATGGAAACTTCAGCTCTTGAATCCACAAACGTTGAGAACGCATTTTCAGAAGTTCTTACACAGATTTATCACATTGTAAGCAAGAAAGCAATGGAGACAAGTGAATTCTCAGCTAATGTTCCATCTAAAGGAGAGAAGATTGATATTGGTAAAGATGTTTCAGCTGTGAAGAAAACTGGTTGCTGTTCAAACTGAGAGATTAGTTTGTTCTTGTTTACAGGATTAGTAGTTAATTAATGACTTGAGCTGAGATATGTTTTTGTTACTGTTTAAATTCTTTGGAAGATGAAGATTGCTTTAGGATCGATCTTTATATGCGTTCTAGTGTGATTGATTAGATAATGATCAATGTTTTTTTTTCTATTCTTCTGTTTAAATTGGTTACCTCTCTAAGTTTCGCAAATAACCAAAACCCTAAGATCGATTAAAAGATTAGAGATTTTTATTAAAAAAAATGATAAATTCTTGAATTTTGTGATTTTCGAAAAAACCATAAACTATCAACTCGACAAAAAAATTTCAAAATTTTATTTCTTTAAAAAAAAAACTTTTAGACTTTATTTTTTTCTGAAAAAGTTTCTCTTAAATCATTGTTTGTCTCTAATTAAATAAAATAATGTGTTTAAACAATAAAATTAAAAGTTAATAACCGTGGTTGATTAAAAATAAAATTTTATAGATTAAACTCTTTAGGGTTTTTATTAGATACTAAAGGTAATTTAACAATAGATTTAATTGAAAGATTTTTTTAGAAAAACAAAGTCTAGAGTTTTTTCTTTAACTTGTAAAAAATAAAATTTAGGGGGTTTTTAGTCAATCTGATAGTTTAAAATGTGTTTCGTAAAAAAAAATAGTTTAGGAGTTCTAGCTGCAATAAAAAAAAATTGTGATTAATTTCACTATAATCATATTAACAAAGGTTAAAGGTTAAAGTCAGTAAAATTGCAATTTTACCGGCCTTTCAAAACATGAAGCTTAAAGTTTGGAACTTTAGAGTAGAACCCAGTCTCTGAACTAGTCTGAAGATCGAAGGAAAGGGAACCGAAACCCATTGTTAAGCACGAATAAAGTTGAGACTGAGAGGAAGCAATCGCCGAAGAAGGTCACTGTAATGGCTATGGTGGAGCCAAGGAAGCTGAGAGGCCATAAAGCGACTGCAACCTGTTGTATAGCTTCTCGTGACCGACCAGGACTTGTTGTCACTTCCGGCGAGGTTTCTCTCTCTAAATTAAAACCTCCTTTTGCTAATGAAACTAGTAGATTTCTATGAATTCAACGTTCGTTACCTTACTGTATTTCTGAGCTTTGAAATTTGGGGGTTTTTTTTTAAAGATTTTAACAATTTGGAAGATGATTTATAGGATGGTTGTGTTTGCTGGTTTGATTTACGATGCAAAGATGTGCAATTCACCATGGATATTGGAACAGAACCAGTTTCATCTCTTTGTTTCAAAACAGGTTTCGTTTTATTTAATTCCATTTCTCAATTTATCAAGAAATCTTCAGAAATTTGGTAATAGTTTTCTTTGATTCAGGTAATGAGAGTATTCTCTATGCTTCGTCTGGAAACGAAATCAAGTCTTTCGATGTTCATACGGTAAAAAAAACTCCAAACTTTGATAATATTCTTCACTCTCTTATCGCTAAGACCTTCTTTCTTCTTCATGTTCATAGCTAAATGATGCTTCTTGGAAGCCATTAGAGAGTTTCAGCTACAACAAAGATGAAATAAACCAGGTGTGGACTCTTTTTGTAACATACTTTGATTCAATCTACGCTTATAACCTTTCTCTTCTTCATTGGTTAAGGTAGCCTGCAATGGAAGATCATCTTTTCTTGCTTCTGCAGATGATTCTGGTGATGTTAAGGTATGTTAATTTCTGTTCTTGATACTTCAAAACATGATTTTGTGGGATTTTTCTGAGTTTGATAAGTTGCTTTCAAACAGATAATTGACATTAGTCAAAAAAGTCTATACAAAACTCTTAGAGCTGGTCATACAAGTGTATCCTTCCCTCCACTCAATACTACAAATCCTACGAACCTCGGCAAATCTCAAAGTCAGGCCTTAATGTGACAATTATAGATATGTAGCACTGTGCAGTTCATTCCATGGAGACCTTGGGGAGGTAAGGTAACTAATTTGCTTGTTAGGACATAATCTTCATGGTTTTTTATATGTATGTTTCTTACAGTTATAACTGGTGGACTTGATTCAAAGCTTGTTATGTGGGATTTCTCTAAAGGTCGTTCCCAAAAAGTTATAGACTTTGGTAAGTCTAATGCCCATATCGATATTTCGGATGAAAAATTGGATTTGTTAGGAAGAAAATGAGAACTTTTTGAGATCGGTAATGTATTGACATGGTCTGATTTTGTGTATTTCTTAGGCTCTGATACAGATAATAGCTCAGGACAATGTCTAAATCCTGCATTTGTTCACTCAATTGCAATCCCGGAAATTGATAAGTTAGGGAAGATATGTGCAGTGGCTAGAGGTGATGGTGTAGTTGAGTTGATCAATATAGAATCAGAACTATCTGATATAAAGCCAAGAACTTTGACGAAACCCAGAAAAGGAACTTCATCAAGATCTAAAGATTCAGAGTCTTTGAATCAAAATCTGACGAAAAGGGTTCGTTTAGATTACTCTGTTGATGGGCATACTGCAGCTGTGTCTTGTGTAGCGTTTTCTGAGTTTAAAGAAAAGGGTAGATTCTTGATCTCAGGTGGTAATGATAA
Organism: Aethionema arabicum; assembly: GCA_000411095.1. NCBI lineage: Eukaryota > Viridiplantae > Streptophyta > Magnoliopsida > Brassicales > Brassicaceae > Aethionema > Aethionema arabicum. Next base: position 127,716 of record KE152101.1, on the reverse strand, counting down.
AACAGTAAAAGTCTGGGATTGCTGTAAATCTCTTGACTTAGACAACAATGAAAAGAATCTCCTTCACCTGAATATTAACCTGAGCAAGAAGGTAACTGAAGCTAAGCTCTTGCTGTGTTTTTAATGAAGTGTTTTGATGTTTTTCTGATATCTGTTGGGTTTAACAGGTGAATTGGCTCTGCACTACTCAATCTGACTCTGAAAATCTTGTCATCTGTGACACAACTAGAGTAGTTAAGGTTTATTCAGTTGCTTGATCAGAGAGAGTTGTGTTATGTCTTCCTCCGTGTAAAAGACTGGAACTTTCCTCCACTTTCCAGAAATTTTCAAAGGATTCTTCTATTTGCATTTGGTGGGTTTAGCCTAAAATAACTGTTTTAAAAAAAAGTTTCCTTTTTTTTCTCTCAAATCTAATCTTTTGTTAATATGAATTACAATTTTCTTCAATATAAAGAATTAAACTAGTAAAATTGATACTAGCAACTAGAGCTGGGCATATATGATCTAAATTAATCTAATTCAAACTCTTCCAAAATAATCTCAATCGAATCCGATCCTATAATTTATAAAATCCGAATCGTTCTAATTTTTTTTGTTTTGGTTTTCGATTTAAATTCAAACCGAATTCAAATAATCTGAAAAATCCAAAAAATTTGATTAAATTTAAAATAAAAATAAATTATTCATAATTATATTCAGAACAATAAATGCAGACTAAAATATTTAATACTAGCTTTTGCCCGTGCTAAAATGCACGGGAAGAAAATTTATTAACAATTTTAATAGAAAATATTAACCATTTAAACTTTATTTTTTAAAATAGTTTCTACATATTTGAAATATCTAAAACTCTAAATTATAT
>KE152101.1:108600-126649 GCA_000411095.1 Aethionema arabicum | reverse complement strand
TAAAAATGAAGAGAAATTCTTGTATTTATAATAGTTTGTTGTACTAAAAACTTAAAAATGGTTATGTTTAATTTAAAAAAAAGTTATATGGATTGTAGGGATATTGTTTAGATTTAGGTTGATTAATTGCGGGGGAATTGCAAAAATGCCCTCATTCAAGCCTTTTTTGCAAAAATGCCCTAATCATGCATTTTTTGCAAAAATGCCCTAACATTATACCCAACATTATAAGTGGTATACCCTCACACTTTATGAAAAATTTGGAAAAATGTATTCAATTAGGGCATTTTGCATAATTGATTTTTAGAAAATTTCTTCATTCAAATATTTTTTGCAAAAATATCATAACAATAGACTTAAGGGTATAATTGGTAAACCCTACAAAAATGACACATTTGCAAAAAATGCTTGAATTAGGGCATTTTAGGTAATTCCTCATTAGTTATTATGTTTAAATTTTAAAAATTTGATTCAGGATATACTTTAATTCTTTCATGGATAAGATATTGATTTTAGGGATTTTGCGTTGATTCATTGCGTTATTTTTTTGAAATTTGATTTTAGAATATTCTTTAATATTTTTATTAATTTATATTATTAATTTATATAAATAATTTTTTTTGATTTATATAAATAAAGTTAATTAAAATAAAAATAAAAAAAATTAAAAAAATTTGTGGCGCTGACACGTAGGAGAGAAGACTTCTCTTTTAGTATAATTAGATATAAAAAAAAATATTTTGAATATCATAAACATTTGTTTTTGTTTGATTATGGATTTCATCCGAAATCCAAACCAAATGGAACTTTGAAACTCGAATGATTCTGACTTTTCTTAAATTCTAAAAATCCAAAACCTAAAAATTATATGAACTAAACCAAAGTAAACATAAAATCCGGATGGTTCGACTTTTTAAAACCCAAAACCCGAACCAAATTTTCTGAATAATCTGAACGCCAGATCCAACTAGCAACACTACATATTGCAGATAATAAATCACATAGGATGTGAAAACTATACGTTAGATTATATTTTTCTAGAGGCACTACGAAACTAACAATATTTTTCTGCCATTACGACTGGTTCTTTACACAGTTTTATTGGTTAAAATTCCCAAAACTCGTGTATAAAAGTAGTTCTTAGATCTTTCAGCATCTCTGTTGATTTAATTTTGAATATGGCAAAAAAAATCCAAAAATGGTTTCATATTTCCGAGATAAAAGAAAGATTAAATCCAAGTAATGTAAGATTAAAAAGGTTGACTACAACAAGAATCTCTTCAACATCCAGAATCGTAAAGGCAACCAACTTCAAAGAGCTAAAAATCACAAAATTTCTAAGGATAAAGAAGTGTCTTTTAACCAGTGATGTTCTGTGACTTGTTGAGGATAACTCCTTCATACTTCACTTGGAACCATTTCATTGCATCATCTTTGGTTACTCTGTGTTGAATACCAACGCGGGCCTTGCATCTACGACGACGAGCCACACGGTATCCTGGACGCTCAAGAACCACGTAGAAGTCCATACCGTAGATACCTGTGGAAGGATCGTACCTAGCAGACACAACATATGAAAACAGATGAGAACTCTGACTATGTTTTCAAGAAAAACAAAAACTTATCAAAGGTCCAAAACCGTTTCCCAAATTCAATACACATATTAATCAAACTCTTTAGGGCGTTACGAAGATTCTAATGACAACAAAAATCTCTGGACTTTCATATTCAAGAAACCTCAAAAGCAAGAAAATAAAGGCTCCTCTTTTATTGAATCCAAATTTGAAATGCCCCATAACTAAAATATGCAGGAAACAAAAAAACTTAAGGACCCAACTGCATTTTATGATGTGAGAGCTTATCAAACTTATCAGGGCGTGATCAATACTATAATGTGAAATTTGTAAAGAAAAAATTCTTGACAAGAGAAAGCTTGAGTTTTATAGTCAAGAAACTCAAAACCATGAAAGGGTTGTTGACCTAGCATTTAAGAGGATTAAAAGAATACATTTGAATACTGAATCCAAAAGTCACTAATGTGGTTGGACATAGGCAACTTACTTGATTCCAAGATCGATGTGCTCCTGGATACCGAAACCAAAGCAACCAGTGTCACTGAAGTTCCTCCTAAGAAGCTCATACTCCTTAACTTTCAAACCACTCTCAAGAAGCTGCATTGCCTTATCACCCCTAACTGTGACGTAGCACGCAATCTTTTCATTACGCCTGATACCAAAAGACCTCACAGTGTACCTAGCTGTGTTCCAAAAACCACTTCATAAATCAGACTCAAGGTTACCAAAATCATTAATTTTGATTACATGAAGTTAAAGACCCTTAAGAAACATTAACATACCCTTGGAGAAGACAGGGGTTTGGCCACTGAGCTGCTCCAACACCTAAAATTGACCAACAAAACGATTCATCACATATCATTTGACATATAAGCTCGATGATTTCTAAGACCTAACAACAATGGATAGATCTAAACCCTAGATATTAAACCAATTAGAATGATTCGGAACTGCAATATATAGATACTTCCATTGTTCTCTACATTTTAAGACTATACACACAAACAAACCTTAGCAGCACGAGTGAGACGATCACCACTCTCACCAACAGAGATGTTCAGAACAAGTTTCTGAACCTTGATGTCCCTCATGGGGTTCGAGAGCTTCTTCTCTGACGCCTGCATCACAGAAACAGAAACATACAAAAACAGATTAACCAATACATCACCATTGAATAAATCTACGAAGATAAACACTGAAAGAGAGAGATACCATTTTTCAGGGAATCGAAAAGAGAGGAAGAGGAGCAATAGAGTTGCAGAGGAGCTGCGTGAAGTGGGAAGTTAAAGAAATTTATATGGAAGGCATTAGGGTTACTTCTGCGATCCTTAACATTAGTTGTTCCTAAATGGGCCAAAGTAATGGAGCCAACCCATTATAATAGCTTGAAGCCCAATACTTCTTACACAAATTAAAACCAAAAATAAATGAATTAACTCAACGCATTATTTTTGATCTTTCTAACATTTTCTAGTTAATTTTTTTATTCAACATTCTCATATTTTGTTCGTTTTTTTTTAATATTTGTTGTTACCAATTTCAGCCTATATAACATATTAAACTAAAATCATTAATACTTTATAAAATTATTTATAAAAATCATGTATTAATACTCATTTATAGCAAAACTTGAGTAATTCAACCAGTTTAAAGGAATGTCGAAAGTTCTCTTGGTGTGCGCAAACCAGAGTTCGAATCTCCAGCTTGGCTTTAAATACCCAGCTTGGCTTTTAGCCCCGAGAAGAATGTACGGACAACGGTTTGTCGAAAGGTCCGATCCCGAAGCCTTCGCGGTTTATAAAAAAAAAACTTAATTTAATCTTTAATATATAAAATATAGTTAAATAAAATTAGAAATGAGATCATTAGAAACCAAAAAAAATCATGCAAGCTATATTCAGTTTAAATTTGACAATTAAATTTAATAGACGTCCGTAAATTCTAATTTATCACATTTGTAAAATTTAATCTCAGATTTATTTGACCACAATTTATAATTTTATCAAGTAATGCTTAGACTAACTTTTACTTCTTTTTATTAAATTACATTAACTTTTACTTATACAATAACATTTTTTAGTTATTTTACTTGTTAAAATATATTTACAGAACCCGAACCTTAATATACATTATTTCTGTAACACTTTCGAATTAGTTTTGTTTAAAAAAATTATAAAAAAAAATAAAACAAACCATTCGACTAAATCTTATTAGTTATAAAACTAACAAGAGTGAAAAAAATAATAAAAATTTACAATTAACACCACTCCAATATCTTAAAGCCTCATCTTGGTCCAGAGAGTTCAATAGCTTCTACTATAAAAGAAGACTCTTCATGACCATTACTAAAGTTCCTAGAGACACTAGGAGCTCTTGCCTCGTACCCATTCTGTGTCTGTTCATAACCAGACTGGTCCACAAAACCTTCAAGAACCTTCAACACTTCAGACATCCTCGGTCTTAGATTAGGATGTGGCTGTGTACATAACAAAGCTAACTCCACAACTTTCTCCAACACCAAATCATCATATTCTCCTTTTAAATCTCTATCTACCATTTCTGCAACTCTTTTCTCTGCTTGTAATGTTCTTACCTGATCCAACAAAAATCAACCATTTCAATTCAACTTCATTGTTTTGACCAAATAAATCTTACAGTTTTGTTGATTATTCGACAAAATCTCACCAATTTCAATTGGCAAAAAAAAAATCTATATTTTTATTTTTGCTGTCATGAAAACATTAAAATTTCGTCGAAAAACTCCCACAAACCTTAAACTTACGCTCTTGGACAATTCTATTTCATTAAACCAGGACTGAGCATTCGGTTTCGGTTCTGTACTTTTGGTTATTCGGTTCCATGACTATAGATCTGTTCGGTTTTCTGAAGATTTTGGTTCGGTTCCGATTCAAGTTCGGATACTTGTTCAGAAGATCCGAAAAACTGAAAAACCCAAAAAATCGGAAAAAAACCCAAAAAGCCAAAAAAAACCTGAAAACTCGAAAAAATACAAAAAAAAAGTATGGTTACTTTTGGATACCCAATAGATATCGGTTTGGTTCCGGTTATTATCCGATATCCATGGATCTCAAATTTAAGATCCAATAGGTACTTTATACCGGAACCGGAGCCAAACCAAACCCCTTTTTTTAGTTCGGGTTCGATACTTCGGTTCTGGTTTTATACCCAGCCCTACAATAAACTAACAAAAGGAGTTTTACAGAAAAAAAAATTAGAAAGTTTTTTTTTACCAATTCAAATATGTGGAATTTTTCTTTTGTTAAATAGCAAAACTGTAGAATTTTTATGGTCAAAAAAATAAAATGGAAAGTTTTTTTTTTTTGTCAATTCAAAGTTTTTTGGCTAAAGAACGAAACTGTAGGTTTTAATTCATCGTAATCCCGCAAATTAACACAAAAGATTCAATCTTTGACTTACCCAGCTCAAGATCATTCCTTTTCGAATTTGCCCATTTCCTTGAACAATCATCTTATGACCTGTTATAAGTTCAAGAATCAATATACCAAATCCAAAAACATCAGTTTTCTCCGAGGATTGTCCAGTGGAAAGATACTCAGGCGCAATATGTCCAATAGTTCCTCGAACTGCAGTTGTAACATGTGAATCCCTTTGATCTAAAAGCTTCGCTAAACCAAAATCACCAACAACTGCTTCAAAGCTTTCATCAAGTAAGATATTAGCAGCTTTAACATCTCTATGAATAATCTTTGGATTACATTGTTCATGTAAGTAAACAAGTCCTCGAGCTGCACCAAGTGCAATGCATATCCTTCTATTCCAATCTAAAGAAGGTTTTTCTCCATAGCTATCTGAAGATAAAAACGCCATTAAAGATCGATTCTTTACATGAAATTGAAAAAGGGGAAAGTTTAAGTTAAGTGAAAAAACCTCTTAAGCGATCAGCAACGCTTCCATTTTGCATATATGGATACACAAGCATTCTTTCTTCTGGTGTCATACAGAATCCATAAAGACATAAGAGATTACGATGAACAGCTAAACCAATCATTTCAACTTCGGTTTGAAACTGAACTTCTCCTGTATACTTTGGATCTTTTAATCTTTTAACAGCTACAACAGTTCCATTTGGGAGATAACCTTTGTAAACCATACCGAATCCTCCTTGTCCTAATATGTTCTTTGGACTGAAATTACTTGTTGCGGTTTGTATTTCGCGAAAAGTGAATCTTTTAAGATGCCCAATTTCAAATTCAAAGTCTTGTTGCACTACAAATCCATAAGATGAACCCTAATTTAGCAAGTTTTGAAAGTTTTAACATACAAGAAGAATTGAGATGTGTACCGTGTGATTTAGAGAGACGTGATCGATGCCAAAGCAACCAGAAGAATAGAAGCATTAAAGAGACGATGAAAGCAACAACAATTCCAAATACAAAAGAGAGAACACCACTGTGATGTTGTTCATTCTTCTTTTCAGACAAACCTGGCACTACAAATCAATCACCACAAGTTAAACACTCATGTTTATGTAAGGATAAAAGCATAACTCTGATGAAATTTCTTGATGCAGTATAGTATAATACCGTTTCTGGGAGGTGTATTAGCATCTGAGCAAAGCTCTGAACCACATAGAAACGCATTACCTACAATTCTACAACAGTAAAAAACGATTCCAGCCATTGATGAGCAAGGTTTTGCTTACATTATAATTGTTAATGATTACCCTGGCCATAAGCTTATCTTACCTATAGTCCTTTGCTAATATATTTGGAGTTGGGCCAGTTAGATTATTGAATGATAAATCCCTGTTCATGTTTTTTAGTAAAAGTTAACCTAAAAAAACACTAAAATAAACAGTAAAAAGCAATCAAAAGTAATGTTAAGTAGAGCTATACATACAAGAAAGAAAGACCTGAAAGGCCAGCAACCAAGTGAGGAATTTGTCCGGTTAATAGATTTCTGCTGAGCCGCCTACAAGACTTAAAAAGGACTTGTAAGAACTTGGAAACATTTACTGAATCAAGAAATCATAATATCAAACTCACAAGTAATTTAAGTGAGTCAAGAACCCTAAAGAATTTGGGATTTTGCCACTAAGTTGATTCCCAGAGAGATCAAGTGTTTCAAGCTCAGAAAGCTGGCCTAACTCAGATGGAATCGAACCTGTTAGCTCATTATTCTGAAGTAACCTACAAAATTGAAATTAACCATAAGTAAGCCATGGATACAGATTCTTTAGCTTCAAGATTGATTATGAAATTACTCACAATGTACGAAGATGAGTTAATTCCCCAATACTAGCTGATATTGTGCCTGACAATCCCTTACTAGCCATCTCTCTGCAACGATTCGTTGAGGCATTTAATCGAACACATGGTGCTCAAGAGATTTGGTTCAAGAAACAAAGAAAACAGAAGAAAGTAAAAGCTACAAGATACGTACAGAGAAATCACGAAGCCCTCACCGGAGCAACCAACCATGTTCCAAGTACAAGGATCAACAGAGTTTATATCCCAACCAGCTAAAACTTCTGTCTCATCCTTCATCTTGTTCTTCACTGACATTAACGCAGCCACTTCAAGAACAAAAGGAAAATATATCAAAATCAGATATAGATAAGAAGGTTTTTGATTTTTCCTGCGAAATTTACCTTCATAGTTAACACCTTTTGGCGATAAAAGACTATCCATGGAAGATACAGGAACAAGAACCGAACAAATCCAGAATCCTAAAAATAGAAAGTTTCTCATAATCTCCATTAGAAGCTTGAGAAGTGTCAGAGCTTTCATTACAACTTTTAGGTGCACGAATTAATGTCTATCGATTTTCCCGCAATAATCTGGTCTACTGGGTTTTTGCCCTCTCGTCTAGGGCAAGTCAATACTGCCATTAAAAACAAGGAATTTTCAAAATCATAAATAAACAAGATTTTCACATTAAATTATAATGGTGGCCCGGTGGGTTTTTGATCTACGAGCTGAATCTCTGGATGAGGGAGGAGAAAACAAAATAAAAATTGAAGATTTTAGCTATGGAAGTGGGAAAATCCTCGAAATTTACAATCGACTGTTCCCTTGTCTCTGCTCTCACGACTATTTTTTAATTTCTCTGACAGAGACTAGAATCCTCTGTTAGCAGACCTACAACAACAATGGTGGAATCGCAATTCGAAACATGATCTAATTAATTGCTATCCCTAAACCCAAACCCTAAACCCTTTTCTCCGTTCTTCTTCCTCCCTCTGCGCCTCTCTCTCTCTCTCAAAATTCCTCCCAATTTTACAGGAATTCGGATCAAGTTTACGGAATCGTTGCGTGAATTGATTGTGCAGAAACAGAAACCCTAAATTCGTGGTCACATCGGCAGTCTCACAGTTATGGAATCGTTGCGTGATTTGATCTGATTTACAGTAAGACATGAATCATCTGAAAGCTTTGAGGCACAATAGCATTAAGGGAGCTCTAGTTCAACAAAATCCGATCAATTTATCATCGAGCTCTCTTTACTTATGCAATCAAAGAAGATGGCTAAAGCCTGTGAATTCAGCGCAAACTCGATTAGAGAATCGAACAAGAGATCATCAATTAGACAAACTGATGATTCACACTAGAAAACTAAAGATCATTCTCGAGATTCAGAAACTTATATCTTCCAAAAAACGTGGTCCCTTTGTATCTGTGCAGCTAATGTCTCGATGGAAGAATCTCGTTGGTTTAAACGTAAGTATTGGAGCATTCATCGGTAAGTATCCACACATTTTTGAGTTGTTTACACACCCTTTTCGTAGAAACTCATGTTGTAAAATCACTGAGAAATTTAAGGCAGTGGTTAACGAGGAAGAAAACGTTGTTAAAGAGTGTGAAATCGATGCAGTGATAAGAATAAAGAAGCTATTGTTAATGTCAAGAAACAGAACTCTTCATATACATGCTTTGAGGTTAATCAGAAGAGAATTAGGCTTACCTGAGGATTTTCGAGATTCAATTTTAGCTAAGTATTCTTCAGATTTCAGATTAGTTGATTTAGAAACTCTGGAATTAACAGATGAAGATGAGAGTTTAAGTGTGGCAAATGTTGAAGAATGGAGAGAGGTTGAATTCAGAGAGAAATGGTTAAGTGAATTTGAGATAAAGTATGCATTTCCTATTAATCTTCCTACAGGATTCAAGATTGAAAAAGGGTTTAAAGAAGAGTTAAAGAATTGGCAAAGGATTCCTTATATAAAGCCTTATGAGAAAATGGAAGTTACTCGGGTTCGAGTTCGAGGTTCAGAGAGATTTGAGAAGAGAGTAGTTGCAGTGATTCATGAACTTTTGAGCTTAACAGTAGAAAAAATGGTGGAAGTTGAGAGATTAGCTCATTTCAGAAAGGATTTGGGGATTGAAGTGAACATGAGGGAAGTACTTTTGAAACATCCTGGGATTTTCTACATATCTACAAAAGGTAGTACACAGACACTGTTTCTCAGAGAAGCTTATAGCAAAGGCTGTTTGATAAAGCCAAATCCAATATATAATATACGTAGGAAGATGCTGGAACTTGTGCTGTTGAAAAAGAGACATTCTAGAGAGTTGCAAACCAGAGATGAAACTTATGAAGAGGAAGATGATGTTATTAGTTCTCCTGAAGATTGGGAAGGTACAAGAGATGGAGATTGGGTCTTACCAATTCTGGGGAGATCATGTTAATGTTCTTAGCTTGATCCATTTAGATGTGCTTTTGATGATCCTCTACAGATCTTGTTTCTGTAATTAAGATGAAATCGTCAAGAATTCTCAGTAAATATTTGGTGGGTTCTGGATAAAAAGACAAAAGATGATCACTTTACTGTCTTAATATGAAAAGTTAGTCATAAACATAGCATTAGCTCAAGCTTTGGTAATAAGTAAGAACAACAAAAAGAGAAGATTTGAAGGAGAAATGTGGTAGGAATACAGAAGTAAACCTAAATAATTGCAGGAACTGATGAGGAACCTTTAAACCAGCACAGGCTTCTTCCACTTCTGGTGAAGATGAACACTCATATTTCTTCAGCTCCGCTTAGGTGTTAACATATGTATCTGACTAAATCATTTACAGTTACAGAAGGAGAAAGCAGAAAGACACAAGTGGTGGATTTGAGCAGAAGTGGAAGTGAGGTACGGTCGCTTTACCGTTTTGTCTGACGAGAACGGTCTAGCAGTGTAAGAGAACAGAGATTGCTCAACTCGAGCCCTCTCTCTCTTGGTCTAGCTTGTGTAGACACGTTACAGTTTACATATATGAAAGTTACCGTCTTGTGCATCTTCTAAGGCTTCAAGTTCCACTTTGCTGCAAGAAACTTAGACCTAACTGTCTCTTGATATGGTCTGGTATCAACTTGTTGACTAGCTCTGGTGATGCCCCAGCAATCTGTTGAAACAAAAAAACAATCTTTATAGCAAAACACAACACAAATCTCTTCTGCAGTTTCCAGAAAACAGATCAAAGATGAAGATATTGAGAGGGTTGGGAGCGGGACCTCTTGTTTGAAGTTAAAGAGAGGCGGGAGAGGCCGTCCATTTGATAGACGAGCATTTGGTTCGCGAAGTTCATCAAAAAATGGATGTGCGCAAGCCTCAAGCTGGTAAAGAACAACCAAGAATCTCAGTTATATAGAAAGAGATTCAGACTCATCAAAAGAATGTACTCACCGCTGTGCATCTAAGACTTGGAGAGTATTGAAGCAATCTTGATGCGAGATCAATCGCTTCTGGAGGCATCCGTTTATGGAAAATCTGTACAAAGAGTATGCAATTCAGTAAAAAGTAACATTTTTTATCATTGTAATGTACTAAAGATGGATGAAGGGGAAGCTAACTTTGTGCCATGGATGTGCCTTTATCTGTGGAAACCTAAAATCTGTATAGTGTGGATTCATACAACGAATTTCTTCTCGAGTTGGAGTACCAAGAACCTGGTTCCAGCAAATCATACATGAATGCATTTGTTCCCATTGCACAATTTGAGGATATGATTTATACAGAACTTACCTTTATAATCTCGACGAGTTGATCCACAGCATTTTCTCCAGGAAATAGTGGCTGCAGAACAATCATATTAAGTATGAGTGAACTTTTTCGGGCAAAACTTGCAAGACATTGGAATTTACAAGACATTGGAAATTACCTGACCCAGAAGAAGTTCAGCAAGAACACAACCAGCAGACCAGATATCAATAGAACTCGTGTACTCAGTGGCACCAAATATGAGTTCAGGAGCACGATAGAACCGTGAACATATGTATGAAATGTTGGCTTCACCTTTAACCTAAACAAACGGTAGAGCAAATGGTGAATTACTTTAACCTATAAACTTTTGAGCTGAGGATATAAGCAACCATGAAGAGCCCTACCAGCTGTTTTGCACTTCCAAAATCACATATCTTGAGCTGGTGAGTAAGAGGATCGACCTGTAAAAAGACCGAGAAGCCATTAGAAAACAAAGTTTCATATATATAAGAAGTCGTTTTGGTTGATAAAATGCATACAAGAAGATTTTGTGGCTTCAGATCTCTATGACAAACTCCAGCTACATTATGAATATACGCAAGGCCACGGAAAATCTGCAGAGATTAAGGATTGAGATTAGCTAAAAGGATAACATAAAGAAGAGTAGCAACATTTCAAATCAATTACCTGATAAGTATAAAGTTTGACGTAAATAAGCGGCATTCTTTGATTTGCAGTGCTATAATGCTTGAGAACTCGATACAAACTCTCAGGGACAAACTCCATTACCAAATTGAGGAAAAGCTCATCTTTAGTTGTGGTTGAAAAGAAACAATGCTTCAAAGTTATTGCATTTGGATGATCCATCATACGCATTAGCTGAAGTTCTCGATTCTTGTATCTCCTGTCTTGCAAAACCTTCTTTATTGCAACGGTTTCACCAGTCTCCAAACACTTTGCCTATAAGGAAAGATAAGTCATGTAAGATAAGAGCCAAAATCAAAACAATTACAAGAGATTAAGCTGCTTAATTACCTGGAAAACTATCCCAAACGATCCTGTTCCAACAACACGTTCTGCCATGTAGCTAATTGTCTACAAGATTTCAAAAGATACAAGTTAAGAACTTCTAACAAAGGAGCTGCTAAAGCTAGAAATTGACCAAGAATACCTGTTTTGGTTCTCCATTTTTCCCTCCAATGGTTGTGGAAATTATGTGACCAGTAACCTGATCTTGCCCATCAACTACAGCATCAGTCATTTCCTGTAAGACAACCAAATTAGGTCAGAAGAAACATAAGAGACTGTAAATTTGTGAAGCCAAGGAAAATTGAAATAAAAGATCGATAAGTTAAGTTCAAAATCAGACATGGAGAAAGCTAGATCGAAGTTACACAGCTGATTCAAACAAAAAACCCTAAACAACCAACTTCGAGAGAATCAGATTTCTCCACTGCAATCTCAATCAATTCAGAAACCAAACCCCAAGAATCCGCAAAACAAGGTGTTAACTAAGAAAACGGAAGAGTAGAAATCAATTGGAGAGCAAAGTATGTAGGAATGACATAGAAAAAGGAATCCTAAGTGTTTTTACCTTATCGTCAGCCATGGCGGAAGAGACGCAAAGAGAGTGAAAGAAAAAGCTAAAAAAAGAAGTAACGGAGAAACTTTAAGCAGATGAGCTTCAATTCAAAAAATTTGATTGATGATCATGGAGGAGAGATGAGAGGAAGAAAGAACAACACCATGTGACTCCAGCTCTCTCTCTCTCTTCTTTCCGTTTTCTTCGCCATCTTCTTTTGATTTTTATTTTTCTTTAATAACTTTTGTTCCCTTGAAATAAATCATTAGTTTTATTATGGTTTAATAAAAATTTCTTTATTAACAAATAATTAAAAAGCACTATAATTTATTTTTTTAACTAACAAAAAATATTATCATAAGCTCACAAAAAGCTTCGAATATTCAAAAGCTTAGAAAAAATATTTAAATATTATAGCTATTAGAGATAACATAGATTTATGAGTAATTAGTATTCAATAAATAAACAAGTTTAAATATAAGGCAAAGTTGACTGGTGCGTTGGCGGTCGGTAGACAAACGTTAAAATTGTAAATTCTTATCTAATCTTTATTTTTTTCATTTAACGACTAGTCTGTCTGCCACAATCTTTAATAAAATATATTAAATAGTATAAAATTAATTTTAGGTAAGAAGACAAGTGTTTTTTACAGTACACGTCACCGTACTGAGGCCCATGAAACAAACGGTGATAATATAATGGGCTCTTATTTTAAATGCCCATTTATAACACCACGTTACAGTTAAAAAAAAAATTTGTTGTTAACACTAAAATTAATTTTTTTTTAACTATTAATGTTAGTTTTTTTTTTTTTTTTCCATCAACTATTAATGTTAGTTATTATCACATTATATGGATACCTTATTATTTTTCTTCTTTTTTATTCAGACCGAATCACGATTAGTAGCTTACTTCTCAACCGGTCACTACAAGAACAATTTAATATTGCTACAGATCGGTTGTAGCAATATAGTTACGAAAAATAGTTGCTTTAGCGGGATTGTAGTATCTTTCAGTAGATATAGTGGCTACAATGTGTTTGTAGCTAACTTGTGGGAGATTAGTCATGACACCAAAGTGTAGCTATATTGTAACAAGTTTGTATTCGCTCAATTGTGGCAAATGTTTTTTGATATTTTTGCTTCAGATACGTTGTAGCAATATATCTACGAAAAGATTTGCTTCAGCAAGATTGTCACACTTTTAAGTAGATATAGTAGCTACAACCTCGTTGTAGCTAACTTGTGGAAGATTGGTCACAACCGCAAGTTGTAGCTATGGTGTAATAAATTTGTATTGGTTCCGTTGTGGCAAATATTTTTGATATTTTTGCTTCAACCGTGTGCGTAGTAAATTTAAGAAAATAGTGTAGCTACTTTCACACTGTAGCTAAATGGTGGGAGTATTGCTTCGGTTATTTGTTGTAGCAAATCGGTGGCAAGTTGCTTCAGAAAGCTACAATTATCGACGGTTTTCAATTGTTTTTTTTGGTGTAGTAATTATGTAGCTTTTTGTAGTAAATTGTGCTACAATTTTGTTGTTGTCGCAATTGTTGTAGCTATTTTGGAGTTTTCTTGTAATGGGTAGACTACCTTATATGGATAATATCACATTTGAATTAGATATTATTAAATCTTAAAATGGAATATTATAGTATAATTTTAAAATTAGATAATATCACATAGAACAAAGACAATTAATAACATGTGTTTAGCAGGAATATCCATCTAGTAATTTAGTAATCATATTCCATAAAATATTATTAGTTACACAATTAAACGAAATGACAACAAGTAATTTAAAAAAGTTAATAATCAAAATAAAAATATAATAATCATTACACCATTTTCAGCTAATATTTTGTAATATATTACTTCTTTCTAAAATTTTAATATCGTAATATATATATATATATATGATGTCAAAGTGACATTTTTGTAAGAAATGTAATTCATTGTCAGTTTTGCTAAAACACCTCATTTAAATGTTATTTTTGCAAATTTTCCTTAAATGTTGGAATAGATATAGAATAAACAGTTAAACAGTGAAGTGAAAAAGTAATAAATGTCCTATTCATTATATGAAAAACATATAAAAGTAATCAAAACAAACAAAAAAAAGTAAAGAAGAATATGAAAGAATGTGAAGAAATGGACGTTACGAAGATGCAAATGGTTCAATAACTTTAGGTCTTTGTCTCTTTTTTTGGTAAATTATGAGAATATCAACATTGAAAATATTAACTAAATAAATAGTTATAATAATAAATATAAAGTTTTGAGAATGGAATAAAGTGAAATTCATAACAAAACAAAAAGAAAAATAAAGTGGAAAATTATAGATAAGAAAAAAACAAGATGAAGGCAGCCACGAATCTTTTTTTGCTTTAAAAGACATAAATTTCATAGTATGATTATAAAATTATTAAAAATGATTATAAAATTATTAAAAACATGTGACCGACGGCGACAATAAAATACTATAGACTAAATAAATTTATATACTATTTTATTTGTTGATATGAAAATTTATACGAAAAAAATTCAAACGTAATTTTGTTGGGTTTTATATAATATTTTAATTAGATTTAAAAAGAAGGTAAAATTTAATCGATAAAAACGATATATTTTGATTTTGATGTGTAAAATGAATAAAATACATAAATTAAAGACAAAGACACAAAAACAAAGAAACCCTAACAGCTTTTAAACATTATCTTACCAAATATCATTTCCAACTTACCCACTTTCTTTTGTCTCTCCAATTAACATTATTTTCTTCTTTATATTATGTATCTCTATCACGTGGAATTGTACATATTTTCCTCAATCCATTATCTCTATTTATATTTATATAATTTTAAAATTACGGTTAATAAACAAAAATAACAATATGTTTTTAGGTTATATTAATAACGATTATCGGTCATATGGTAGATTAGTGGTAAATTTCACTATTCCTTGGTTCTAATACTGGAGTTCGATTTCACTTTGCTACAATTGTGCAACTATTTGATTATTAGATCAGTTTTGCCATAAAAAAACAAAATTAAAAATAAAACAAAATTAATAAGGATTCTTATAATTACTAAACAAGAAAAAAAGGTTATTATATAATTTGGCAAGATTAAAAGAATTCTCAAAAGATGTATCATTTCACGAAATTAAACCAAATTAATTTACATTTTAAAAGTAAAATCACCGTAACTTTAAACCTTTTTTTTCGGTACAATTTTCCCCTTTATATACAAATAAACAAAAATGTTACCTACAATGGCAATATTTTTGTTTGTTTAGAAAAATCACTTGTAAATTGTAATGATAGAAAAAAAAATCTTATGATTTTCAGACAAAAATACGTAAGTCACTTGAAAAATACATAAGCACACAAAAATACAACCACACCCTAATTTCTAATCACTAAACGCGCGTTCAAAGCGGCGCGTCCATACCAATACCAATTTAACTCAACAAGAAACGGTCCGTATATCCTTGAGTAACCCCAATACTTGTTGCATTGTTGGCCGTTTCCCCGGCGTTTCCGCCGTACAAAAATAGCCAATTCGAAGACTTTCCACCATTTCATTAACCGATTCACTCGCGGCTAACCGCAATCTCAAATCTAAACTTTCCTCACCTCTCCTTTCCTTAACCAAACGCCGAACCGATTTAACATTTTCCTCATTTCCTTGCCTCCCAGTCAACAACTCAAACAAAATCACCCCAAAACAATACACATCAAATTCAAAATCGCGATTTTCGGCGTTTTTTGCAATGTAATTGATGCCAAAATCAGATATCCGCGGTTCAAGCGTTTCGGAGAGAAGAATATTGGTAGCTACTAGGTGTCCGTGTGTGGTCCCAACGTGGTGTAGATAAGCCAATCCACGAGCTACTCCAATAGCAATACGATGTCGTATTAACCAATTTGTTTTTTCTGGTGATGATTCTCCCACGTGGCTTTCCCACGTGTCAGCACTCCAATCCTCCACGTTGGTTTCTCCCGCCGGTAGCTCATGTAGCCACCGGTGAAGATCTCCGTTAGCCATAAATTCATATAATATAAGCTTCTCTTTACCTAAAACAATTTATAAAAAAAAATTAAAATAAAAACATAAAATTAGTTATTATCCGTTTAAAACAATAAAAATTATGGTATACATAAATCTTAAATTAGTTTTATTTGGTGTGAAAAAAAATTGTTTCATTTGGTAAAAAAATCCTCAACTATTAAATAATTTTATTAACTCTAAAGTTTGATAATCATAATTTTTAAATTTCAATAACCAAGCTTAAAAAAAAATATTTACAATCTAATTAACCTAGATTTAAATTATATTTTAAGACTTAATTTTAATATCAAAATACTAATTTTGTAGATTAGTTATGATTTAGATAATATAATTATTATAATTAATAGTGTAAAAAAAAACTCTACTATTATAGTTTTATGTTTTTTTAACATCAATTTGAATCACAAACTGGATTAAAAAACAAATAGTTGCACAAACCGCAACATGATAGATTCCCATTCACATATATATCATGTTTAAAAAACATTTTGATAACCAATCATAGTTTCATGGTTAAAAAACATTTTGATAACCAATCATTTTTTCACCGAATAAAAATAATTTAAAATCTAAAATACCACACATCCAAAAAACAAAATACTATAATTAATGAAAATATTTGGAAGCAAAAAATTAATGAAAAGTTAAATATTTTTTTTTCTTCCATGAATTTTAGATTTGTACGAGTCCCAAAGGATGATGTGACTAGTCTATGAAATGAATACATTAAAAAAGTCGTCTCTGTCAACTAATAAGAACAAACTCTAAAAATAAGTCATAAGAAGAAATCTCTTATCGTCACACACATAAACATCACTTTATTTTCTCTGAATAAACTTTTAGAGATAATTATACTCTCTTTTTTACGTGAAGGTCACGAAAATTTATAACAATTTTGTAATCATGGCACAAATTGTCATAGATTTACGTGACGTATCATCATCATAATAAAAAAAAAACTGACCCTTTTTTGTCTGCACACACATATACTCCTAGTGAATACGACACCGTTCTGCATTTAATGTTTCTTCATTTAATGTTTCCTCTACTAACCCGTGAAAGTCTTACAACATAATTTTCATTTAATAACGTCTACCTCCCGGTATTGTTTTGAAATTGATTTTAAACCCGGGAAAAACACAATAAATTGGTATATAGTCAAATTTTAGTCTTAAAAAAATACTACTTTTGCGTCGTTGACGAAATAAAATACAAAATAAATAGTTTATATACGAAATTCGTTTTTTTTTGGTATTTCAAAAAAAAAAGTTTATCATGATGTTTAAAGAAGATAATTCATTGTATAATAAAATAATAATAAGTGTTATGTAATATTTGAAAAATTATTATTTTATATTTAATCGATATATTCGGTTTATTTTGAGTTACGGGTTTGATTCAGATTTAAACCGAAACCCATAAAAAAAACAAGTCAAACTGTCCGGATCTTATAAATTTTTTAGACTAAATTTGGTGCTAATTGTCTCACAATAGTTCAATTCGGGTTAATTCAAATTGAATAAAATGTCAAATCTAATTATAAGTATTGTGGGGGTTTAATTGTTGATTTCTAAAGTTTGAAGTTTTAAAAGTAATAAATAAAAATGCGGGAGAACAAGGATTAGTTTTAGTAGTACCTGCAATACAGTAACCGGAGAGAGGCAAAAGATTTGGATGCTTAAGCCGAGAAAGAGCTTCAAACGCCGCAACGGCGTCGTTTTGGTCAACGTCTCTGATTTTTTCCAGAACTTTAATTGCCACGTGGAGATCTCCGGGTAATACAGCACGGTAAAGAGGACCACAAGTGCCGTCGGATATAACGGAATCCGTTCCAAAATGTGACGTGGCAACGATTAAATCCTTAAACGTC
>KE152101.1:89557-103620 GCA_000411095.1 Aethionema arabicum | reverse complement strand
CAAATAAAATTTTGAATATATCTCTAACGTAAAAATATATAATAAAAAATATTATTTTATAAAATCTAATATTATCAAATAATAAATATATTATAATAATTTTTTATTGTAACAAATTTAAAAGTCTAAAATTTAAATATATCACATACATAATTTAGATATATGTAACAAATCTTTTTATCGTAACAAATCTAAAAGTCTAACAATATATGTATATCCATATTTTAAAATTTTCTTTAGAGCATCACTTTTATTTCACCATCTATACAATAATACATTATTTTATATAATTTTATTTT
This sequence comes from Aethionema arabicum, assembly GCA_000411095.1. Lineage (NCBI taxonomy): Eukaryota > Viridiplantae > Streptophyta > Magnoliopsida > Brassicales > Brassicaceae > Aethionema > Aethionema arabicum. The sequence continues at coordinate 103,321 of KE152101.1, read as the reverse complement.
CAAATATAATATATTAGCCCCGCGTAAAACGCGGAAACATATCTAGTTTTCAAGTTATATAACACTCAAATGCATAAGAAATAAATATACTGAAGATTTGTTTTATTTTTAATATATTGTGAAATTGTATTTTATATCAATATTTTTATGAAATCTTTAATTTGTTCACCATATATTTTATTTCGAATTAATATATTCGCTAAACCTAGAGATGATATGTTGATTTTTTTTTCAATTTTTTTATATCAATATTTTTATATATAAATCAACAAATAATATGTAATATTCAATGGTTTGTTAAGACGGCTAAATATCAAAATAAAGAAAGAGAAAAGTATAATTGATAACAAAAAATAATTAATATTACATTAAACAATATGCTAATATGATTTAATGAAATATAAAAATTGGAAAGTAACTAGTACAGAATAAAAAAAAATGGGTAAATTCTAACCCACTAAATCACATGAGAAAAAGATCCATAGAATGCCAACTAATATTCCACAAAACTATATAATATAATATACAATAAGATAATATATTAACATTCTCCTTGAGCAACTCCCAACCTAAAAGTTAACCAACATTTTATATTATTGTAATGTGTTTATCCATTAAACCACTTCATGACATGTTCTATGCTAATTAATGTCACCAATGGCTCTATAATATTATAGTTTTTGTTACATGCTGAACTTGTACATCACTACTTCTACTTATGTTGTTACATATTCTAATTATATATATATATATGTATATTATATAAGTGTAAAGTGTTCTAAAATGTATAATGTTGCCTTACTTATTATTTAGTAAACTTAAGCAATTAATTGTATGTTTCTTCAGTTGTTTTGGCTGACAATTTATCTAAGGCTAAATGGTCTCGACTACTTGTTTATTTAAAATATAGTGTTGTTTAATAGCGTTTATTATAATTTGACAAAGTATTAATTAAGAGAAAAAAATATTATTAAACTTTATATAAGTAATTGCATTATATTTTTAGTATTATCAATTATTAAAATATGTATAAGATACAAAAATTTATAAAATAAAATATTGGTCGGGTTTACAATTTAATCTTTTTTTGTTCCGTTTAATATTTTGACAAAATTGTAAAACAAAACTTGTCTTCAATTTCTTTTTTTTAACGTAACAATAATATTTACATATTTATAGGGATTTACTTTTATCAGAAAACCAATAATCATAGCTATTTAAAAAAAATTAGAAAAAAGGTAAGTCAGAAAATAATTAACCTTTTGTTTTTTCTTACCCATCTAATCAATAACTTCATTTTACTTGGCCTGAAATTTTTTTTTTAATTTCTTATTAACTTGATTGTAACTTACATATTTAAAATATATTTAAATTAGAAAATAGCAATTCCTGTGTAACAAGTATACTATTTAAGCATATAATCACCATAACAAAAACTTATTTTATGTGTATTCCTTATAAAATAATCATTTTAAAAAAATTCATTAAGATATAAAGACCACAAATTTGTCATGTTTACTTTGGGCCTCTGGGCCAATAATAAACAAAAAGCAAAGAAGGCCCAACTAAATAGCCCATTAATAATATTTGGTAAGAAAACCTACCAATAATTCAGTAAATTAAAATACTAAAATCTCTTGTGTTTATCACAAAGTGAAGTGACTCTGCCAATCTTATCCAAATCTAAGAATAATAATTATTCATAAACGTGTCAAAAACTATTTAAATTCACCTACCATTGTGCCAAGGCATGATACGTGCACGTTGTTATCAAAACGTACGGCCCAAAAATAGTTTGTATAAATAACTCATATATTTTAAATTTTGTTAATTAAGAATTTTATTAGTTGGATTTAGGTAATCTACAAGAAAATACCACAAATAAAGTTCATTCACAACAAGCCGAGACTTTTCATTATTTGCTTTTGAATATTTGTTGCTGTCACATTTATTTATATTTAAATCTTGACCGACTAATTATGTTATGTTGACATTCGGATCAACCGACTTTTATTTAACAATCGTTATTGCTCTGACTTGTATTTAAAAAAAATTATTATAGAAAAGCTTCCTTATTAAAATCTTCCATTTTAAAAAATAAATATTTGATACTTAATTTTGAAGCTAGGACATGTGAATTAGGACCAAGTACTAAAAAATACATTAAATAATATCTAATTTTTTTGTTATCTGAAGCAGTCCATGTGCATCATACTGTTGTTAGCAACATAAAAAACATGAAACTTACATATTTATATGACACTTTTACATCAACATTTATATATCTATTAGTTTATATTAAAATTTTAAATTTGAAAATTATAAAATAAATCTTAGAAGAAAGATAAACATATTAAATTTGATGATTTATCTCTTTGTAACAATTACTTTTTTGTTGAAATAAAATCACAATTAAAATAGTGTTAGTTCTGTTACATTTACTTGTAGTAGTTAATTATTTCTTAAGAAAATATACAGATAAACACGTAGAAGATATAAATATGAGATGTGTAGACTATAACAATGATGCTGACATCTCGTGTTTAATTTTCCACAACAAATATTTTATATTATAATGTTATGATTAAATATTACAAAATTTGATTTTAATTAACCAAAAAACTTTGTGATTATCATTTTGCTTTTCTACTCTTGTTTTTTAAAAACTCCACTTGTGCTTCTTACCTACATTTCTTGTATGAAAGTACAATATTAATTTAAGAAATTAATTACTTATTCTCTTGCTTATTCATAATATTCATATTTTCTTTATTTTTTTTGTATTCTTGCAAAATATTAGAATTATTTAATGTATTGTTTCTAAGAATGTTTCTCACAATTTATTTTTTTTACTATTTTATATCAATTTAAAATACATTGATAAATATAAAATAAACTTTATTTATTTTTGCGAATGAACCTTTGAAAACAATTCATTTTAAATCAATTTAAAGCTAAATTCATTGACTTATAGCCTATAGGCTATATAATATATTATATATGTGTGTATATATAGATGTCGGTTTTTATAATAAAATCAGAAATTATTTTGTATACAGTTTTGAAAACCAATTCCAAAAATACACAAAACACTCTCCTCTTCCTAAGGAAATCCGCAGAAAACGGAGAAGAAAGAGATCAATTCAATCTTCGTCTTCCACATCTTTCTCTCTATAATCAAACAAGAAACAATCAACTGTTAATATTCGGAATCAGAATTTCAAACAATCTCTATTTCTTCAATTTTTTTTCATAAGGGGATTCTCAAATCCCTTTTGAAATTGCAGAAAAAATCTTTTTTCGAATCTACGAATTTGAAATTGCTGCAAAACTTGGAATCGGTTTGTTTTAGTTTCCATGGCGGATTTACTAAAGAAGGTGAAATCAATGCAGAGAGATAAGAGCAATCCACAAGCTCTTATCAATGGTAAATACGAAATGGGACGAATTCTAGGTCACGGAAGCTTCGCAAAGGTTTATCTCGCACGAAACACCAAATCAGGGGAAAATGTCGCCATTAAAGTAATCGATAAAGAAAAAATCCTCAAAAGCGGTTTAATCGCACACATCAAACGCGAGATCTCAATCCTCCGTCGCGTTCGTCATCCAAACATCGTGCAGCTCTTCGAAGTCATGGCTACAAAATCCAAGATCTATTTCGTAATGGAATACGTTCGAGGAGGAGAACTATTCAACAAAGTAGCTAAAGGAAGATTAAAAGAAGAAGTAGCTCGTAGATATTTCCAGCAATTGATCTCCGCCGTTGCCTTTTGTCACGCTCGTGGCGTTTATCATCGAGATTTAAAGCCTGAGAATCTTCTTCTAGATGAACACGGTAACCTAAAAGTCTCTGATTTTGGTCTAAGTGCTGTTTCTGATCAAATTCGTCAAGATGGATTATTCCACACATTTTGTGGAACTCCAGCTTATGTAGCTCCAGAAGTTCTCGCTAGAAAAGGTTATGATGCAGCTAAAGTCGATATCTGGTCTTGTGGTGTGATTCTTTTTGTGTTAATGGCTGGTTATCTTCCATTTCATGATCGTAATGTTATGGCTATGTATAAAAAGATCTACAAAGGTGAATTCAGATGTCCAAGATGGTTTTCTCCTGAGCTAAATCCATTATTGAATCGAATGTTGGTAACAAAACCTGAAAGAAGAATAACAATGGCGGAGATTGTGGAAACTAGTTGGTTTAAAAAGGGTTTTAAACACATTAAATTCTATGTAGAAGATGATAAGCTATGCAATGTTGTTGAAGAAGCTGATGAATTGGAATCAATTGATTCGATTTCAGAACGTTCTTCAACAGTTTCTGAATCAGAATTCGAGTTTAATGAGAGTAGAAGAGCAATGTCATTACCTAGACCGACTAGTTTAAATGCTTTTGATCTTATTTCGTTTTCTCCTGGTTTTGATTTATCAGGGTTGTTTGATGATGATGGTGAAGGTTCTAGGTTTGTTTCTGGAGCTCCTGTAGCTAAAATCATATCGAAATTGGAAGAAATCGCGAAAGTTGTGAGCTTTACGGTTCGAAAAAAGGATTGTAGAGTAAGTCTTGAAGGTTCAAAAGAAGGTAGTGTAAAGGGGCCATTAACAGTTGCAGCTGAGATCTTTGAGTTAACTCCATCTTTGGTTGTTGTTGAAGTTAAGAAGAAAGGAGGTGATAAAATGGAGTATGAAGAGTTTTGTAATAATGAATTGAGACCAAAATTGCAGGATTTGAGTGCAGATTATGCAGCTAACTTACCAGGTTATTTACCTTCAGATACTGAGTAGAAAGATTGAAATGGTATGATCTGCTTTTGTGTTTTAGGATCTTATACATGAGATGTTTTTGGATTTATGAAGGTGACTTTTTTAGAATCTGAATTATGTAAAGTAGAAAGCTGAAGAGTGTGTATTGTTTATGTGTGAGATTATTGATCTTTGATGTATAGATAAGTACAGATTGAATAACAAATTGATTTCAAGTGAATCTTCCATGATTAAGCTTGGTGAAAACTTATGGAATCTGTACTGGTTTTGATCTAATGTCTGTTCTTCGTCTCTGTTTTGAGATCATAAGAAACTTCTGAATATCTGATTGCAACTATTTTAAGCCCTTTTAAAGACGAATCGATTAAGGTCCTGTTCGTTTGCGTGTTACTGATTCCATTTGCTTGTCTCGGAGATAGAGACAAAAATTTGTGTTTGTTTTGTTGTTACTGGTTTAATTTTGCTGAGACGTGTCGCTAAAATTTATAACAAAACATGTTTCTTTACGTGTCCTTAGTTCAAAGATAAGTTTCGGTGATTAAAAATTAAAAGCTAATGTAGACTTTTAGCTCCTTTTGAATTTTAAACCGCTTATTGTTTAAATTCGTTGCCGAAACCTACAACAAGTAAACAAACAACATTTTATCGTTCTTTGTTAGTGACAAACTAAACAAACAACATTATCCGTTGTCGCTATTGATCTGTCGCTGGTGTCGGTCATGGACAAACAAAGAAACCTAAAATGATGTTTGTTTTGTTGACACATGTTTTATCAACAAACGATTTCAAATTCAAATCACTAAAAAATATAACATTTAATTTTTACTGACCAATTTCTGCGATAGGACCAGCAACAACAAAACAAACATAAATTTTCATCGTTATCGCTCGTCGCTGTCTCTAAACCGAGCAAACGTACAAACCCTAAATCACTGAAATGCTTACATATAAATCTCATGAATATATCCGGTTGCAGATGAAAAAAAATGTACAGTAACAAAACATGATACACAGAGATTATAAAACAAAAATAAATCTAAAAACAAATAGAGATTGTTATAATCAGTTACGTCTTCTTCTCATTGTTATTATTTTCTTGCCATTTCCAAACAATATCTTTCAAAGAAGGTTTAAGTTCAAGATCACAAAACTGCTTATACTCCATTGTATCACCTGCACTTTTCTTAAGTTCCACCATATGAAAAGACTTTGTAACTTCAAAAATCTCAACATCAATCGCAAGTTGACCTTTTCTTCCTTCTTTACTATCTTCCATTTTCACACTTCCTCCTCCTACATTGCTCTTTTTTAAACTAAATCTTTCACTACTCGTAGCTATCTCCTGAAACTTCGAAACAATCTCTTTCGCAGGCTTTTTCGTCGTAAATCTAGACTCTGTTTCTTCCTTCTCAAACAAACCTGATAAATCAAATCCTTGAGATAAACAAGAGATTATATCAAAAGCATTATAACTCATAGGTTGAATCTCATCGTTGCTAATATCTTCTTGATTCTCATCATCGCATCGAAACGCAGCGTGAACATCGCTGATTAACGAATCGATTTGATGAAAATCAGGGGATTTCGGTGTTTCGATCTTTTTAAAACCCTTTTTAAACCAAGAATTCTCCATGATTTTATCAATTGTGATTCTTGTTACAGCATTAGGATCAAGAATTCGAGATAATAGCTTCTTGACTTCAGGTGGAAACCAATTTGGACATCTGAATTCACCTCTTGTGATCTTTTTATACATTTCGACAAGATTTTGTTCATGAAACGGTAGAAATCCAGCTAATAAAACATATAAAACGACACCACAAGACCAAACATCAGCTTTAGATCCATCGTAACCTTTCTTACATATAACTTCTGGTGCCACGTAAGCAGGTGTTCCACAAGTTGTGTGAAGTAACCCATCTTGTTTTCTTGATTCTTTTAAAGCACTAAGACCAAAATCAGAGATTTTTAAATCGCCATTTTCGTCTAAAAGTAAGTTTTCTGGTTTTAAATCGCGATGATAAACGCCACGACTATGACAATAATCGATTGCTCCGATTAATTGTTGAAAATATTTACGAGCGATGTTTTCTTTGAGTTTACCTTTTGAAACTTTGTTGAAAAGTTCACCGCCTTTAACGAATTCCATGGCGAAATAGATTTTTGATTTACTTGCCATTACTTCGTGAAGAAAAACAACGTTTGGGTGACGCACTAAACGCATAACGGAGATTTCGCGTTTGATTTGATCGATTAAACCAACTTTCATTACTTTTTGTTTATCGATTACTTTGATTGCAACGCTTTGATTTGTTTTTAGGTTACGTGCGTGATACACTTTAGCGAAGGTGCCTTGACCTAGAAGGCGACCGAGTTCGTAGCGTTGCATTAAAACGACGCCGCTTCGTTTTTCCATTTTTTTTTTATTTTGGGGAAGAAGTTAATAAAGAATGTGTTTGAATATATGATTTTGTTGAATTTACATCTTCTTTGAATTATTCTTCCATGGCTATGGAGAGGTTTTTGAAATAGAGAATTTTTTTTTTGGGTTTTTGATTTTGGATTTTGGGGGAAAATAGTAAATTTAATGAAGAGAAAATGTTGAATTGTGTGGTTGTGAAATATGGTTTGAAGTGGGGTCTTCTAAATTTAGTGTAAGGTAGTTGTTAAAATATTATTATTTAAAAAATAATATCATTTTTGTGTTTGTTATTATAATTGTTATTTCTTTTTTAGATTTTTGTGAGATAATTTCGAATGGTTGCAAATGAATATTGACAAAATTTGAATCAAAGATTGCATGCCATGATTTGAGAACAAGTGGCGGAGGAAAATTTGGATATGCTATACAAATTTTATAATTAATATTTCTTTTATGGTGATAATAAACAATTAAACACAATAATTATATAGTTTTTTTGTAAGTTATATTTTAAGATAAATGATAGCCAAAAAAATATGTGTGGTGCATTAGGACAGTCCATTTATCACGTCCATATGGTGGCTCGGGCTTATTGATGTTTATAGACAATGATTTATGAAATAATTATATACTTAGTTCATCTACGATGGTAAAACTTTAAATTTTATAATTAAAATTTATAATTAAAACTTAATAAAGTGGTAAACTGATTTGGATTCATCGATATTATTAAAATTATGGTGTTATTGTTCAAAATAAAATACATAGATATTATATGTAATTTTTAAAAATAATTTAACAATTAATAACTATTAGATAAAAAATACCTTTTTTTTTAAAAAAAAACCCCGGTGCCATGAGTAGGGAAGCGTGGGATTTACCACCAGCCCACGATGTCCTCGACATAAAAAATATCCTCTCTATGTTGAAATAGATGATTTTTTAGAATTTTTATTTGTGTCAAATTATTTGATTTTTTGGTATTTTTTCAATTAAAAATTAAATAAAATAGTTAATTGCATTTGTAAATTCCAAAAATTTAACTTAAAAATTTATAGCGAATAGCTAAAAAACTAATCATCTACTTACCAAATCAGCATAATAATTAAATACAAATAATTTATAACAAATAAATAATTATAAATAATTAAACATAAAATTATTTTCTTAACAAGTGTGCAAAGTGTAAAAAATAATCTATTTCAAGACAGAGAGAATATATAATAAAGAAATATAAATACATTGAAAAATTCTATTATATAATAATCTTTATTATAATAAAAAATGAAAAATAGAATTATACATTAAAACATAATCTTGTACTTCACCTAATATATTCGTTGGCATAATATAACAAATGAAAGAATGAAATTTATGTATTATTTTTTACTAATTTAATATTATGTAATGATTTTACTATTAGTAAATTAATAAGCATAAAAAAAAACTCTCAAGTCGAACAACAACAAAAAAAACTATTAACCGAATATTATACTATGATAAATATTTAAATGAAAATATTATATCAATCGTATTTTGATTCTGACTGTCAAAAATATTTATTTGCTTAGAAAACTGTTTTAAAAATAACACTTAATTAAAAAAAAAGAAAAAGAAAAGCTTATATTAAAAACCCGATAGATTCTTGTGTATCAAAATCTCATACCTTACTTGTCGAGACGAGATCAAAGTTACTGCCACGTAAGCTTCATATCCTTAGTCGCCGCCGCTTCGCTATTATACGCACTTGTCCATATATCAGATATTACCGAGTAAAATGCCACGTGGACTAACAACCAAAACCTTTATTACATTAACTAACACATTGGACCTCACTAAAATCATACCAAAAAAAAAAAAACAAAAAATTTATAATATTTATATGACTCCACTAAATTAAACCAAAAAAAAAAATACTTCAAATTATAATAAATATATCGATATCCTTTAACTATATGTTATAAAGTTTCAAGATTATAAATCTTGTCATTTTATAACGACACGTACCTAAAATTTAATTAATATTATATATAATATTTTCTATTATTTAATTAGTGGATATTTTTGGGACGGAGGTTTCGCTAGACGAGGGTTCTCCGGCGTCGGTATATTCAAGACGACGTCGTTCTCTCATTGAGCCCCATTCATGCATCGAAAGGTGAAGTTTTTTGCTCGCGAGAAGAAAATCACCGGCTTGAACCGGTGATAAAACTTCAACGATTTTGGTTAAAGTATCGATTCTAAGTTTATCAGCTTCTGCTAATAAACTAGCCATAGCTTCTTCTTGTTTATCTAGAGCTTGATCAACGGTGGTGTTTGGTTTTCCGATTTGCTCCTCCGAGTAAGCCACGACGGCGATTGGCATATCCGCCGCGTCTTCTTGTAGACTTGACACTTTTTTAGTCATTTTCTCTTCTTCTTCTATGATTTTGACGTGTAATACATTGATTTTGGCGAGTTGCTCCGCCGTTAGATCGCTTAGTGACGCGCCTCCTCCGCCGTGGCTCCCTGTGGATATAATAAACCGGATTTTAAACTAAACCGGATTTTTGGTAAACCAACCCGTACCGTAGCTTGGCCGGTCCATAATTTAATTGAATTTATTGTAATCAGAATTGAATAAACTAAAATTCAATACTTTTTAACTACTTAATATAGATTTGACTAGTATATAAGAGTAATTAATAATATAATATTAACTAAATTTCATTACTGTTCAGATTCAAGAAGTTTTTTTTATCTTAACAAAACCAAAACAAATTAAAACATGTACACATCTTCTTAAATTATAATAATCTAACCAAAAAACTCAACTTTGAGATTAACCTAATGGAAAACTATATTTAATTTGTGTTTCGGTTAATGAGACTGGATTGTGATCCATGAGTTAATAAGACCGGATCTTCTTAAATTATAATAATCTAACAAAAAAACTCAATTTTGAGATTAATGTTTTAGTTAATGAGACTAGATTGTGACTCTTCTTAAATTATAANTCTTCTTAAATTATAATAATCTAACAAAAAAACTCAATTTTGAGATTAATGTTTTAGTTAATGAGACTAGATTGTGACTCTTCTTAAATTATAATAATCTAACAAAAAAACTCAATTTTGAGATTAATGTTTTAGTTAATGAGACTAGATTGTGATCCACATGAGTTAATAAAACCGATTTATGATTCATACGATTAAAAAAAAATCTAACTGATTAAAAATAACAAAACCTAAAGAAAACCCAATCACTTTATATATTATTTGAAAAATACAATAAAAAAATTAACTTTTGTTAAAAAAAGGTTAGTTTTAAATAGTTATTTCTTTTCATTATTATATTAAAACTAATTACTCTACAATTCTATTTTTACTTTTATTTTCAATATACTCTTGAATAGTTTTAATTATAATTATGTGTAAAATAATAAATTTATATAATATAAAACATATAAAACTGTAAGTAAAAACTCTTCCACATATTATTTTGTGGAAACGAAACTAACACTAAACATTTTAATAATTAAACACCTATCCCAAAACACCTAAACCGAAAACAAACTCCGGTTTAGTTTTATCATAACTCGCTAAACCGAACTGATAATTTGTTAATTTTTTCTTCTAATTTCTAATTCGATCATAAACTCTCAAAACGGAATACACTAACCAAAAAAACCAAGAAAAAAAATCGAATTGAAATAAACCAATAAATTAACCAATAAATTAACCAAAAAATAAACCGAAATAAACCGAGTACCTGAAGGATGTTGATAACCATCAATATTGTTAAGAAACTGAGAGACACGAATCTCAGTTTGAGAGCCACAAAGAGCATAAACAAGTCTAAAGAACGAAGACGGTCTGCATCCACCCATCCAAATCAATGCGTTTTCTAGCGAAGTATTCCACGACGGCGCATAATAGTTACAGCTATGTTTTCTTGCTAAATCTACTCTTCTTCCTGCGTATTCTTTGAAATCTTCGATGATTCTTGAAGCTATTTCTCGAAGCTTTACATCGTTTTCTTCAACGTTGTTTTCGTTTCTTTCGTCTATTATCTCTTTAAGTTCATATCTTCTTTTAGATTGTAAATTCATCCACTCATAATAACAACCTTCTTGAGCTTCTGAGATCTTCTTTCTTCTTGATGATGATGATGATGATCCTTTTTTCTCCATAATTTTTTTGTTTTATTTTTAGTTTAATTTATTGGTTATTTTTTTTGTTTGCGTTTGATTTGTGTGTTTTTGTGTCCGTTTCGTCCGGTTTATATATAATGGACCAGTACCATTTTTTTCTTAATAATTTTCATCTTATCTCTATAATATATTATAATATTAATGAGGGGTGGGAAGACTTGAGAAAACCATGATTATAAAAATAAATATATAATAATATTAATGTAAATCTGAGGAGGTAGGTTAGTGGTATTTTTTTTTCTGTGGCTAATTCTATAAATATCTAGGGTTGAATATACTAAACAGTTGATAATTGTATTTAATTTATATTTTATTTAGTAGAACTATTTTTTGTTTTATACGACCAAAGATAAATAATATTAATGGATAGAATTGTAAAACATTTATTTGAAGAATGTTGTATAACTAGAATGTGCGTTTTTTTCTTCTAATTTATGAATAAAACTATAGTTAAACTAGTTTGAATTTATTCAAATTATATTGGAATTAGCTATAATTACTGAAGTCAAAACCGATATAATCAATTTACTAGTCCCTTCATTTTTTTAAATATTATTTTAGATATATCTATATTTTTATTTTAAATTGAGTATCGTTTTAAACATATTTGGCAAATATTTATAGTGAATGTGAATGAAATTATTTTAAACAAATCATAAAATCTTTTAAACTGTGTGAAAATCTTAAAGAGATATTTAAAAAGAAACGAAAAAATAAAATATATACATATATATATAATTTGAATTTGCTAGAATGAAATTACCAATGTAACAATATTTCTTTCGCATTTAATTTCCATATATTAATATTAAAATTTGAAAAGGGAATAATAAGTTGAATTTAATTACATTTACGGAAGAAAAAAAGGGGAAACAAATGCATGGATGCAATACGTGTGCAAATAATGGAGACTGTGATTTGTCGTTTAGATTATAGTTTACTTTTACATTTTTTTTTAAAAATCATTTTTTTTTGGTTGTATTTTTGTATCTTCGTTATTAGGTAAAAAAATAATAAAATGAGAAAACCCTTTCGTCTAAGTAACGGAAACCGACACACTTACTCTATTTCCTTCTTTTACTTTTACAATAACAAAAGAAAAAACAATATAAAATTAATATTTGACCAGAAAAAACAATTAGTATGATTATTAAAAGAATATATTTTCTCATTTCACTAAATTTGTAAAATTAGACAAGAGAAAAGTTACAAAATTTTAGGAATCAGTCGAGATATGTTTGCATTCGGACTCGTCGATAGAAATTAACCAATTACACTTAAAAAAAATCAACAAAATTTTAGTTAGTTTTAGTAAATACACACAATTTTTTAATCTATAGAGATTCGGACCAATTTATCAAACATTCAATATCAGCTTCTCGAATTTCATGATCTAATGATAAGTAAATAAATTAAAACTTTGAAAGGGTTCCAATTATTTGCAAATTATTGATAGGTTCCGTTTTTTTTTTAAATTTATTTTTATTTTTAATTAATTTATTTATTTATTTATTTTTTACCTTTTTTTTTGGAAAATATTGTTTTTTTTAATATTATTACTAAAATATCTAACTAGTTTTTGGTTTATCTAATATTAGCTTAGCTTGCATGTCCTGATTAAGTAAATATTACTTAATAGGTTAATTAACGATTTTTCAAAATTATTTTTCTTAAATATAATTTAAATATCTACTTACACTAATGCATGGTTAATTCAGATCGATTTATGAAATCAAAACAGGATTAAGAAAAAAAATAAAATATATTTTCTAAAAAAAGATATTTTACATTAGCAAAGAGTTAAATAATCCCAATACAATATTTACAAAAAAATTTCTATATATAGCAAGTGAATATAGACACGTTGAGGTAACTATTTGACACATGTCACTACTCTTTAACGCTTGTCCTCTTTTATCTTATATCATCAGGCGCAAGTGGTTATTAAATTAAACTATATTCTATAATTATAAGTTACAGAAAACAACTACTTCCTCACTTTCTTTTATACAATTTGAAGTTTTTTTTTCATATTCTGTAAATTTTCAATTGCTAAGTTACTTCTATAATAAAATATATTTGCTTAATATTAATAATGCTTAGAGATAGTAGTAACAAAAGAGAAAAAATAATACTACTTTCGTTAATAATTATATGATGTTTTAGGTTTAAAAACGAAAATTTGTAAAATGTCTATTATATTTTCTTAATTACTAAATTAGTTAAAAGTTAGATATTTTTTACTAAATTTTATTTAATAATAGAAAGGTAAATATATGAAATTGCATCAAAATTAATATTAAAAATGAAAACATTTTATATTACTTTTTTAACTTTCTATATTTATGAACATAGCATAAGGAGTATATTTTTGTAAATTTTGTAGCAAAAC
>KE152101.1:79320-89482 GCA_000411095.1 Aethionema arabicum | reverse complement strand
TGTAAATTTTGTAGCAAAACCAATATATATATATATATATATATATATAGAAATTGTCAAAAATGACATTTCAAAGTGTCATATTTTCATTTATGGCACTTCACAATAGACTCATATATATATATATATAACATTATAAATTTCATTTTGCGTAAGTTAAGCCAAATTTGAAAATTGAAGATTATAATAATTAAGGTAAAAAAACAACTTTCACCACAAAACACACATATACAAAAAATAAGTATTAGATATGTATGATATTATATATTATACAAACACATCGTATTAGCTCTGATTCAAATACACTATGTCAAAACGAAACCAAGAAAAACAAATTAAATAGAAAAATAAAAAATAAAAAATAAAATAAACGATTTTAACGGCAACAAGGGTACTTAAAAAACGACAACGTTTGATGTGCAGCAGATACAGAGAGATGCGTAAAGAGCTTCTGAAACCTCTAGCCCGTACAGAGGCTCCAAGAGAGAGGAGAGAGAGAGAGGAAAGAGGAGAGAGAGAGCTGATGGTCCATTGTAGTTATTCATCATGTAGCTTCAGAGGATAAAATCTCAAGCTCTGCCCACCAAAGAGGAGAAGCTCTTGGTGTAGCTTGTTCTGGTGTTATCTTAATCACTTGTTTTAACTGTTCAACAACTTCTTTCATTGTAGGCCGTTGATTTTGATCATCTCTTATACAATGTTGTGCCACGTCACATATCACTTCAAGCTCTTCTTCTTTACATGTCTTTAACGATGAATCTATCATATCTCCCAATTTATCTTCCTCAAAATGCTTTCTTGCCTACAAAAAACACACAAAAGTTTTCATCTTTTTGACCAAATTACCCTCGTTTAAACTCTGTTTTACTTACCCAATTCACAATAGATCCTTGTTCATCTGAATCTGAGAGTTTTCCAGAGATGATTTCAAGCATTAATACACCAAAACTGTACACATTATTCTCTGGTTCAGGAGCTAATGACATCACAGATTGATCTAAATCACCACTGATTGGTTTTTTCATTTTCAATCCTGTTTGTGAATTGAAAGGAATGTCTCCAACCTGCAAAAAAAACAACGTTTCTTGATTCAAGATTCATCAAAATTTGGGGTTTTATAGAGCAATTTAAAGCAAGAAATGAACAAAACCTTGGCTGCATAATCATCAGTGAGGTAAATTTCTGATGAAACAAGTTTAGAGTGTGCAATAGGTGGGTTAAGTTCATGCATATATTGCAGACAATAAGCAGTTCCCATTATTATCCTCATCCTTGCTTTCCAATCTAGATGCTCCATGTCTTCAACTGAGCATAAGAACCATGGATTAGAGTTTAGAGTGAGTTTTAGAATCAGAAATTGATGCTTAATGCTTGATGGTTGAGGAAGAAGTTACCGTGTAAATGTTCGAAAAGAGATCCATTTGGAGCATATTCAAAGACCATCATCCTATTAAAAGGTTCATCTTCTTCACAGTATCCAATCAAATTCACAAAGTTCTTGTGATTGATTCTTGACAATGTATCAATCTGCAGAAACAACTCCAATATCACAAAAATGGCGAAAAAGGAACAAATTCTTTTACAAGTTAAAGAAAATGGATTATAGTATTTCAAACACTTGTAATTTGGATTAATTATACTATAATTTAACCATAATCGCAACATTTAACCAAAAAATAAAACTGAGATTTGGATTGATTATACTATAATTTTACGTTTAAATTAAAATTTCGGTTCAAAAAACCTGATTATCAAGATTTGAGGTTTAAAAAACCCGGTTATCAAAATTCAGGGTTTAAAGTACCAGGCTTAGAGTTTAGAAAACCCGGTGAGGGTTTAAAAAACTATTGTGATAGTTGAAGGCTTTTTTTCACCAAACGAAACTAGTTTAGAGTTTAAAATACAACCGAGTAAGTTACCTTTCTTCTGTAAGCCATTTCCATGGCTCTTGTCCATTCAGCAGACCCTGAAACCGCTGTTGAAGCCACAGCAATTTCAACACCACTAGACAAAGTTCCTTTATAAACAGTATAACCATCAAAAGCTTCAATAATGTTACTGAAATCTTCACAAGCTGTTTCCAATTCAGATCTATTCAGCTTTGGTACTCCTGAAAAAAACAAAAAACAAATCCCAATTCCATTAAAAACCAAACACAAACATTAACCAATTACAAAAGAGTTTGAACTGTAACACCCACCAGTAACAAAAGCTTTCTGCAACTGTCCACTTAAACCAGTCTTCCATGGTCCAATACTCTTCACAGCTCTTTTCCGGCAGAAGAATATAACGGTTATGATCATCACCATTGTTACGAAAACAGCAATGCCTATAATCACATATAACCACATATCTTTAAACCCTTTTGATTCTTCGTTAGATTTCTTAGGCTGATCAGAGATTGAGTTGTTGTTGGGAGGTTCAGAAGGAGATGAAGAAGGGATCAATGGAGGTGTTCTCTTCTTTGCATTAGGTACTGCGGGAAATGATCCGCTGCTTCGTGGAAACACTGTGGTTATAATCTCAGAAGAATTAGTAGGTGCAGGTGCAGGAGCAGCTGCTAAATTACTAGTTTCTTCTAGTAATTCACGTCGTTTAAACATAACACTTCCATTTAAAGAACCTGCAAAAAAACATGATTTTTTAGTTTTTTTTATCGGTTGGACTATAAACCGGTTTCATTAGCTGATATGCATAAACTAAATGCAGTCACTGTTTGAACTCGGGTGCCTTGGACGCAGAGGGAAGGACTTACAAGTGGCAAATCACTAGCCTACCATGCTCCGATAATTGCAAGAGGTTTTAAAGTTGCTTACTTGGGAGTTTTGCGACGAAATTGTTGCCATGAACAGTAAGTGAAGATGATTCCCTGAACATAAAACATGGAAAAATCAGTAAGAGATGATGAAAGAAATCAAAAATGTTAAATTGATTAAAAGGATTCACGTTTTGAAAGGTAATGCTTTCATGTAATGCCTTGAAGTTGCTTTAATATGTAATATGAAAGCTTTTGCCTTGTTTTGTCTTATGAAATCTCTCCTTGAAACACTATCAAATTACAATCAAAACACATGTAAATTCGACGAAAAATTACAAAAATTCTTTAAAGTGTAGATCTATAGCATACCAGTATTGAAGTTTTCTATTTACACAGCCGAGGATAGAACCAGCAGAGAGGTCTCTACGGTTTTTAATATGGACTTCATAAAGCGATTGAAGTCTTAGAAGCTTTATCTTCACAAAACCTGCAAATTTGTTGCCAGAAAGCAACCTGGGGAAAATGGACATTGTTGTTTTAATCTAATGCTGTTACGTTTAGAGCAGTTTTAGTCTCAAGAAAGTGTTGAAACTCACAAGTTTTCTGGTGATAACACATTGCTTAGCTCAAATGGAACCACACCGGTTAGCTGGTTATCGCGTAAATCCAAGAGTTGTAGTTTTGCAAAAGCTCCAAATTCCTTTGGGATGTTACCAGAGAGATGATTCTTGGACAGTATTCTGCAAGAAGTGGTTTCAGTTCTTGTTTCTTCAACAGCTAAAGCAAAGATTAGAGATGAGAATTCACTTACAGAGATTTTAATTCACTTAATTGACTAAGTTCAGGAGCTAATGTTCCTCCTAAAGAACAGCTGCTAAGATTCCTACAAGAAACAACAAGAGATTTCATCAAAATCAGAACAAATTCAACAAGAATCAAAACAACAAATTGATTAAAAAAATAGAGAAAACTTACAGCATCTGCACTTTACCGTTGACACAGGTTACACCAGACCAAGAACAAAGATGATGATCATCACCAGAAGAAGAATCATTCCAATTTGCAAGAGTTCCATGAGGATCTGAGTCAACTCTTGCACGGAATTTCAACAATACGAATCCTAAAACCATATTCATCAATCAAATCAAAAACCCAAGAAAGATGATTTAGAGGGAAAAAAAAGAGGGGATTTTGAGAGTTTTACCTTCAGAATTGAGGGATAATGAGGAAGGAGCTTGAAGGGTGATGAAGAAGAAAAGGAAGCCAATAGGATTCCATTGACAAACCATTTTAAGTATACAACAACGCTATACAAATTCGCCAGATTTTTTCCTAATAAAAAACTTGTAAAAAAATTACAGAAAATAACAGATCCTCGGCAAGAGAACGACGAGGGTGATGATTGAAGATTCAGGATCTCTCATTTTTATATCCAATTTCGCAAATTTACAAAACCCTAATCATCAAAATGTTCATTTTTTAAAGGTCAATCTCTTCTTCTTCTGGTTAAATTACCTGGAAAAAAACAAACAAAAATCATTAATGGAATAACCCTCTTGAAGAAGCAATGTGAAGATTCCATGGAACCCATAAAAAAAAATCCAATTTTTAAAATTACCAGAAAAAGGGGGAAAAAAAGCTTACCTATGAGAAGAAAAACTCCTTATAATGGAGGATTAGTGGGTAAAGGGGGAAATGTTGATGGTGGGGTTTGAGAAATCAAAAATTAAAAGAAAAATATTAAAAATTAAATCAAATTGTTGTTAAAATTATCGTTGATTTTGCAGGATGATGATGATGATCTCAGAGTTTTCTCTCTTCGACCATCTTTGGTCTCTCCAGGGCCAAAGGGAGGTGGGGTTCTCTCTCTTCCTCTCTCTTTCCTTTTTCTTCCTCTCTTTCTCTCTGCAAAATCTTTTTTTTTTCCTATTTTTTAAATTTCTTTTTTAACAAAGTTTCTCCCCACAAAACTGTCTCTGTTTTTTTTTAAAAATTAATTTTTAATTAATTTTTTAAAATAAATTGAGCATACATCACAAAAAAAAGGTTCTATTTAGTAGAGAAAAAAAAAGGTTCTATTTAGTATTTATCTTGCTTTAGATTTTCCATAATTATGTAATTAAATTAGTATTATGGATTTTCTAAAAGAGCACTATTGTCAAATTGATAGAGGAAATTTAATTAAAAAAAACAAAACAAAACAATCCGAAATACTAATTATTTTTTAATTCCAACAACCGTTGATCATTAACGGTGATTGACATATGGCGGGAATAATTAGTAAAAACAAATCAAGTATATAATATGATTCCTGTGGGCCCCAGCTTACCTTAATTTTTCTTTAATTTATTTAGTTTTTCGTATATAATAAAGAATTATGCTTGACTTTGACTAATCTATTGATCAATACGTGCATACCGATCGTCGCCGATAAATATAGGCCGTTGGATATAACTTGATGAGATCATCCAACGGTTATTAATTCTTGCCGTGCCGTTTAGAATGGGCTCGTTTACAGGTAATTAAAATATGTTACATGACATCCACAACTTCCTTTTTTAGTCAACTTTGATTAGTTTTTTATTTTTATTTTAAAAATTAGATATTTAAGTCACCTTTAATTTACTTAATGGGCCTAAATTTAGTGTGGCCCAAACAAATCATAGTTGCTAGCCCAATATGATATAAATATAGAAATCTGGTTATTTACACCTTATCCCGGTCTAATCCGGTACAACACCAAATTGGAATTTATATCTTCTGTTTCTATTACAAATGTGTTGATTTCGAAACAAACATACCATAACCGTACGATGATATTACAAAATGAGAAATTATAAATTTATTTCTTAATTTAATTATACCGGTCTAATCTGAAGAAGAATTTCCCGGTTTAGGATTTGTGTTGGCGAGAAGGATGACCAACAACTAGCTCCTGATATAAAAATAAAATAAAATAACCATTAGATACAAAAAAAATAAATAAATTCTACAAAAATAAATAAATTAAAGACCGGTATATTAAAAAAAATAAAAACGTACTTGGTCGTGGTTAAACGATGTTGTGACAATATTCTCCCATTTCATAGATTCATCAGAGTTGGTTTTTTGACCGGTATTTTTTAAACCGGTGGCTTGACCGGTTAGTGTCCGGCATAGCCACGACTCTGAAGGAGTTTCCGGTAACGGCGGTGGAGAGACGGTGACCACTTGAGGTGTCTTGTTTCTACTTCTTCTTCTCTTTACTTCTTCCACAAGAAACCTCCCAATCTCATCGCTTTTTACTCTTGTAGCCGATGAAGTTCTTGGAACTCGAACGATTTTATCAGATTTTGATAGCGAAACACTCGAAATCTCCTTAGCTAATTTGATTATTAGATGAAATTGTTAAGATTAGTTATGCTTTAAATTAACATAAAAAACGATTATTAGACCATCTCTAACAAAACACTTAAACATTAAATATATATATAGCGTGGTTTGTTTATCTTATAATACACTATTTTGTACACCAAATTTTGATTTTTAATTAGTATATTTGGTGTAACGCTATTCATAATTATAAGATTAAAAATATATTTTATCTAATAATATAATTATATTAATGTTTATTAATTGGTTTTATGTATTTAATTTCTAATAATATAAAATTTTAATTATAACTAGTTCGATTTAATTTGTAATAGCTACTGGAATCGGCTTATGATCCAAAAGAAAAAAAAAAAAAGATTAGGTCGATTTCAAGAATTTTATTTTCCATTTCAAGAATTTATAGTCATTTTTAATAGATAATTTTTTTAGTGTAATTTTTAGTGTTGTTGTTAAAAATGAACAACAAAATTTAACACTAAAACACTAAATTTGATGTGATTTTCACAATTAAATATAATATTAGTATTGGAGATGCTCTTATGTAGATCAGATTTTACCTGAATGATTTGATGATCTTAAGATTCTTGGCGATAAAGAAAATCGAGAATCTATGGATTTTGGATTGATGATTTCTTCTGATTTTATATTTTGGCAAGTCTTGATCGCAACTGAAATTGGAGTTAGAACATCTAATGAGTTCTTGGAACAAATCCATGGTAAGAATTTGAAATCTTTTTTGTCATGATAATGATGATGATGATGGTGATGATGATGATGATGATGGTGATGATAATTGATCTGTTGATTCTTCTGTTTCAAGTATGTAGACATGATGAGATCAGAGATGACGTCATCGTTTGATTCTTGAATTAACATAGACATTTGATGTTGTTTTAGTTTGGTTAGATGATCAAAGCTTTGATCTTGTAATAACCGAAGAAGAGATTCGTGTTCTGTTTCTAAACATGAATCTTTGATGATTCTTTTCTTTGTCTTGATTTTCTCTGGTTTTGTTGAGATTCTCTTTTTATCCATTGTTGAATTCAAGAATTAGTGTAAATAAAATAAGAAAGAAAAAAAGATTCTTTTTTTTTATTTTGTTTTATTTGTGTTGCTTTTTTGGTGTATTGTATGATACCTTTTATAGTTATTAGTGTGGCAGAGAAAAATAAAATTTACTTTTTATAAAATATGGATTTAAAGAAATTTAATTAGATGGACCCATGGTGGCCAGAAATGAAAACTATAGTTTAAGAGAGAAATAGTAATTTTCTTAAAGTATTTTTTTTATTTTCAAAATTGATAGTATTGTTATTCTTTATTGTAATGTTGTAAGATACAAGATCAAATCGTAAATTAATTGTTTTTTTTTTTTTGCATTTTTCTTAATTCATTTAAAGTTATTTGGTTACAAAAACTTATTGTTGATGATTTGAACATTTTATGAAAAAAAATTTCAACGATATAAATCTAAGTGATTGTACAATAGAAGGATTTTATTTAATCAATTTTAAATGATTATTGGAACTCATTTGTACTAAATATATATATAGATATATATATATGATTATGTTTAAAAAATAATATAACAAGTACCATGCAATATATATATACTGTATATATATATATATATATAACACTATATTATCTTAAAAAACTATTCAGCTTGTGTTAGTTCTTGAATATAAAAAGTGATTTTTCGATGTTATCAATCCAACTTTTTGTTTGGTGGGAGTATTATGTGGTTGTAAACAACTTCGTTGTAGAATATTAATGTTCATTTAAAAAAAATAAAAAAATTTTATCTGCCTAAAAAATAATTAATTAACTAATTCATGAAGTAGTTAAGTAAGATTATTAATCGAGATTGGAAAACCATTGGAAATGGAATCTTGTTTTATACAAAAAAGACATCGTTAATCGTTTTTTAAAATACGAATCTTTCTTCCATAAACCTAATCAATTGTCATAACGTGTGATTAGTCGGTTATATTTTACTAATTTTTTTCTTATAAACAACAATTTCCAAAACACAGGATTATATTTTTCAATCGCATTGGAAACTTCATATAAATATATTACTATATATTTAATTTACTAATCGATAAAATATTAATTTTATATAGTACCCATCCATAGTTATCGAAGACCCTAATTGAAAAAAGTATCCTCTTTAATCGGATTAAAGATAATTCATTCAAAAAAATTACTATTATACACAAAAAACTAAAAAAAGTTTGGGCTCTAGACGTTGGCCTAACTCGCCTATCCCACGCCTAGCGCTATCTCATAACCTCCATAAATTAGTTCGTAGAAAACTTTCAAAATAGGTATTAAGAATAATTAATTAATTTGATTTTTTTTTTTTAAAATCTACTTTTTGAAAGCCAGTAAAATAAATTAAACAACACTATTTATACAGATTAAGGTGTGTCAATTAAACAAACATATAAGTATTCACTTTAATATTAATTACTTATAGAATATTTTAGAATTTATTTTCCTTAGTTTTATTTGGAAAAGCTAATTGTTTACAAGGAATAAAAAACCATTCAAAAAACGAAGTAACAATGCAATAACTTAAAATTTAACAAACCTAACTTAATCAGCTAGAGAAATTGTATTAATTTTGTGGGATCCAAAATTTAAATTTGTGCGATGTTTGGGGAACGATTTTTTAGGTTATTATTTCGAATATCTTTACAACTTTGATTTATATAAGAAAAAAAAAATATAATGGACCAATAGTAATGCACTTGGGGGAAAAAAAGAAAGTAATGCTAACACATGGTTTTTGTCATTTTCCTAGCCATACAATGTCCTTTTGATTATTTATTATTAGCTCTCCTCCATTATCACACACCATACCATATTTATTTATTCATCATAAATAATGTCAAAATCATTATTTCTATTTTTCTATGTTTTTATCTTCTTACTATTGATTCTAACAAAATATTATGTCTTTTTCTTTATATATATATATATATATTTATATTTAACCAATTGTTTCTAATTCATTATATATGTTAACAACACTTACTTTTCTTTTTGTTGTGTTTTAAAAATTATCACAAAGGATTAATCAAATTGATATATATATATAGATATTTTAATTATATATATATATATATATATATATGATGAAGTTTAATACCTAGTAAATTATATATAGGGCTTCATTTGCATGTCTTACTTTAGTGACATAGATGAAAGATATGTAATGTTGTTTGTTTAGTCTTTGTTAACGAGAAGCAATATTGTTCGTTTATTTGTTATAGGTCTGATGACATGTTTCGACCATGAATTTCAGCAACTAAGAATTTAAAATTTAGAACGCTATAACATCTAGCATAATTTTTATTCGTCAAAATTTATCACCGAAATCTTTTAATAAATCAGGAATAGATAAACGAACATGTTTAGTAATCAATTTTAAATTCAACGGCAAACTTTAACAACATATAGTTGAATTAACAACGATAAAAAAATATAATTTTTTGTTATCGCAACACAAAATCACCTAAAAAACATGATAATATATAATAGATCATGGTTCTTATATGATATATTTACCTTTTTATAATTTGATCACTATTTTAATACTATAGTTTTTTTTTAGTTTTAAGGACAGATTATTTTGGAAAGAAAAAACAAAGAATAAATTCAAACGTGAATAATATTGAAAAAAAAAGAATATTATATTTTAGTGTTGTCTTTATTATATCACCAATAATAAATAATGTGATAGTTACTATCTTTGTGTGGTCAATAATAATAAAGTGGACCTTGAATGAATCAAAATAAGGTGAAGATGATAATTGATACTATTAATATTTTCATTTATTAACTTACCAAACTCTTTCTATACTGTCTAGTAAGTAATAAGTATTCAATAATATTCAATTCCCCAGCTACATTTTTGTTTCTTCTTCAAATAAAAGCACCTACCCTTTAATACTATATATATAAATATATATATATATATATGTAGAAATGGGCCTCATTTAATGGGCTCCGTCATTTTGTCCT
>KE152101.1:34313-46582 GCA_000411095.1 Aethionema arabicum | reverse complement strand
AAATTTCCGAGGAAATGTAGGCGTCGGAAATTTCCGAGGAAGGATTGGTCTTCGGACTATTTAGAATTTCCGAAGAAATGCATTTCCTCGGAAATGTTATTTTTCCGAGGAAATGCTCTCCTCGGAAGTTCTACCACTTCCGACGACAGACTTTCCTCGGAAATTCTGTACTTTCCGAGGAACAAAACTTCCTCGGAAAATCTAAACTTTCCGAGGAAACGCTAGTTCGTCAGAAAATTTCTTCCGAGGAGTGTCCGACAACCCTTTTCAGAGGCTTGCTTGGTCCTCGGAATATCGTCGGAAAGTCGTTTGTCGGACTTTCTCGGAATTTTGTCGGAAATTCCGTCCACAATCCGAGGACGTCTTCTTTTCCGACCAAACGTATCCGACGACGGTTTTCATCGGAATTTCCTCGGAAAAGCCTTATTCCGAGGAAACTCCGACGAAATGTTCCCTCGGAAATGGCCTGCTTCCTTGTAGTGTTGGAACATTATGTCTGATTGCCACTAAATAACTAAACAAACATAATTTCAACAATACTTGCGGTTAGTTTAAGTTGGTCACTCTTGATACGTCTGGATATTCGGATACCTCTTTGGTTCCGTTTCGGTACTCTTGGGTATTTGGTTCTATAAGTATAGGGTCTAATGGATATTTAAAGAATTTGGTTCGATTTCGGTTTATTCCTATTCGGTTCGGATCGGTTTGGGTACTCGAATTAATATTGATTCTAGTTTGGGTAAATATCTAAAGAACCGAAAAAAATAACCAAATAAGCGAAAAAGTATTAAAAAACAAAAATTATTCGAATAACCAAAAAATATCCGAAGAATCGAACAATACTTGAAATATTATTAATAAAATTATTAACAATTATTAATATTTTCCAAAATATATAAATCTTAAAAATAAAATTATTAATATTTTTGAAAAAAAAAATATATTCGGTATCCAGTACTACCCAGAACTGAACTGATATCCGTCCCAATAAATAAATTGTTACTCAAAGCGTAAAATGATTAGTTTAAACCTGATACCTTAAACCATCTCCACTGCACACATTTGTAAAAAGTGTTTAAAAAAGAAGAGTGAAAAAAAAGAAGAGAGAGAAAGGAGAAAAAAAAGATCTTAAATTTTCTAAAAAAATACTATTTAGTAATTTTTTTACAAAAAAATATTATTACACCAATATAAATTTTTTTAATTGGATCCTACAATGTTTCCATTGTAGTTGCCCTTATAGCAGTTTCAATGCATATTTAAAAAAAAAATCTTATAAGAGAGAGAAATGAAAAAAGGGAGAAAATGAAGAAAGATAAAGAAACATATGAGAGAGAAACGGTCACGTGAGAGATCCATGTGAGCACACTTTTTCAATAGTTAAAATTTATTTTTATTTTTTTAAATTTAAATATTTTGGAAAATATGTACGTGTGGCGTTGAACATGTCCTTAAAATATTATAGAGAAATATCTAACCACCTGACTACTTTGCAAAAATATATATATATGTTGAATTGTTGATATATCATTTATGCCTATTTTTTTTCTTTCTGTTAATTCTTTATGCCTCATATTTATACCCATTACTTATTTAATATTTTGATATGTGATGTCTTAATTTTCCCATAAATTTATAATGGTCCCTTGGAGTATCCACATTACATACATTAAAATGTGTGACGTATGCAATATTAAAAAAAAAAATTAAAACATGTCTTAAAAACTTAAAAAATGTCTAAATTAACGTATTTTTATATGTTTTTAGACACAAGCCCATTTCCCATTTCCCATCTCTCCCTCTCTTTTCTTTACTTCTTTTTTTTAACTTCCTTTTCTTTATTAAAATTCACCATTTACTTTTTAACTTTTTTCCTTTTCTTTTTATGATTTGGAATGTGTATTTTTTTCTTTCCCCAAAATATCATGTATTTATATTTTAAATTGTTTAACATTTCATTTGATATATTATATTTATAAAATTAAAAAAATAAAAATTTTTTTTTTAAGATAATTAGATGTCTCCAATAGATTAGTCAAAAAAAAATTATAAAATTGTCTAAAAATCACTTAAAACATCTCTTTGGATGTCACTAATAATGATGTTCCATCTTTATTCCAAACATTCAATAAAAAGTCATATTTTTAAAAGAAGAGAGAGAAACGAGGAGAGAGAAGGAGAGAAAGAGAGATAGGAAGAAAGATGAGAGAGATGGTTCTTATTTCTTCCCAAAAGCTCCAATTTATGGCATTTTTCTAATTTTTAAGATATCTAATTCTTATTATATTAGTTAAAACACCTTATTATTTCTCATGAAATTTGCATTAAAGATGCTCTTATTCTACTAACTCTACCATGGTGCATGTTTCTCGTGCTTAAAACTCCTCTTGCAATTAGAGCATGAACAATAGTGAGAGATCATATTGAGTCTCTCACCAATATAATATTATTATTTTTTAGATAATTTTAATTAATTTTTTTTTAATTGATGTATTTTAAATTTGAACCCAATTATGTAAATACACATGTCATTTAAGTCTCTCCATGAGAGATTCATTCCATGAATTCTCACAATTTTTTATTAAAATAATAATATTTTTAGGTAAAGATTTAGTGAGAGACTTGGAGAGAACCTCCCATTGTGCATGGTCTTACATGTTCTCTTTCTTTATTTTTATTTTTTTGGGAAAAAACTTATTTTTCATTTTAAGTTGTACTATTTTTGTTCGTACCAAAGTCATATCACCCACGTCTAAGTTTTGATTACATAAATAACTCTACATGACCACCTTTGAAATTTGAAGGGTTCAAGCAATATAAGAAAAATAAAGTCATTTAGTCTATAAATTAATATCATTTGGTTTGTTTATAATAACTTATTGTTTAAATGAAGTATATTACGTTCAAATTTTATTGGCTTGGGTCCGAACTGTCCAAGATTGAATCAAATACCTCTAATTCTATTTTTGTTTAATAAAACTATTAAGCAAAAAATATATTTTGGTATATATATATATATATTGGTTCTATGTAGAACATTAATTCATATGTTATATACTTATATGTAATATATGTACATATGCACACACTACAGGCAAATCAGATTTAATTATTAATTATATAAGTTAGGTTTATTTTAATTAAACGTTGTGATTCTAGGATTGTGTTGTTTGGTTAAAAGACACAAAGGAAAAAACGCATCTGTTCGCGTATAATCGTGTCTCTATATCTCTATTTGAGAGATTGTAATACTAATGTAAAAGATAAGTTTTCTACTATAATAAAAAGTTAAAATTGTGTTTTACTATTTCTCTTGCGTGAATCAATTTTCCCTTTGAGGGATCAATTTCTAGATTGAGGGATCAATATTCTAACAAAGAATTGAGATGTATATGTTAATTAAATTATTTATACATTTATTTTAATAATAATTATTATTACGTACATGGAAGAGATAAATAATTCTCTTTCTATATGATGAGAAGAAGATAAGAGGAAACAAGTCAAACAACACAGAGAATCACAACACACCAAAAAAAACTATCTTTTTTTTTTTAGTTAATGGCTATCAGTCACAATGGCGACATCTCTTCTTCTTTCTCCAAAACTTTTTGTAAGATATTTCTCTAATTATATTCACAAATTTTCGTATAAATATTATGGTAGATTGAGAACGTGATATTCGACGAAGAGTTCACAGAGCGAGAGTGAGAAGTAGAGAGAATTAGGATCTAATCACAGCTTCTTAATTTTGCAAAAATGAAAAAGTTGAGGGGTATATAAAATTAAATCGGATTTTGAAAGATTAAGGTTTAAAAAACTAAATTGATAGATTAATGTTTTTTTTTTTGTAAAATGGGAAAAGTCACGTGGACAAACAACTATATTTATAAAAAAAAGGAATATGGTAAAACAAACCACAAACTTTATTGATTTGATGAAAAAAACCCTCAACTTTAAAAATTGTTTTTTAGACCATTAAATTTGAAAACCGGGTTTTTTAACCATAAGAGATTTTTTAAATTAAAATTAAATTTTGAAAATCAAATTAAACCATAGTTTCAAACTTTAACAAAAAAAATATATTTCAAATTTGGATTAATTCAACTATAATTTCAAGTTTAAATTTGATATTTTAGTTTAAAAAACATGATTATTAAGGTTCAAGGTTTAAAACACTCAATTATCAAAGTTCATGGTTTAAAAATCCATTTTGAAAGTTGATGGTTTTTTTCACCAAATCAAAAAAGTTTGTGGTTTATTTTACCATTTTTCCTAAAAAAAATTAAGGTTTAAAAAAGCAATTTAAAAAGTGAGATTTTTTTTCACAAAACAAGAAAAGTGAAGGGGTATTTCACTCCATCTTAAAATATGTTTTCCTTTTATAGGTTACGAGGATGTACCGGTTAACAACGAGAAAGCTTTGTTAAAGGCAGTGGCTCACCAGCCGGTTAGTATCGCAATTGAAGGAGGTGGATTTGATTTCTAATTTTATTCGTCAGGTGTGTTTACCGGAGAATGTACTACTAATCTCGATCACGGAGTCACTGCTATCGGCTACGGTGAATCTAAAGATGGAATAAAGTATTGGATCGTTAAAAATTCTTGGGGAACAAAATGGGGAGAAAATGGATACATGAAGATTGAAAGAGATGTGAAAGATAAGAGAGGTCTTTGTGGTATTGCAATGGAAGCTTCTTATCCAACTATTTAAACAAAACATAAATCAGTTGTTTAAGATTTAATCATGCATGTGTGTGTAAAAACAATAAAAGTTGTGTGGTTATATTAAGATTGTGTTCTTAGAATCTTAGATTAGATTGTTATGTACTTATGTTATGATTCTAAGTTCAAAAGTGTAATGCACATGTATGTGAATGGATATCTACTTGTGAATTAATTATGTATGAATTTATATGAATTTGCAGTTAGCATATGTAGTTTAAAATATAATTTTGTAGTTTTTAATGATTGTTATTATTTTTAAATTGCGTTTTTATGTTTTATAAGAAAAGTTATGTATTACTAAAATCAAAAGTGATAGACTTAAATCTATTGTTAGTAATTAATATAATGTGATGTGATTTTAATATGATTTAGATTTTTTTTTTTG
The DNA here is from genome assembly GCA_000411095.1 of Aethionema arabicum. Lineage (NCBI taxonomy): Eukaryota > Viridiplantae > Streptophyta > Magnoliopsida > Brassicales > Brassicaceae > Aethionema > Aethionema arabicum. The sequence goes on along the minus strand of KE152101.1, from coordinate 41,469 downwards.
GGTGAAAGTGAAGTTAAACTAGATAAATATTATTTTTAATTATAAAAAAAATAAAGTTTTACTAACAATAAATATATTTATAATCACATACCCTTTTTTGAATTTTCAAATATCGTTTTTATTTTCATCATGTATAATCAATGATGTACTACTGTTTTTTTAAGAGTTGAAAATTGATGGTAATATATATATGAATACGAAAAATATAAATCATTATATATATATTATACTATATTTTTATTATTATTATTATTATTATTATTAATATTATTATTTTTCATATCAATTTATTTTTTTCTTATTATTATTACTAGGATTCCACTCGTTTGTACAATATATTGTTAAAGGTCATTATATTGTTATAGTATTTTAAATTGAATGAGATCAGGTTTTTATGTGAGTAGAATATTTTTTTTTTTTTGCGTTTTTAATTAAAACATGATAGATCATTTTAGTCATTATTTGGATGGATCGTCTGATAATTTTTGTTTAAATTTAAAGAATGTTAACATTGAAAGTATAATTGTAATAATATTCCTAACATTAGATTTCTTATTGTCAAAATTTAAAGAATGTTAACATTGAAAGTATAATTGTAGTAATAATATTCGTAACATTAGATTTTTTATTGTCAAAATTTTACAAGATTTAGGGCAACTTGCAGGTTGGATTTAATGAGTGAGAAATAAAAGAGAGGAAATTCACAGGAAAGCAACAGACAAAAAGTAACTTGACCTATTTTGTGAGAGTATAGGTGGGATTAGGTAGATACGAGCACACACGATTAGTACCAACCTTTCTCTCTCTTTTTCAGAATCCTACTATCTCTCTAACAACAAGATTTCAGATTTTACCAAACAAATCAGATTCAAAGGAGCCATCATTAAATTTCTCTCGCGTCGCCCTCTTCTCCCTCACGCACTCCCTTGTTTCTCTCGCTGCTCTCTCACGCCTGGCTCACTCTCACGCGCTCTCTCTCTCTCTCACGCGCCGCTCTCTCACACGCGCTCTCTCTCAGGCGCGGTTCTTTCTCACGCGCCGCTCCTTCTCACGCGCTGCTCCCTCACACGTTCGCTCTTTCACGCGCCGCTCTCTCTCACGCGCCGCTATCTCACACGCGCCTCTCTCTCTCACGCGCCACTCTCTCTCACGCGCCGCTAACTCTCACGCGCCGCTAACTCTCACGCGCTCGTTTGTTCTCTCGGTTATTTACGCTCGTTTGTGTATTTTAAATAATATTCGTGTGTTACTCGCTCGTTTGTATTTCGCTTGTTAGTGTTTTAATGTTGGAATGTTCTTGGGTCGTTCGTGTTAGTGTTAGTGTTAGTGTTAGGGATACGAGTGTAATAAGTTAGTGGTTAGTGGTGAGTGTAATAATTTCGCCTTTAATTTCAAAATTTATAAGTTATAACTTCTTTAATGTATTATTCTAAACCCCCCTAAAATCCTATATTGAATAATCCAGATTCAGCAATCAAATCAGATCCAATTTTCAAATCCTCATAATTCTCATCTAAACCTAGGAAATAATCCAATTTCAAATCCTGATATTTCATTTAAAACTTAAATCCCTAAATTCACCACGCAACAAAATTAAAATGAAATTCAATTTCAAATCGTGATGTTTCATCCTAAAACTTAAAACCCTAAATTCAATTTCAGCAAATCAAATCAAATCAAATCCAATTTCAAATCCTGATATTTCTCTCATCTAAACCCCTAAAATCCTAAATAGAAATTAATCCAATTTCAGCAAATTAAATCAAATCCAATTTCAAATTCTGATATTTCATCTAAAACTTAAATCCCTAAATTCTACCACGCAACAAAATTAAAATCAAATCCAATTTCAAATCGTGATGTTTCATCTCTAAAAACTTAAAACCCTAAATTCAATTTCTACCATATCCCTATATAAAATCCAATTTCAAACAAAATTCCTCAATCAATCTGACTATTCAAAGACGGTAAATATAATAAGCTCTTTAAATTCAATAGATATTTCATCTGAAACCCTAAATTGATTTCTATTCGACCATACCCATTATTAGATTCTAATCCAATTTCAAACAAAACTCCACTATCAATCGGACTATTCAAACAAAATAACATCTTTAAATTGCAATAGATATTCAAAAAACTTACTTCTTTTTAACTCATTACGAAATTCCAAAAACTCGTCCTTTGTTCTTCAATGGCGGCGTCCAAAGCCCAAATCTGATAATTAAACCATAAACAGAGTAAAGAATAACACATTACAAGAAAAGATTCGATTTTTCAACTTACTAAACCCTTTATTCTAACTTCTTCTCCATAGCAATGAGCGGTCGAGAAGAAAACAGCGAAGAACTAAATTCAAAATGTTTTTTTTTTCACGAGTAGAGAGATTTCTGAGAAGCATTTTACAAAAAAAAAAAACAAAAAAGATTTCTGAGAAGCTCCGCAAACACTTGTATTTATAAAAGAGATTCCAAAATCGAGCCGTTAAGTTTTTGAAATATAGAGTCGTTGTTAGTAAATAAAAAGTTACCGTTGTAGAAACAAACGGCTAGATCCACAACGGATAAATTAATTAGCATTAATTTCTAAATTGTTTTGCACGCAATCGGTCAGCGGTCAAAGTTAACGTTCTAATTGGTTAATATCTTTGATAAATTTTAGTTTATATAAAAATTAACTATAATATATCCAAATAATTATTTCACAAAAAAACTTAATTCAACCTGATTTTTGTAAACTATAAGAATTACAACGCTATTTTTCTTAAAACAATATACGATGCAAATGTTTGTTTTCATCTAAAATGTCTTATTAAAGAAAAAAATGATATTAAAATTTTAAATTTTATAATAAAATAAATATGATATTTAAATTCTTATTTTAAACTCGGTCAATTTTTAGGGTTAAGTGACCCAATCGAATTTAGCGTAGTATATTTAACCTTAAAAATGATGTTTTAGTTTGAGGATATTAACTTATATTAATACATGTTACTGTTTTTTTTTCACATGAAAATATACTCACGAAATTGAATAACCATTGTTGGACAAAAAAAAAGAATAATCCCCATAGATAATATAATTTTTCATTAACAAAAATAAAAGTTTAATATTTTGACCTTTTGTTTGAGATCAAAATTACAAACCTCGCCATAAATCATAAAAGAGAATATCATAACACACAAGTAAAAAACAAAAATCCGTTCTCTAATTGAAAAAAAAAATCAGTCTTTTATTTTTTTTAAACTAAGTATTGTACATAATTAAAGTTTTAATAAATCGTAAACAAGCAAATAAATGAAATATTTATTTTTAATATTGTTCAATATATTTTGGTAAATAACAATTGAACAAATAAGTTTTACAAAAATTATAATTATAAATAAATATTAAAATTATAACATACAATAAAAGATTTATAACTCAAATAATAAATTATTAAGAATAAACAATCAAATTAATAGAATTTTACAATCAATATCATTTTTTTCGCTGGACATGTTCGTTCATATATCATTTGCGTGCCGATAAGTTTTGACGAAAAAACTCAACAATACAATAATTAACAATAAATTTTTTAACAATTTGATTTTAAATCATTAGTTGTTGAAATTCACCGTTAGGTAACAAATAAATGAACATAATTTCATCATTGTGGCTTATTTATGGTTGCCACTAACAACTAAACAAACAACAATGCTTGTTGTTAATTTATGTTCTCCACTTACCACCAACAAAGAAAACGTACGTCGATGTAACTAGAAGAATACAATGGTAAATGACATGTGTATTAATTCTTTCTCCTCTTGATTCTTGTCACATTTCTTTTACTCAGGGAATTTCTGGCCATTGAATTCATAGATATTTTAGATTTAGGATCAACACTTCTCCATCATCTCTGCATTTTTCAGCAATCTCTGCCTTTATCATGATAAATGATGACACATTTTGTGAGATTTAATCTTTTCAAATCTCAATTCTATGTGTTACAAGTTTCTGCTTTGTAATTTTAAATAGACCTTCAAAATGAAAAAGCAAACAAGCAAAATGCAAGAGCTAAAAAAGTAAAGAAAACAGTTGGTAGAGAGACGCAATGCTTTAGCTGTTGTTGAATCACAACACATTGAGCGACTTTCTAGAGTTTTGTTGTTATGGAATGTATATAAATATTAGATTTCATGTTCGAATTACTGTATTGATCACTTTAAACATCATTTAAGGTAGAAGTAGTACCGGTCCAACATTTTTGAAGGCCCTAAACGGATTTAGAAAATGAACTTTTTGTTAAAACTCATAAAAATATAACTTTCTCTACCTTTTTTTATTCACCAAGAAAAGATCATAGTTATATACACGTTTACTAACTTATTTTGCTATAAACGAGGAAATACATCCTTATCTCTTATTCCTAAAGCTTCGGTAACAACTCACGCTAACACTCCCCCTCAAGTTGGTGCATAGATGTCTCTCATACCCAACTTGTCAAGTGAGTTGTAGAAAGTTTTGCTGCCTACGGCCTTTGTGAGCACATCCGCTAGTTGATCTTCAGATTTTATAAACGGGAACCGAATTATCTTGTCCTCAAGATTTTGTTTAATGAAATGTCGGTCAACCTCCACATGCTTGGTTCGATCATGCTGGACAGGATTATGTGATATATCAATAGCCGCTTTATTATCACAGAACAAATTCATTTCACAATTTGGAGGAAACCCCGCTTCAGTTAAAAATCGTTTGAGCCAAAGAAGCTCACAAAGACTTTTAGCCATTCCACGGAACTCCGCTTCGGCGCTGGACAACGCAACCACATTCTGCTTCTTACTCCTCCATGTTACCAGATTCCCACCAACAAACATGAAGTAGCCTGAGGTGGACTTTTGATCTGATATATTCCCTGCCCAATCTGCATCAGTGTAACCTTCAATTCTGAGATGATTATTCTTTGAAAACATTATCCCTTTTCCTGGAGACGACTTCAAGTATTTCAGAATTCTAAACACTGCATCCATGTGATCTTCACTTGGGCAGTGCATAAATTGACTTACGACACTCACCGCATACACAATATCTGGACGAGTATGTGAGAGATAAATAAGTTTTCCAACTAGTCTTTGGTATCTCTCTTTGTTCGTAGGTACTTGGTCAGAGTATTCTCCTAATTTGTGATTTTGGACAATAGGAGTATCGACAGGCTTGCATTCCAATAATCCCACCTCTGATAAAAGATCTAAGATATATTTTCGTTGGGAAAGAAATATACCTTTCTTTGATCTAGCAACTTCAATTCCCAAAAAATATTTCAACCCTCCTAAACTCTTCATTTCAAATTCTTGTGCTAAATTCTCTTGAAGCTTTGATATCTCTTCTAGATCATCTCCCGTAATAATCATGTCATCTACATAAATTATTAAAGCTGTCACTTTACCTTCTTTATGCTTTAAGAATAGTGTGTGGTCTGAGTTACTTTGTTGATAACCATATTTCTTCATTGCCAAGCTAAACCGACCAAACCACGCTCTCGGTGATTGCTTTAAACCATACAACGCTCGTTGTAATTTACATACCACATTACCTCCAGATGTGGTTTTGTAACATGGTGGAATTTCCATGTAAACTTCCTCATCCAAATCTCCATGAAGAAAAGCATTTTTTACATCAAATTGGTGTAGTGGCCAGTCAAGATTTGCTGCGACAGATAACAACACTCTAACCGAGTTCAACTTTGCTACCGGTGAGAAAGTTTCTTGATAATCAATACCATATGTTTGAGTGTACCCCTTTGCCACCAATCTTGCTTTGTTTCTTTCTATTGAGCCATCTGGTTTATATTTAATAGAGAACACCCATTTGCATCCTACTGTCTTCTTTCCTACCGGCAAAGGAACAAGAATCCATGTCTTATTTCTCTCTAATGCTTCCATTTCGTCTTTTATAGCCTGAGCCCACTTAGAATTTATTAATGCTTCATTAATATTTGTAGGAACATGGCATGAAGAGATTTCATGCACTAACGTCTTTAGAGGATTAGATAATCTCTTTGTAGACACAAAATTGGCAATTGGATATGTGGAGCTTCGTCCTCCAATATCTGGAGTATATCTATTTGGAGGTTTGCCACGATTGTGCCTAAAAGGTAAAATGTAACCACCAGTCCCGTCACTTGAAGATATTATAGGTGGATTAACTTCAGGAACAATTGCAAGAGATGGATCTTCTATTACATTCTCCGGTGGTATGTTCTCTTGGGGTATTACAGCTTCATTTTCTAGTGGTACTGGTGGGTTCTCTTCCAAAGTTTCAGCCTCAACATTCGATGGTGGTGTGGTCTCTTGCATAATTTCAGCTTCACCGTCCATCGCTGGTGTGTTTTCTTGCAATATTCCAGATTCAACTTCTGGTGGGGTTACCTCAATATTATCCTCATTGATGCCGGTGTCATTAAATATAGGCCAATTATATCGCATCCAATTCAGCTCGTCACCACTAATCTCCCCCTGACGAGAAGAATTTGATATCTCGGAAGAGAAAAACATCTCAGATTCGAGAAAAGTAACATCCATAGTGATATAGAGACGGGTTTTGGTCACGTCATAACACCGGTATCCTTTTTGGTGTGCCGCATAACCCAAAAATAGACATCTAACAGCACAAGGATCAAGTTTTGTGCGTTGATTCCTATGGAGGTGAACGTACACAACACAACCAAAGATGCGAGGTGGAAGCATTGACCTCGCCGGTACCGAAACATACGTCGATAAACTTTGTAGTGGAGACTTAAAATCCAAGATTCGTGATGGTTTCCTATTAATAAGATGCACCGCTGTAACAATAGCATCGGTCCAATGCTTATTTGGCATATGAGCTTCAAATAGCAAGGCTCGAGCTGTTTCAAGAATATGTCGATTTTTCCTCTCCGCTACGCCGTTGATACAAGGATTTTTGTGTGTCCTTGGTCAAGATAAAATAACCTCGACTACCTATCAAAAGGGTAATTGTAGATAGTAAAGGGTCGAACCCACGAGACTCTAGTGTTACGCTATAGGTGTTTAGATTCCAAATTCAACTAAGACAATGAAAATGAGTTTTGGTTTCTAAATTTAAACTAATGAGAAAAGAATGATTAAAGTGGATTAAACTAGTGATAAAGATGTTAGGTT
>KE152101.1:19426-29552 GCA_000411095.1 Aethionema arabicum | reverse complement strand
GCCGCCGTAGTTCCTTACGGTTCAAAAGTTATGGGTATTTGAATATTTGATCGCTATTTCTTCACTTTTGGCCTCAAAACTTCAACCGAAGCTCCAATCTTCGCTCCACGTCTTCTTTCACCTAATAAGACCTTAAAAACAAGAAAAGACTAGAAAAACGAAGCAAAACATCGACACAAAAACAGCCAAAAACGCATTATATCAGCCGTTTTGTTGGGGTGTTTGTGGACACGAAATTTCATGAATAAGACCAAGATGCTGAAAATAGTCACGAAATTGGTGGTTTACATACTCACCACCATTATCGGATCGGAGAATCTTAATCGTAGCTGAGAACTGTGTTTGAATCATCTTGTAGAATGACTGAAAAGTTCTTAATACTTCATCTTTATGTTTCAATAAATAGACCCATGTCATGCGAGTACAATCATCTACAAAGATCACAAACCAGCGGAAGCCATATATTGTCGACACAGGAGAAGGGCCCATACGTCAGAGTGGATTAAAGCAAAACGAACATTACTTTTATTCCCACTCAAAGAATAAGTCGCTCGGTGACTTTTTGCAAGAATACAAGTCTCACACTTATAATCACTTAATTGTTTATTAAAAAATAAATTCGGAAACAAATGCTTCAAATAACCAAATGATGGGTGTCCTAAACGCCGATGCCATAACCAAATTTGTTGCTCGTTTTTTCCATTTAGAGAATATGTATTGTGAGCACGACCCACACTAAAATCCTCCATGTAGTAAAGCCCTCCTCTCTTAGTACCACGCCCAATCATCTCCTTCGTAAGAATATCCTGAAGGAAACAACAGGTAGGAGTCATTATCACAACACAATTCAGAGCTTCTATAACTTGACTCACAGATAACAGCTTATGTGATAGTGAAGGAACAAACAAAGTATGAGGTAATGATAAGGTAGGAGACACGTGTATTGTCCCAGCCCCCATTACAGGAGATTTGACCCCATTAACATTAACAATGCATGTGCGTCGTGGCTGAGACGAGTGCGAAAAATCTGTAGGGTCGAAAGTCATGTGATCGGTGGCTCCGGAGTCAAGTATCCAAGAGCTTCGACCAACACTACTTTCTTGTTTCGAAGACAAACTATATAACGCAGTACCTTCATTTTTTAGAGACATCGCACCTAGGTTAGTGTCCATGTTTGGTGAAAAAATAAGACTTGAGTGGGCTTCTGCTATAGCAACCTGACCTGTCTCTCCACTACCACCATCACGACGTTTCCGAGCTTGATAATCAGCCCACCAATCAGGATATCCATGTAATTTAAAGCAAGTATCACGAGTATGTTTTACACCACCACAATGTGAGCACTTGTTACCATCAGAGAGGGGAGATCGTGACTTAGATGGTGTGTTGGATTTTTCAGTTGCTAACGAGAGAGACCGATTAGAAGATACTCCCGGTTTTGACGCTTTTGAAACTAAACCAGAACCTGAGATATCCATGGGACCATCAGTAGTCATCACCGCTTGTCTCACTACTTCACGGCAGACATGAGCAAATGCTTGTTCAACTGTAGGGAGTGGCTTCATTTGTAAAATATCACTTCTGATATTGTCAAGTCTATCATCTAGACCATCCAAAAAAATATATACTCTTTTTTCTTGAACCAGGTCATTATAATATTTAATATCAACACCACATGTCATTGGATTCGGTCGACGGAAATCAATTTCTCTCCATAACCCTTGGAGATTAGTAAAATATAATTCAAGTAAACCACCTGTTTGTCTCAGACGAGTCACACGTCGTCGGAGATCATACACCTGAGATGCATCACTTCCGTCAAAATATGTAGCAGCAATAGAATCCCAAACCTCTTTTGCGGTTGGAAATCTAATGAAATTCCCGATCAAATTCGGGTCCATGGAATTGATAAGCCATCCTTTAACAATAGCGTTCTCAGTACGCCATTTTCTAAAGGTAGGATCTTCCTTCTGGGGTTGTAAAGTATCACCGTTGATATATCCCAACTTGTGTTTGCCGGAGATATACATCTCAACAACTTGGGACCAAATAGCATAATTAGAGTCGTTCAATTTAATACCTATTGGAGCAGCATTATCATTAGACGAAGCATCTCTGGATTGGGAGGGTTCAGCCATGGATACCTGAAGATGATAATTATATCAAGGAAGTTGGCACAAAATCGTAACACGCTCTGATACCATGTTAAAACTCATAAAAATATAACTTTCTCTACCTTTTTTTATTCACCAAGAAAAGATCATAGTTATATACACGTTTAGGGCATCAACAATGCAGACATTGTGATGTCTTAATACCATGTCTAAACTTAAAAAGGTGAATTATGAGTTTCTAAACTATTTAATTAAAGTCTAAACTCAGATAGTTTTTAAGTTATTAGACCTAACGACGTGGCTCTTCCTCTACCTCTCCCTCGTTCTTTGGTTTCTCCGAAACATATTTTGTATTCAATCCAATTCTTTTTTCACGGTGATCCATCTTTTTTCGTTTTCTCCAAACACATACAAGAGAGAAGAAAGTAGAGTATGCGTTTGATCGATGGCTGAGATCTCCCTTTTTCTCATACTCTTGTATTGACGATGGCTGAGATCGAAACAAAGGTAGGGAGAGGAAATTGACGGGAAAGGAGGGGAGATAAGCTAACCAATTGTATGACCGTCGATGAAATTCAGGCTTTATCCGGTGACCGCCTGCTGTTGTATTGAAATTAGGGTTTGGTTTCATTCAGTTTTGCAATTAAAATTTTCGTCGGCGGCTTTTTGTTTCTCTCGACTTGATTTTTAACCGTTTTGTCATTGAAGTCTTTGTTGTTCATGTGCTTCTCCCTATGTGTTTGTTTGATTTGTGAAATTGAGCTAATATCTCGTGAATTGAGATAAAAAAAATATCATTGAGAATCATTTTTAGGAAAAGGATTAGTTTTAAGTGAAAGAACGTTAGACTTTTGCATCTAATTCTTCCATATCTCTTGTTCATTCAAAATCAGGGTTTGTATTGGGGTTTTAGCTCCGGTTCAGATGATGCTTGAGTAGGTCAATTAGGGAAAGTACTTTGCAATTGTGTAGTGTGGGACCTGTTGGTATTGACTACATGATCTCCTCAAATTTTAGTGTCTAATTGGTTATATCTAGTGTGATATGCTTTGGTATCATGTGTTCTTAGGAGAGAGGTGAATAATCTGTTTTTTTTACTTCAATTACAGGCGATTCAAAGTGTTTTTTCCTTCTAGGAGAAGAAGATGCATCCTCTACTTACACCATACAGCCACCCAACGTGTTTGGAGGTGAGTTCATGACATTTGCTATTATTATGTTCCTTAGACTTATTGGATTTCTGAGCATATCATATTCTGTGTAATAATGTTATAGTAGTGTGTAAGAGTTGTATGCTAAGGAGATGTGAGCTTCTGTAGATGCTAATTCATGTGTTTAAGCACTCTCTAGCTTTTGTTTCATTCAATTTTGTTCTTTGTTAATGTGTGTTGTTGTTTTGTGTGTTATGTTTCTTTGATTGGATATGTATTTGGACAGTGAGAGTTGTAGGATTCTTGCTTCAATGAAGAATAACAACCTTTCGTATTTGTTCTTGAAATCTTTACTAGTTACAATTTTAATGGAAATATTCTTTTGTTTTTTTTATATCATCTTTAGATAAAATAAATTCTCTATTTTTGTTTACTTTATTTACTTTTTCTCTGTTTCAAAATTTTGTTTAATGTTTCTTGAAGATATTTCTTAGAAATTAGTTGGTAGGCAAATCTTGCTTTAATGTAGAATTAGGTGATGATAGTTAAAGCTTGTTTTAATATCTCTTGAAGATAACAACCATACTTTACTTGAAAACTGGATAGTGAATCTTGCTTTAATGTGGAATTAGGTGATGATAGTTAAAGCTTGTTTTATTAAGAATTAGGTGTTAGTTAAAGTTTGTATTAATGTTTGATAGTTATCTCTTCTTTTCTTTATATCTCTCTTCTCTTTATATCTCTTTTCTCTTTCATTCTCGTTCAAGTCATCTTCTCTTTCAAGTATTCTCTTTCAAATATTCATCTGTTTCATTTCTTCTTGTTTATGATATGGATTCTCATAATCCATATATTCAAAGGTCTAACTTTATGGATCTTTTGAGTAGTCAACAGGATAACCACCTCCCTCAAAACATTCCCTATGACAGTTTTTCCCAAGAAGTGCCACTTGAAGTACCACTAGATGAAGATACTATTGAAGATCGTAAAGAGAGAAAGAGATGGAAACCTGCAGAAGATGTTGTATTAATAAGCTCTTGGTTAAACACCAGCAAGGATCCTGTGGTGTCAAATGAGCAAAGATCTGGTGCGTTTTGGACACGCATAACATCTTTATATGCTGAGAGTTCTAGTATTACAGGTGCTGAAAAGAGAGAGACCAATACTTGTAAGCAGAGATGGAGGAAAATCAATGATCAAGTGAGTAAGTTCTGTGGAGCTTATGCAGCTGCAAAAAATCAGCACAAAAGTGGGATGAATGACGTAGATGATTTGCAGCTGGCTCATCAAATTTACTTCAATGACTACAAAGTGAAATTCACTCTTGAGCATGCATGGAATGTTCTTAAAAATGATCAGAAATGGTGTTCACTTTCTGCTGCCAAAGGTAAGGGTATAAGTGATGTTTTTTCTGCACAATCTTCTAGTTCTCAATCAATTAACAATGTAGAGGAGGACACCAATGTTAGACCAGCTGGTGTTAAAACTTCAAAACGAAAGAGCTCACTAACGAAGACATCCAATGTGGAAGAACAAACAAAAAAGTTGGAGAATTTTCAGATTATGTGGGAAATAAAACAGAAGGATTCAGCTCTTAATGAACAACTCTTGGATAAAAAATTATTGGACAATCTCTTAGCAAAAACAGGACCACTTTCAGATGGGGAAACAACTCTAAAAAACAAGCTAATTGATAATATATTGTCAAAGTATTGATTGATAAATTAGTTTTTGTTGTTGTTGTTATATTAATGAATTAGTCTTGTTGTTGTTGTATTACTGAATTAGTTTTTGTTCTTGCTGTACTAATGAATTAGTTTCTGTTCTTGTTGTACTAATGCTTTAGTTTTTGTTCTTGTTGTACTAATGAATTAGTTTTTGTTCTTGTTGTACTAATGCTTTAGTTTTTGCTGTTGTTGTATTAATGAACAAGTTATCTTTGTTAATTAATGGATTGGTTTTTGTTGTTATTGTACATATGTCCGTGTTTGTGAGATTGACTTATGACGTTTTTTTTTCTTATGTACATATAAATTTATTTTATTAATTAGAAATATATGTTTGTATATCATAGTTATAGAAAGATATATAGATGTAATTAGATATTGGATAATTAGTTAAGAAAAGAACAAATAATAGTGGTCATAGAAAAGGATATATAGTGTTGTATTAATTGTTCTTTCCTTTATTGATTGAAGATTTTCTATACAAAACTCTATATATATAAACATTTAAATCACAATTAATAAAAGTTAATCAATTTTTCATGAATCTAATGTTGCCTATAGTAAAATCCAACTAAGGTCACGAGCTAATAAACATGATACGATAATATCACAATATTTCCTGAATCTAATAAACATGATACGATAATATAGTAAAATCAAACAAGGTCACGAGCTAATATATTATCACCATTATTATTTAGAAAATTTGTCTTTTTATATTTGTAATTGAACATTTCTTTACCACCATCATATTTGTAATTGAACATTTGCTTATATACTTGAAGGTAAAGCTCCACAAGTGCGTTTCTCGGTCAACGGAAGAGATTATAATTTGGCTTACTATCTCACAGATGGTATTTATCCGAAATGGGCTACTTTTATCCAATCTATTCCACTTCCACAAAGTCCTAAAGCATCTTTATTTGCTCAACGCCAAGAATCTGTCCGAAAAGATGTCGAGCGTGCTTTTGGAGTCTTGCAAGCTCGTTTTGCGATTGTTAAAAACCCAGCTCTTTTTTGGGATAAAGAAAAAATAGGAAAGATTATGAGAGCATGTATCATTCTTCACAACATGATAGTAAACGACGAACGAGCTGGATACACTCAATATGATGTATCAGAGTTTGAACAAGGAGAAACAAATTCACATGCGAATTTCACGTTTTCTACTGATATGCCTACCAATATCCCCCAAATGTTGGTCATTCGAACACGACTTCGTGATAAAAAAATGCATCAACAATTACAAAATGATTTGGTTGAGCATATATGGAATTGTCGACCACATCAAGATTAGAATTCACTGTTTGTTATTTTGTTTATGAGATGAAATATCATATTTTAAATGTTTTTTTTCATTTATGTTTTAAATTTTAGTAAAAGTTTTTATGTTTTTATATTTTATCTAATCTTCTATTTTTATAAAATTAAAAAAAAATTAATTTTTTTAGACACTCAAAATATGTGTCTCCATTGGATACATCTAAACTAAAAAATTATAAAACATGTCTAAAATATGTTAAGACCCATTTTGGGTGTTACCATTGATGATGCCCTTACTAACTTATTTTGCTATAAACGAGGAAATACATCCTTATCTCTTATTCCTAAAGCTTCGGTAACAACTCACGCTAACACTTTTTTCATAGATTAGGATTTAATTTCGCGCCTAGCGCAAAAATTTGTTTTTATATCTTGTATATGTTTATATTGAATGTCTTAAACGATGAATTTAATCAAAACATACTGAATAAAAAAAACTACGTATATAGTAAATTCTAACTAAAAAATATTCTTTCTCTAGGCGGTTTTAGAAAATAGACTAGAATTATAACATAATTTTAACCGATTTTTGTAATTGATACACATCAAAAAAAAATTGACCTCGTAAATTTTACAATATTTCTTTCCATAAAAATATTATGACCTCCCTAACAAATTTTTCTAGTTCTGCCAATGCGCGTAACACAAATTTTTTTTATATCTTTCATGTTTCATATTGAAGATCCTAAGCGATTTTTTAATCAAATCATACTGAATAAAAAAAAGTCCATATATATAGAAAACTCTAACGAAAAAAACCCCTTCAAATCGAAGACTCTCAGCGGTCGCTTCCCTGGCTTGCCTTCGGGACCGGCTTTGGGTAGAAGGAGGAGAAATATGATTCATAAGATCAATCGGTTAAGGCACTTGCATCAATTAGGATCGAAACATATATACTAAATTATAAATTTTTTATTACTTTTGTTTATATATACAGAGTGTAACTGGAATTATTAATAAAGTATACAATAAAATCATATCAAATAATTAAACATTCAATAATAAAATGATTTAAATAAAATTATAGAAATATAATTAAAAAAATTATAAAACATAACACAAAAATTTTACAAATCAGGCAAAATAAAACTTGCCGACATTTACATTTAATGTGTTCGTCATTTTAAGTGAAAAAATATTGATAAATTTTTTTTTTTTTTGACCCTACACAGAGAATCACAAGTCACAACACAAAGTTTTTTGTAATTTCCTTTCTATAAAATGGGAAGAAGATAAGAGAATCAAAACATACCAAAAAAAGCTATCTTCATCCTTTTTTTACCATAAATGGCTATCAGTCACAATGGCGACATCTGTTCTTCTTTCTCCAAAACTTTTTGTAAGTTTTTTTCTCTAATTATTTTCACAATATTCATATAAATATTATCTTAGAGTTCATAACCGTAGATCAAGGGGCTTATCGAGAATCGAGATCTAGATTCGCCATAGCTGTAGTTTCTTAGTTTTTAATTTGAATTTCTTCTCAATTTTAGTTGATTTCATCGTCCTCTAACAGGGGAGGAGCGTGAAATCCAAAAGACTTACTGGAAAGAGCATTCTGCAGACTTGAGTGATGAGGACATGGTGCTTGATTCCCAAGCTGTGGATCTCGACAAAGAAGAACGAACTGAGGTCAATTTTTCGCCTGATTTGAAGTTATCATCTCTGCGATTCACTTTAATTTGATTCGACAATGGAAATCAAGCAGCAAATTAAAAGCAGCTTGAACGCAAATTTTGAACCAAAATGAAAATTGCTATTCATGGTTATTTTTCCATCACACATGGCTTCTTCTATGCAATTTTCTTATTTACTCTGAAGAAACTCTGAAAAATAGGTTATATTCATATATACTGTA
This sequence comes from Aethionema arabicum, assembly GCA_000411095.1. Classification (NCBI taxonomy): domain Eukaryota; kingdom Viridiplantae; phylum Streptophyta; class Magnoliopsida; order Brassicales; family Brassicaceae; genus Aethionema; species Aethionema arabicum. Next base: position 21,379 of record KE152101.1, on the reverse strand, counting down.
TCAAGATGAATGCTAAAGCTTCGAATCCGGGTGCAGATACTTGCACTACTTCCTCGAATTGAAGGGAAATCTGTGTTAGAGTTTGGAGCTGGCATCGGTCATTTCACTGGCGAATTGGCTCAGAAGGCAGACCAGCTCATTGCAGTCGACTTCATTGGTAATGTTAATAACAAGGTTAGCTTATTATTTCTAGTTACTAATCAGTTTTGATTGGCTTTTATCCTCATTAAAAGTCATGTGATCTGCAGAATGAAAAGATAAATGGGCACTACAAGAACATCAAATTTATGTGTGCTGATGTAACTTCTTCGGATCTGAACTTTTCAAATGATTCTATGGACCTCATATTCTCCAACTCCCTTCTAATGTATCTCTCTGAACAAGAGGTAACCATATTTAACAAAAACGGTTCTAGCCTTCATATAGTAACTCTCTCATCAGTCATCTGACAATGTTTTTGTGGTGAAAAGGTTAGAGATTTGGCGAAAAGGATGTTACAATGGGTGAAGGTTGGGGGACATATTTTCTGTCTTGAGTCTTGTTTCCTTCAACCTCGAGATAGCAAACGGGAGTGCAACCCAACACAGTACCGTGAGCCCAGATTCTACACAAAGGTGTGCTACTGCTACCTATACATATCTCTTCATTCTCTTGTTTCTAGACAGTGTTGTGTTATTTTGAATTTTGGTGCATGATTTCATATCAGATATTCAAAGAATGCCATATGTATGATGATGATGGGAACTCGTTCGAACTCTCTTTAGTTACTTGTAAATGCATTGGAGCTGCTGTGAGAAACGAGAAGAATCAGAATCAGGTACTAGGCGTTTTCATGCTTTTTATTTTGAACTTTGGTGCACGATTTCATATAAGATATTCAAAGAATGCCATATGTATTATACTTTTTGATTTTTTCTCAGATATGCTGGATATGGCAGAAAGTGAGTTTCAGTTCAGATAACGAGAGGGGTTTCGAACGATCCTCGGACAAATTTCAATATAAATCTACCGGCATTATACGTTGTGAGCGTGTTTTTGGACGAGGGTTTGACAGTACCGGAGGCATTGGTATGTCCTTCACCTTGTTATTATTCATAGAGTTTGCATCAAATAGCAGTTTTGTTGCTTCCTTTAGTGAATCTTTTTTCATGTTTTGACCTTTGAGACAGAGACAACAAAAGAATTTGTTGGCATGCTAGATCTTAAACCTGGCCAAAAAGTTCTTGATGTTGGCTGTGGAATTGGAGGAAGTGACTTCTACATGGCTGAGAATTTTGATGTTCATGTTGTGGCCATTGATATCTCCATAGACGCGATCTCTTTTGCAATTGAAGACACAGTAGGCCGTAAATGCTCTGTTGAATTTGATGTCGCTGATTGCAGCAAGAAGGAGTATCCAGATAACACCTTTGATGTTATTTATAGCCGAGACACCATTCTACATGTTCAAGTAACTAACTCTCTTCTTCTACTTCTTTAACAGCTTCATGTTTTCTTACTTTGAAGAAATCACTTTTTTTATAACTCAGGACAAAGCAGCACTGTTCAAGAAATTTTATAAATGGTTAAAACCAGGAGGAAAAGTCCTGATTACTGATTATTGCAGAAGCCCCAACGCCCTATCTTCAGCTTTTGCAGAGGTTATCAAGAAACGAGGATTTTATCTTTATGATATACACACGTATGGTCAGGTATGTATACATACAAGCAGTGTCTTTAAAAGGGAAAACGATTTTTTTATATCTCTAGTTAGGGATGTCAATCGGGCTAGCCCGGCCCGGCCCGGCCCAAAGCCCGGGAAGCCCGGGAAGCCCGGGAAGCCCGGACATATTTGAGCCCGAGCCCGGCCCAGCCCGTTTTTTTTCGGGCTTATATTTTGAAGCCTGGCCCGGCCCAGACAGGGCTTCAGGGCCTTTTCGGGCTTTTTCGGGCTTTCTGAACTTACAAATAAAA
>KE152101.1:6715-19114 GCA_000411095.1 Aethionema arabicum | reverse complement strand
CCGCGGGCTTTAGCCCGAATTGACATCCCTATCTCTAGTGGTAAATTAATATCCCACCTAAAGAAAAATTAATTTAATATTTAATTTAACAAAAATGACTAATTAATACCTCAGTTATATAAAATGTGGTAAATTAATACTTTTGCCGTTAAAATCAGGTAACAAAGTTTATTTAATTGTTTGACACCACACACTTGGGATGCTACATGGAAATTAATAGTCACATTAGATTTTTTGATAAATGACTAAAAAAAACTCTATTTTCGTATAGTGATAAATTTAATTCCCAATTTTATAAAATGTGATCAATTAATACTTATATCGTCAATTTTTTTCCATTGACCCGCTAAAATCCGGAAAAACCTAGGAAAACCCCGGTATCCGGTCAAAACCTAGTGACCCGACTAGTTCATAGATCAAATTTAAATTAAAATTATTACTATATTTGTTTTGTTTAATTTCAATGTGATTTCATATGTTTCCTTAAAAGATCACCACAAACTCATCTAAACTCACTTGATTCAACAGATGCTGAAAGATGCTGGATTTGATGGAGTAATCGCAGAGGACAGAACTGATCAGGTGAGAAATGCTTCTCTTCATATGAATTTGAGTAATATGATTAGAGAAAAAAGTGTTAAAAAACAAATTTTGATGTTGCTTTTTCAGTTCATTAAAGTCTTTAAACGTGAATTAGAGGCGGTGGAGAAGGAGAAGGATGAATTCATCAAAGACTTCTCAGAAGAGGGTTACAAAGAGGTCTTAGGTGCTTGGAACGGACAGATACGTCGAAGCTTAAGTGATGAACAAAAATGGGGTTTCTTCTTCGCCAACAGAAACTACTGATCATCGCTTCAACACAACAAGTTTATGAGATCAGATCTTGGTCTGTATACATATATATATATATATATGCATCATGTTAAGTACCTTGGTACTTGCCTTGGATCTCTGTTATAACATTAATTTAATAATTAAAAGTTAAAAAAAAAACGTTACTTTTAATGGAGAAATTCCTTAATTTTCAATTATTTTCTTGTCAAATTAATGAAGTGTAATAATTAATTTAAACTTACTTTTATTTTGCTTTTTAAACTAATTCATTATTAATTACTTTCCAATAACTATTAATTATTTAATTAATGTTTATTAATATATGTACCCTATTCAGTATAAATCCTCCATCAGATTATAATTTAGGTGAGATTTGTATTTTTAAACGGGATAATAACGAAGCAAATCCTAATTTTCGATTGATTACAAACGATAAAGAGAGATTTTCGCGCGATCGAGCCGTTACCGAACCTAATTTAAAATCGGTTTATTTATAACCGTTTGGTTTTAGTTTAATTATTTCAAATAAACCGGTTTTGTCTTCCATTGATTAAAACTCTGACCCGACCCGACCCGACCCGGATTGACCCTTTTCCTTGCACGACTCCTCTTCTCTATTATCTCCGTCATCGTCTTTTTAAAGTCATCGACTCTTGAGAGTTGCGATTACTCGGAGATAAGATCAGCCATGGATGAGAAGGAAGCTTCATCACCAATACTTCAATTCTCTCCGTTCAATAGCTCCGTTGATGAGGGTTTCTGGCATAGCTTTTCGTCTTTGAAGCTCGACAAGCTCGGAATCAATGATTCCCCGATTCCCATTACTGGTAACACATAGACTGAGCTAAACAGATTCCAATACATCGACTTTTATATGTAATTCAGGATTATATCCCTTTACATTCATCTGTTGTCGATTTCTTAGAAAGCGCATGATCCATTAGGTTGAGAAAACAAATTTCAATCTGGTAGATCGATCTTGAGATCAAAAAGTTTGGTTTCAGTTGATAATTGCCATCAACTAGCTAGAAAAACTTACAGATGATTCTGGATAGATGAATTCAGAGTTTCTCATCCTTTCCCTTGAAGATCGATCTTAGATTGTTGAATGGTGGATGTTTTGGGGTTGAATTACAGGTTTCTATGCACCATGTTCACATCCACAAGTCTCCAATCACTTGAATCTTCTTTCAGAGTCATTGCCTTCAGATGAACAATCGATGATCGCAAGTACTAGTCATGGAAATAGGAATAAGTGTCCTGTTCCTGGGATTTTGTATAACACCAACACTTTTGAAAGCTTCCAAAAACTTGACAAACAAAGATTATTGAAAGAGGAAGCAAAGAAGGTACTTATATTTGACTTGGTTGTACTGGTTTTTCTTGAATCTTGTTGGCAGAGGTTTAACTATGTTATTGGTAAATTAGATTTGGGAGGATATTCATACAGGAAAAGCTCTTGAGGAATGTGCTGTGCTATCAAGATTCCTTGTAATCTCATTTGCAGACCTTAAAAAATGGAGTTTTTATTATTGGTTTGCTTTCCCTGCTCTAGTACTTGATCCTCCTGTAAGGCTAATAGAGTTAAAGCCAGCATCTGAGTACTTTAGCTCAGAAGAGGTTTGTAGTCTATTAAAAGTGTTTCTTCTTTCAATTTCTTCCTTGAACATGTATCGCGATCTTTTTTTCATCATCGCTCTCATGTACTTGTAGGCAGAATCAGTATCTGTTGCATGTAATGAGTGGCGTGACTCGACATTAACAACTGGTAGTTGTTTCCTTTTGCTACATTGTCTTTAAATATAGTAACTGGTGGTTGAAGACCTTTGGTTGATCTTGTGTGTTTTGCTGCAGATGTTCCATTCTTTTTGGTTTCCATTTCTTCTGATTCAATAGCCACGGTTAGACATCTTAAAGACTTGGAAGCTTGCCAAGATGATCAGCAGAAGGTTTGTTTAACTCTTTCTAATGCGTGAGAATCTGAAAATTCAAAGTCTCCCTTAACTTTCTTTAAATGACCTTAGGCTAGGAAAAAAACAATCTGGTCTTGCTTTTTAACATTTAACTCTCTATACAGTTGCTTTTCGGCTTCTATGATCCATGTCACCTTCCGAGTAATCCTGGCTGGCCGCTTAGAAATTACTTAGCACTGATTCGCTCAAGATGGAACCTTGAGACAGTTTGTTTCTTTTGCTACAGAGAAAGCCATGGTTTCGCTGACTTGGGCTTGTCCCTAGTTGGTAAAGCCTCACTTACACTTCCATCAGGTAGATCAGCAGGTTACATAGCTTTCACTAATATGTTTCCGTTATTTGTAAAAGTTTGCATTTTTAAAGTTACCAGTCTTTGCAGAAAAGGAAGATGTTCATACTGTACCTAATGCGGTGGGATGGGAGCTTAACAAAGGAAAACGAGTACCCCGATCCATTAGCCTTGCTAATTCCATGGATCCAACGAGGTACATTATCTACTGTGCCTAAGATTTAGTCACCTATATGGGTATCTGATTAGAGAAACGGTGTTACCTCTTTTAACAGGTTGGCTGTATCGGCTGTTGATCTAAACTTAAAGTTAATGAGATGGCGAGCAATACCTTCTCTTAACTTAAACATTTTGTCTTCTGTCAAGTGCCTTCTTCTTGGAGCTGGTACACTCGGTTGCCAGGTTGCGCGTACCCTTATGGTAATGAATCTTGCGAGATCTTAGTTCTGTATTAACCAGATAAAACCGTCTTATGAACCACTCAAGAACTTGATTCTTTTCAGGGATGGGGAATCCGAAATATTACCTTTGTTGACTACGGCAAGGTAGCTATGTCTAACCCAGTCAGACAATCCCTCTACACATTTGAAGATTGTATAGGGCGTGGCGAATTCAAAGCTGTTGCTGCTGTTAAAAGCCTTAAACAAATATTCCCAGCAATGGTAACTTCTCTAACCCTTTCTCCTGAATACGGCTTTTAGATGTCTGAAATCTTGATCCATCATTCATGATTGTTACAGGAATCTACAGGGGTTGTAATGGCTATACCGATGCCTGGACATCCGATTTCTAGCCAAGAAGAAGATTCAGTTCTTGATGATTGTAAACGTCTTAGTGATTTGATTGAATCCCATGATGCAGTGTTCTTATTAACCGATACAAGAGAAAGCCGATGGCTTCCTTCTCTTCTTTGTGCTAATGCTAACAAGGTATTGAGATCTTCTCTTTATTTCTTCTAGACTTTAAGCAGATAAAGCTTACTAATTGGTGTTTGATTGCACTTCAGATCGCGATAAACGCAGCTTTAGGTTTCGACAGCTTCATGGTAATGCGCCATGGCCCCGCTCCAGCCTCTCTTCCTCTTCTCTCAAAACCAAAACCAGACACTTCCTTGTCTGATGATCTTCAAAATCTCCAAATCAACAAGACAAGTGGAAAAAGACTTGGTTGCTACTTTTGCAACGACGTCGTTGCACCCCAAGATGTAATTCCTTAACTTGAAATTTGATTTCTTCATCTTAAGTTACCATCAAGTTTAGTTCTTATTCCTTTTGGTTTTTTTATAGTCAACCACTGATCGAACTCTGGACCAACAATGCACCGTTACACGCCCGGGTCTAGCTCCAATCGCAGGAGCTCTAGCCGTTGAACTCATGGTCGGAGTCTTACAACACCCACTTGGGTAAGTCTTCCACAGATCCTCAAAAGCCAACACTTTACACATTATCTTCAAACTTGTGTCTTAAATAGCTGGAATCTATTACAGTATCTACGCGGAAGGAGAAAACTCAAGCTCCAATGATAAAGGAAAGATCGATGCGCCACTTGGGATCTTACCTCATCAGATCCGAGGCTCACTTTCTCTGTTCTCACAGATCACTTTACTTGGACAAGCTTCCAACAGCTGTACTGCTTGTTCTGAAACTGTAAGCTTTAGTTCCATATTCATCAAAATGAACAAAGCTCTAGCAAAAAGCTTAACAAATCTCACATATGGAGTTTGATTTCAGGTGATATCGGAGTATAGACAAAGAGGAAAGAGTTTCATACTTGAAGCTATTAACCATCCAACGTATCTAGAAGATCTTACTGGTTTAACTGAACTGAAGAAAGCTGCTAATTCGTTTAATTTTGACTGGGAAGATGATGATACTGATGAAGACATGTAACTGTAGATTAGGAAAGGGTTTTTTTTTTTTTTAACATATTATTATTAAGCAATTTATAATTTAAGCTTAGTTTTAATAGATTTCATTGTAATAAAAATTATTTTTCTTTTAAAGTTGTTCAATAAATTTTATGGTGTTCAGATATACAGTTAAACCTCTATAAATTAATAACGTTGAAAAGTAGAAAAATTTATTAATTTAACGAGATATTAATTTATCGATAAATTAATAATTATTAATTTGTAAAATTAATTCATAAAATATCCGTTTTACAAATAATATATCTCAAAGTTATATCTATCTCTTTAAAATTATATTATATCTATTTCTTTAAAATTATACTACACCATCATGTAAACATTCAATTTATTATATAAAATATTAAATTTCCATTTTTTTATTATAATTTCCTTATTTTTACGTTTTTGTCTTGTATGATAATTTGTATTAATTTTTATTTGATAATAGAGTAACAAATAATATTCAAATTTTAATTTAATAGATGTCTTATATACCTATATAATATATTTATATACCATATTTATTAATTTATAATATTATTGGGACCATAATTACATATAAATTTTAAAATAAATTATTATTTTATTAAATTTTGTTAATTATTACATTGTCCAAAGTTGGAAGTGAAAGAATTTATTAATTTATCGTGATTATTAATTTATCGAATATCAATTTATAGAGGTTCTACTGTAGTAGTAGTATCATAAATGCAAATGTGGAAAATGTATTAAGAAATCGTTAACAAAAAGAATCATTGGTGTCATTAAATTATTAACTACATTATTAATTGTATTAAAAAGCCTACAACTTAATCTTAAAAGGGGATTTACAAAAATTTCTTCATTCAAGTATTTTTTACAAAAATGCCCTAACATTATACCCAACATTATAAGTGGTATACCCTCATATTTTATGACAAATTTGCAAAAACGTATTGAATTAGGGCATTTTGCATAATTGATTTTTAAAAATGTTCTCATTCAAACATTTTTTTGTAAAAATACCATAACAATAAGCTTACGGGTATAATTGGTAAACCCTCACACAAACGGCAAGTTTACAAAAAATGCTTGAATAAGGTCATTTTAGGTAATTCCTCATTTTAGAATAAAAAAAAAATCTCATTGAAATAATAAAACAGCTAAAATCAATACATTAAAAGTCAACACATTAAAGATCAACACATCACTACATAAGTATTTTAGATATATGCAAAGAGTTTTTTTTTCATCAGAATATTAAGAGAATATCTTTTATATATTGAAACGATTTTTAGAGATGTTATATTTGTTTAAGAGGTCGCAAGATATGCTTTTTATATAGTGAGTTCGGTCTCTCTAATAGGAAATATGTAAAAAAAATATTAGGAAATATTAGAGGAATGTATAGGTGACTTTTTATGCAATTTTTGTGCAATCATACATATACTTACTTTTATAAATACATAAGTGATTTGATATTACGAGTTAAAGTAGTTTAAATAGTGGGATAGTTATCATCCATAAAATCACGTACTTTTTCAAAAAAAATTTACCATATGTCGATTTAATTGTTATTACACTTACACCGAAAACATTACTTCATAAAGTGGCATTACATGATGAGAGTCGACGTTATGGTGTGTGGATAATCGTAGCAGTCGTTGACAATGTTACCAAACTTTTTGATATAACAACGAGCACCCATTGAACGACCATGACCTTCATAGTCTAACCCAAACATTGCATATCCTGCTGCACCCAATCTAATCCCGCATTCTCTCATGAATTCACTACACTCCACTCCAAACCCGTGACAGAGGAAGACCAAAGCTCGAGGAGAACAAAACGGAATCCATCTACAAGCGAATAATTTGTTAGAAATTTTGATCCCTCAAATTAGGAAATTAATCCTTCAAATTAGAGATTAATCCCTCCAAGGGATTTTCCCTCTGTAACCAACGATTCTTACTTTTTATTAATATAGAAAACTTGTTTTTTACAACAGTGATACATTTTCTTAAATAGAAACCAACATATGCGAACGTACAGATGCATCTTTTCATCTTGTGATTTTTCACCAAACAATACAACCTAAAATTACATCTTTTAATTTAACTAAACTTATTAATATAACCAAATCTGATTATATTCCAACATAATTCAACTCCTCTTGAGGTTTTTATGAATTCCTCCTGGTATTGGAACTTGGATTCCATACTTGTAACGATGGAGCGATCGAGATGTTTAGTGTTCTTCAGATGTTATAGCCGGAGAGAAACGACGAGAGAGAGTGAGAGACTGTTTTATGGGATTTAGAGCCGACGTTATGAGTGTGTTGTTAACAACAGGTTGGAAGAATTTCATTATCCATCACTCTCTTCATTTTGGTGACTTCTTTGTTTTCAATTACGACGACAATTCTGAATTCGCTATCATTATTTTGGATAGTATTGTAGAAAGAATCTCAGTGATAAATTTAGAATTCCAGTTAAAAAAAAAGACTTTGTGGTAAATTTATATGTAGGGTAATTATGTTTATGCTATAAGTGTAATAACAATTAAATCAACATATGGTAAAAAAAAATGAAAAAGTATTGGATTGTATGGATGATAATTATCCCACTATTAAAACTATTTTAATTCGTAATATCAAATCATTTGTATATTTATAGAAGTAAGTATATGTATGATGGTACAAAATTTGCATAAAAAACACCTAAAGATTCCTTTAATATTTCCTAATTTTTTTAATATTCTTTATTAGGGAGAACGAACTCACCATATAAATAGCATATCTTGCGACTTGTCAAACAAATACAACATCTCTAGAAATCGTTTCAATTAAAAATATTCCTTTAATATTCTGAAGAAAAAAAAAACTCTTTGCATATACCTAAAATACTTATGTAGTGATGTGTTGTTTTTCTAAGGTATAACTTTCTACAAACTCTTTGCATAAAATCTTGTCAAATGGACCAATCAAAATGCATCTCTCTCTCACATCTCTTTCTTTGGAACATCAAAATACAGATTTTTTAAATGTATAATGCAATGAATTAATATCCATTTTTATTATCTACGTTTCATTTTTTTTTTAATCAAAATTAGAAAAAAAAGTTGGCCAGCAATTTGACTTGTGTTCAATTTCTCAAATTTAGCTTGAAATCATTTGTATAGTGAAGTTACCATTGTTACGAATCTATAAGTTCTTAAAGAAATTGTTGTATTACTTTGAATGTCGCTTAGGCTTGACCACTAATTAAAATAGATTTTCTCTTTCACGAATTTATAATTTGTAAATTTAAATGAATGAAGATATATTTTTCGTTACATTAAATAAATGCAAATGTGAAAAATGTATTAAGAAATCGTTAAGAAAAAGAATCATTTGTGTCATTACATTATTAACTACATTATTAATTGTATTAAAAAGCCTACAACTTAATTTTAGAATCACAAAAAAAATCTCATTGAAATAATAAAACAGCTAAAATCAATACATTTAAAGTCAATACATTTAAGATCAACACATCTATTTTAGATATATGCAAAGAGTTTTTTTTTCTTCCGAATATTAAGAGAATATCTTTTATATATTGAAACGATTTTTAGAGATGTTATATTTGTTTGAGAGGTCCCAAGATATGTTTCTTATATGGTGTGTTCGGTCTAATATATAAGGAATGTTAAAAAAAATATTAGGAAATATTAGAGGAATGTTTAGGTGATTTTTTATGCAATATTTGTGCAATCATACATATAATTACTTTTATAAATATACAAGTGATTTGATATTACAAATTAAAATCTATACTAATAAAAGGGATAACATGCACTTCTCAGGCTATCCACCTCAGCCACCTATACTACAAATCAAAAGTTTACACGTGTACACATTCATACAATCATCAACAATAACACACGTCGGCTAAATTAAACCTAAAAAAATCTAACGTCTCCTCCTCTTTCAACTCCCATCTACGCCTCTTCAACTTCTTTCTCATCTTTTCCAACCTCCTGTTCTCCTCGTTTCTCAAACGTCCTTCCCTCTTTTATAATGCACAATAAATGCGTTTATTGCTCCCTTATCTCTTGGCCATTAAAATGATGATGACGAAGGTTTAATTTCTCAGATTTGGGTAGCCCATTACAATTAGCTAAGAAGTCGGCGCCAATGGCGGAGGAGAATGCGTGTTGGGAAACGCCATTGCAAATCCCAGGATCTGTTAAACTCACTGTCCGCGCCGCCGCAACAGAGGTGCCACGACCTATTGCCAAAGGTATGTTACTCTCTTACGCTCAAATAAAGGATCTTGTGAACGATCACCCACCCACTCCTAAATCTGCACGATTCAAGATAAGATTGCGTTGAGAAAAGAGGAAACTTTCAAGGGAATTAAGCAACTACGATGAAAAGAATGAATGTGATTAATAATGGTTGCAGCAAGATGGAGAAATCGGGTACTCTTCTCCTCCTAACGTAATAAAAGTAACAAATCCCATCAAATTCCCAGGTTTGGGAATGTATTGTTCAAGTGGAATTTAATTGGATTCTCTGGTGGTGATTTTGCAGGGATGTTATGAGTCTTGCTTATTCTCACGCTGATGATAAGCAATGGCTGACATATTGGTTTTTAACTCCTTACAATACTCACCCTGTTTGACCTCACACTCGCCAAACTCAATGAAAGGTAACTCTCTTCATTTCTTAGATAAGAGACCGGTCATTGTAGCTTTGTTTTATAACCACTAACCTTTACAGTTAACACAATAGCAAAGAAGTGAATCAATTTTAAATCTTTGCTTGCTGGCTTTCTCAGTGGTCTATTTCAGGTTATCCATACAGTCTGACATGAAGCAAGCTTTCGTTTAGTTGTGCTGCTTATGTCTATGAATACTTTGTGAGCCCTTTTTTTGTTACCCCATAAATGATTGATATTTGGTATGTGCCTAAAAAGATGGACCAACTGCTGAGAAATACATGGAAGAGAAGGGACCAAAAGCTTTTGAGAAGCTAATAAGCCGGGTATGCACCTTTAAAATCATATGCTTATTTGAGAAATTTACACAAATATTAACACTTTTGGTTCAATTTTACCACACAGGCTGGTAAATCCAAGAGATATGACTATGAAAAAGAGTTTGCTAATGGTGATGCGTACTAATGAAGTTATGAAGTTTTGATCTTTGGAGAATGTATGAAATTAAGTCATGTTTTTTATGTGTTCTTACATGAGTCTTTTTTTCTTCTTGAGGATCTTTAGAGAATTATTCTCTGAGAATGTATGGAATTACGTCAAAATTGTTTTGGTAACTTTGCCAAAATTGCCAAGTAGAAGGAACAACGTTATTAAATGCTTTTATGATTTTACCATTACTTACTGGATAGTAATTTGAATGATAGAGTTTTGTCATTAATATAGGTTAGGGTTTCCCATTTGTTGTATTTGGAGCCTTTGCTCCATACATTGGTTAATTCACCAGTTCCGACTATGGTTGAGACTAAGACCAGTTCGAACTAGCAAACCTCCTAAGCTTTCTTAACTGTTTCACTATTACTTTGTTTGTTCCACCTTACTATGAAATTTAGTTTCTATATGATTTATCATGTTGATCAGTTTATCTAACCGTTACATTTAGATTGGTACGATTTAATTATCAATCATGTTGAATTGGTTTTTATTTATGCTTTACTCAACACATTTAATTAATATTAGAAATTTCTTTCCCTTCTTAATTTCTATTTTCTTTTTTAATAGGTGATTATAAATTTTATAACATTGTTTGAAATAAGTTTAGTGTAATGAAAACATTCCCGTTAGCAGTTTCATCCTTGAATTTTGAGAGTCACTCTCCAAAGCAAAATAACATTTTTATGTGTTTTCATATTGTGCAGGTTGTTGCAAATGGTAATCTTAATGACAGGAAGAGGCTGCTACATATACTACGTCTTCAATTTTGGCTCTCTCCGTCGTTACTCCCCGTCTTATTATACATATACTATGAATTTAATATTGTATTATACTATTATATACGACTATATGTATATGGGGGTTGTTTATGTAAATATGTATAGAGACATTTTTCATTTAGAATTTATGAAGTTACAGATTTTTTAAGAATTTGGTTTTTACTTATAATAGAGTAATTAATGATAATATAGTGAAAATTTCAAAAAGGACCATTAAAATAGATATATACAGAGTTAAAAAAATAGATATATACACAAATTTTTTTAAAGAAATATGTAAATTCATTAAATCAAAAAAAGAACTCAACTAATTTTTTGCTGGTCTCAAAACACATAATTATACTAAAAATTCCAAAAATATGCACAACAAAAAAATAACACAAGATCAAAATTAAAAAAAAAAAGAACGTTTCTTATAATTCAAATTTTGTATTTCTAAATAGAATCTCCTTTTTGTGGACACAAATTAATAAAAATAAATAAATTTTTGGGTTCCTAAACATATTTTAAACTTCGTTTAATCTCTTTGGAATCATGTACAGATGATGAATACCTGTTGTACACTCTTATGACTTTTTCCACAAGAAAATTAACAAAGCACGAAAGGTCGTGATGGGACACTAGATTTGTAGGAATATTGCCCATTTGATCTATTCTATATTTCTTGCATTGCATACATAAGTGAGTCTAATTATGAAGGTGAAAGCGAGAAACAAAAGAAGTTGAAAGAAGAAAATGTAAACAATATGAAGACAGAGGAAAACTTTTTTCTTTTTAAACTTCTTAAAAACAACTGTTTTTCTATACCCTTCTTTTAGCTTGAAGACATGTCTTTTATAGAGAAGGCTTACACTATAGAAACCCTAATTCGTGTCTTTTTTTCATCATTGAGATTTTGGAGCATCAAATCGGCCGTAATCTTGGAGTGGAAGTTTGCTGGTCTTTACTTCTTATACGTTGATGATATAATCTTAACAGGGAGTGATTGTGGTCAAATGTCTCACCTTATTCTAAGTTTATGCTTATGTGTGATAAATACTGAGTTTTTTTTAATGTAAGAGAGGAGGGTTTGTCGATTAGACATTGTATTAGAATTTAAAAAAATTCACAAGGTAACATTTTATGTACTGTATACGAATTGTTTATTAAAATGGGAAATCAAAAACTAGTTGAGTAATTGATAAATTGGAGAGAAAAAAGCAAAAAAGTAAAATAGTATGCAAAAAATTATGTTTAGTGATTACAGTATCTGGAGAAATCGAAGTGATTACTAAATCAAATTAATTTCTAAAATTATCCTAAACCCTAAAAGTAAAAACCCTTCTTTGATCCCTTTTGAGAGCCTCTCTAATAACAAAATAGCATCACTCGTTGTCTTCTTCAATTTTCAATGTCATCATAAGGAATCCGGCGACAAAGAGGGCATGAATTCTGATGACGG
>ASZG01017954.1:0-25389 GCA_000411095.1 Aethionema arabicum | reverse complement strand
TTTAAAATATTTGAAAAATGTAAGCTTTAGAAAAACATTTATCGAAAAACTAATATAAAAAATTAACGGAACTTTTGAAACAAAAATATAAAGGAAACTAAAAAATTCATTGTATATAAAAACGAGCATTTCAAAAATAAAAGTATAATAAAAATAATAATTTTGATTTAAAAATAAAACTAATAAATATTATATATTATTTCAATAATGGCAAAAAGAGTAATTATTTGGTGTTTTTTGGGCATCCCCAAAAATGTACTTTCTATAATAGATTGTTATTAGATAATCAATTGAATTTCAATTTAAATCTATTTAAACATTAAGTTTTTTAAAAAAAAATTTTTTAGATAATCAATTGAATTTCAATAACTAATTCAATTAAAGAAACAAATAACATCATACATTGTGTTTTTCAATATAAAATATTTAAGTTTGAATACATCGTCATGTGTAATAGAAAAATATTTTAAATTTTTTTTGCTGATAATTAATATAATTTAAAAATTAAATTTAAAATTAAATTATAAACTATTTAAATTCGACTTAGAATCAGACCAAACAAAAGTGTTTAAATTGTATTGAAAACATTTTTTTTCTTTTACCCTTTTCACTAGTTTCACTCTCTGCTTGTATAGCTCAACTTTTTTTTTTTTTAAATTAAACCTAGATTTTTCAGCAGTTTCATTTAATTTAGACTGAATTTTGTTTATATATATATATATATTTCAACTCAACTAGTGAACAAATTGTGGAACATTAAATACCATTAGTTCTATTTTTTTTTGTGTTTTCCACAAATACTTCATCCGGTTACAGCCTATATAATTACTCATTCTATATAATATATATAATATATTTAAATTTAGTTTTGTAAATAATTATTGAATAAGGCTCTTCCAATCGAGGTATTGATTAATTTATTCCATATAGAAAAATATTTTTTAGCTAACTCAAAACAATAAGAATATCTTTTATTATTATTTTTTTTGGTGTAGAGATTTAAATACAGTACATGAGAGTTTAAAAAAATATAACAATAATCTATTATCAATGCGTGTCAATTATAAGATTCTTTATTTATAATGTATCTAATTTATTCCATTAGATGTAAATACGCATCTGAGAAACAAAATGTTAAACGCATGACACATCATTCAGTTTATGTTCTTTTTTTCAGTTTCCAACAACAATGGTTTAATTTTATAAATCCACCTCTTGATAACAAGTGATACCACATTAATTTTTTAAAAATATATATATACGGAAACAAAAAAAAAAATATATATTTATGTACACGCACAATTTTATAGTAAATGAAAACATATATCAATAAATTATTACGGAAACAAAATTAAATTAATCGTAATAAACTTTAAGAAAACGATAGAAGCAAAACAAAAAACACAAATGAAATAAAAATATTGGTGAAGACCGTTACTATGAATTTTAACTTTAAAATGTTGACTGAAAATTATTTAATTGTTACTGTTACAACAATAATTTTGTGGAATAGATTAAAAGGTTACAAAGATCTGGATGCACATTTTTTTTATGGAATAGATTAACAGGATATAAAAAAAAAGTAACTTCAATATTTTGATAAATTTTGATTGATGATCAAAATTGTAAATTATAATTGTATCATTATCTCTCTAGATGGTTGTAACATATTTAGAAATTTAGTTATCACAATTTACAACCTATACTCTAGAGTATATAACTACTAAAATAGAAATGAATATTCTTTATGTGAATTAGTCATATGTATAAATATATAAAGGGTATAAGAAAAATGAAAAAAAAATAGGATATATTATTAATGGTGTGTATATTGGAAAGGACCAGGAGATCATAAGGGACCAGAATGTCACATTATGGACCAACACTCATTTTATATCTTAAGCTGGCTTTCCCCATTTTGGCTCCCACCTTCTCCTTCCACATACATATGCACATGTCCTCATCTCTCTCCTCCCTTTCTCTCTCCTTGTTCTAGAGTGGGCCGGTTCTAGGGTAAATCGGATAAAACATTTGTTCGAACCTCAAACTATATCATTTATACCGGTCTCCAAATTATATATTTACTATCTAAAAATATATATTTTTTTTAGATAGTATACCAACCACAATTTGAGATTTTGTCTAAAGCGCCCGTAGTTTTTGTTGGAATCCCAGATTGGTAAATGGACCAACATTTGAACAATATATAAGTCCATAAGCCACTCTACTCATTGCCGGTTTTAAGTTGAAATCTCATATTTCTTAATTCTTAATATGGTATCCGAGTCCAGTAAACATGTAATGGCTAAGCGTGAAATGGGCATAAATGATCAAAAAAGTGTGTGTAATTTGGTTCGGGATATATGAGCCAAAAGAACCATAATCGAGAGGCATGTGAGAATCTCCCATTGGTTTAACGAAGGACGGGCCCCGGGGCTCCCTCTCTCTCTTCTTTCTCTCTCTACGGTCAAATGCAATGACACATAGACATTACACAAATCTCTATTTATAAATATATACTCCACTTCACATCCACAATATTCACACATCTCTCTTTCTCTCTCTCTCTCTCTCTCTCTCCAAGCACAAGCATTTTCTACTTTTCTTTGTTTCTCTCTCTCTCAAGAACACAAAGAAAATGGCAATACTAAAGAAATCTTCAATGGTTACACAAAGAACAATGCTGAAACAAATCCTAAAGAGATGTTCAAGCTTAGGGAAGAAAAATGGAGGAGGAGGATATGATCAAGAAGATGGTCTTCCATTAGATGTACCAAAGGGACATTTTCCAGTGTATGTTGGAGAAAAAAGAAGCAGATACATTGTTCCAATCTCGTTCTTGACACATCCTGATTTTCAAACTCTTTTAAGAAGAGCTGAAGAAGAGTTTGGATTTGATCATGATATGGGATTAACTATTCCTTGTGATGAACTTGTTTTTCAAGCTTTAACTTCAATGATTAGATGATCTTTTTTTTTTTTAAATCATTTGAAGAAGAAGAAGAAGATGGGGTTAGAGAATGAAGCTTTTTTAATAGTTACAAAAGCTTTTTTTACTCTTTTTATAACATCTCTTCTCTTCTCTCCTTTTTTTTTCTAAGGTTTTTATTTTATTTTATAAGTAGGGGTTTTTTTACGAGTTAATTGATGACTCGTAGTCTAATGAGAAAACCCAGAAGAGATATTGAGATTTTAATGGGTTTAGGATTTGTGTAAAGAAAAGGTTTGTAATGTTTTCCTCACAGATGTGTTGGTTTGGGTGGTTGAATCTGTGAGAGAAGTTTTAATTATGGAAGAAAGATTAATTAATGAAAAAGAAAGTATTAATTTAATTGTTTTTTATATATTGGTTATTGTGCAAAGTTATTGTCATTTACCTTCTACCAAACAAAAAAGTAAAGTTATTTCTCCAAGAGACTTTAGTGCAATTTTTTAAGAATTAATTAATTTTTTTTTTTAAACAGAATTAATTAATTTTTGAACTAAACAGAAATATAAAATAAAATATATGAATTTAGAGAGAAATCCAATGTAAAAAAGAAGAAGATTTAATGTCAAATCATGAAAATGGAATACATATTAGCTTTTGAAAGTGCATGCTTGAAGATTGAAGATGAGGTTTTTTTTGTCAGAGAATGTACGGAATACAATGGTCTGATCGGTATGGAAAAGCTTTAGAAAAGTAGCCAAGGGCCAAATTATTAAGTTTAGATAAGTAAGTCGGTCCACTTACAAAATTGGTAACATATATTTTATTGATATTTTTTTTTTCAGACAAAAATAATTACTTCGCTAGAAAAAACTATGATCAAATTAAAAAAAAATGAATCAAGGAAAAAAATGAATGAATAAATACTTTATTAATTTTTGTATAATAAAAACTATATTTTCCTGCAAATATTCTAACGAATAGATCTATAATTTTTTTTTTGTTAAAATAGATCTATATTTTTTTTCTTCCATATTTTACTTGTATAAAATATTATGTACTGCAGACCATTATATGAATTGGATTGACTAAAAAAAATCACTATTCATTTATAATGGGAAGTCATATATACATATAAATATATATAAGAATAGATTTATAAAGAACAATGAATTATATCCATTAATACTTTAGAAACATATATATTATATAAATATATATAAAATAGAGAATAATATAAAGCAAAGAAAACAGGTAATGCAGCGTTACGGAGGTAGTAGTTGTATGAAAAGAAGTCTTTACAAATAAAATAACATTGAGCTGTGTTCATAAGGTTGTGTCCCTTAATTATTCTTAGGGTCAGCGTTCATNTAATTATAATTATATTTTTATAGTTTATAATATATTATATATATATATATATATATATGCATGCGCAATCAAACGATTCCTTATTCTAGGCCTTTTCCTCTTTCCGTACAACTATTTTAAAGCTGCAGCTATACAATTTATATTATTTTAACTTAACTTCAAAGTTAGACCTCCCACGTTATTTATTTACTTAACGAAATTGATATGAGTTAAAAATAAAAACTAAACTAATATATTTAGTGAAATCATGAAAATAAAAATGTCGGAATAAATTCTTAAATTTTTGAAAAATGAGATCAATTTGAGATTACGCTACTAAAAATAACCTTCATACCTTTTTAGATCGAAAAAAATTAATTTATACTTAAAAAAATATATGATATTTTAAGCATTTTCTCTTATTTAAAAGGTAAAAGTAGTAGAAATTGTTTCTTCCGGTGGAATCCAATATAGAGACAGGATAAATAGTTTTAATATATTTGAAATATCGCTGTTAATTTATTTAAATAGAAAAATAACAAGTTGTGATAAAATATAATGAATGTAATCTGTTAGTTAAGTAATGATATCTTTTTACCACTTTTTAAATGCAAAGCATGTATTATTTTATGAATATATGACCTCATATTCTAAATCACCATATTATTCATTTTTTGTTTTCATCTTGTTTATAAACAATTACTCTTATTTTTTTTATTTTGATTATTTGACCTTGCCAAATTTGGTCGGACCAATGTTGTAATTCCGTAGGAGAAAAAAAAAATATTCCCTTTGTTTCTTTTTATTAATGTGTTAGATATTCTTTTTGTTTTAGATTATTATAAGTTTTATGTTTTCATTTTTATTAGTTTTTTAGACAAAACGAGTCTTATAATTATTTTAAAGAGAAGTATGATAGAAAAATTTTAAAAATATTAATTCCAAGCAAGGTTGGTCTAGTGGTTCGTCACTTGTAATTTCTTCCCGTTGTACCCTAATTCGAACATTTAATTTCTGTATTTGATTTATGCATTCGAACTAAAGAAACTAGTTTGTAGTCCAAGTGACAAAAAAAGAAAAAAATATTAAATGATTGCAGATAAAAATGTCATTTATAAATNTATCCAATAAAACTACAAGTCCGATAAATCAAAACTTATGAAATATATGGAAAAAAGCTTACATACATATATCCCTGATAATCATAAACTTGAGAATTTGAAAAAATCTTGGTAACTTTGAATTTTTTTGCTTAGAACCAAAGCCAGTTAACTAGCTCTTTATGTAGAGTTGATTAATCAAATCCTAGAAAAGATAAAAAAAAAAAATCCAAAGTAAAAATAATTAGCAAAATGTAATATAAATTAAATTTAATTAGTGCTTTGATGAATACTCACGCAAAAACCATATCATTTACAAAGATATGCTTGTCTACAAAAAAAGCACAATGCCCACCTGTCATTTCATTTTTATCGAATATAACCCGTTGTACACTTTTTTTTTTCTCATGTTACAAAAACATCATCATGAAAATCATCATATATCAAAATAGATTTTAAATAATAATTTGTAGATCCATTTTTTTTTAAATCTAACATTTTTTAAATAGATTTTTTTTTAAATCCTCATATATCTTAATGAAACAAAAATAATTTTTAGAATAATATTGCAAATTTTATTTCTATTATTTTTTCTTAATTATTATACACACGATCTTATTTGTCTACTTGAAATCGCTTTAAGGTAAAGAGAGAATGTCAAATTCCCACAAAACTAGAAGGATTTTTAAGACAAACGTAAATGATAATACTAAATTTCTATAATTTAATAAAAATAAAAAATAGTTTAATGTTTATTTTCATTTGTGGGAGATTCTTTGACTTATAAACCCAACATAAGATTTTAAGTGAGATATCTTTGGTGGAGGTACCACGTATACGTACATTTCTCAATTTCTTTTAACTTTTTCTCGAAAACTGCAATTTTTGTTTTACTAATTAAATAAGAAAATTAGTGCCTTATGCCACTTAATTTAAATGCTAATTTATAAGAACTTCAAATTGCTTACACAGTGAACTCTATTTATTATATAATATGTTATATCAATCTTTTATTTGTTAAAAAATACAATTTTATTTTACTAATTAAATAAGAAAATTAGTGTCTTATGCGTATTCATTTAAATGTTAATTTATAGGAACTTCAAATTGCTTATACAATGAACTCTATTTATTGTATAATATGTTATATTAATCTTTTATTTGTTGAAAATTGCAATTTTATTTTACTAATTAAATAAGAAAATTAGTGTCTTATGCGACTTAATTTAAATGTTAATTTATAGGAACTTCAAATTACTTATACGGTGAACTTTATTTATTATATAATATGTTATATTAATCTCTTATTTGTTGAAAATTACAATTTTATTCTACTAATTAAATAAGAAAATTAGTGCCTTATGCGACTTTTCATTTAAATGTTAGTTTATAGGAATTTCAAATTGCTTCTACAATGAACTCTGTTTATTATATAATTAATGTGTTATTATACAACAAGATTATTTATTGTATAATCACATTAAAAAAACATTACATAAAAATAACATTTTAATAATTTATTAATCAACCCCTTAACTTTATAGAAATTACACATATCACCATAATAAGAAATTTAAAATTATTAAAACATTATTACCTTTTAATGGTATAATAAGTTGTGTACATGTTTCACACCGATCAAATAATTGATAAAATTAGATGTAAATATATCTAAATAACTAAGTATAAGTAGTTAGAAACTTATTTGCTTAGATATATTTACATCTGATTTCATAATTATTTGATCCGTGCAAAACATGTACACAGACTATTATATCATTAAAAGTAATAATGTTTTAATAATTTTAAATTATATATTTGTTATTACTAATTTTTTATAATACTTTTTACTAATTTAAAATACGTATCTTTAAAATTTATCGAAGAAAATTCCAATTGTGGGTGGGTTACACTGCGTAGAAAAAGGTGTTTGCAGATGCTTGTTTGAGTATTCATGTCTATTGACATCAGCACTGGAGGTTGCGGAGGTTAGTCTACATGACAACATTTCTAGGGCTGAATGGGATCATTTGGAGCATTTCTTAACTTTGAGCAAATGGGTGGAAAATTCAAAGAAAATAGTGAAAATTCAAAAGTTTTGAGAAAAATTCATGCATGCAATCAAGGTGAGATAGCTAATCAATGTACTTCCGAATTCCTAAAGGTGGTGTCAATTCAAACGGACGGTTATAATAACACTGCTACCACTTTGTCTGTTACTCTATTTTTCAAAACAGATTTTCCAGCCAACACACAAACCACAAAGAGCAATATTTCATGCCACACATGGCCCATCAACAAGCACCACAAGCCCACTGGAAGCCCACTGTTCAAAATCTCACACAACGGTCAAAACCAATCCTCAAGGAATTGTACTACACAAGCTCCCAAAAAGAACATGCTCAATGATTGCTCTCCAAAATTGCATAACAGATTTGATTCTCTAAAATTCCAAGATTTAGAAGATAAAGATGAGGTAAGTAGGGCAACAATAGTGTGAGCAACAATACTATAAATATCTCACTTTGTAGACTTTTCAAAGTGTGGAAAATAATAATAAAATTTCAAGTTTTTAAGTTTGCTCTCTGTTTTCAGTTTCTTCTTAGGTTACACGAATAGTGAGCCCAAAAATACATAAGTATAACGATCTTAGACACCGCATCAACTCATGCAACTTATGCATCCCCGACAACGGCGCAAAATTGAAACATGATTTTTGCCCGTTTGATTTAAATCCTACGACATAAGTATCACTAAATAGTATATCTAAGGGTCGAACCATAAATTCCCTTTGTGCACTAATGATCTAAGGTCATAATTTTAAGCTAAACCAAGTTGAAATTGTTTTGGGATTTTGTTTAATGAAATTAACACTAAATGGAAGATTAAAAACTAAATTGGGTGAACTAATTGGTTTAAGATGCTAGGTTATGTAATCAATTGGGGGTCAAGCTAGAAATCCTCTTTTTCAAGTTCAATATAAGGATCATAACCTAGACTCAAACATAATAATTGATTAGTCATCTCTCATGGAACTTAATCATTATTCTTGCAAGTCAAACACCTAAACTCTCATGTGGGTTTGAAATCGCAATAATACTTAAAAAAAAGTTTGATTTGTCCACAAATGTCTAAACATCAACTCTCATTGGTCTAGAATATTTGCTTCCCTAATGTAGTTTCAACAATTTATGAGCTTTTGGCACTATAAGTTGTTTGAGATCCGAATCTAGTAGATTACGCTAGATTTGACATTGATTGCACCATTAGAGGTATATTGCACTTGAATTTTACTTATTTGAGGCTTTCTAACTCATTTCCCCTAATTTTAACTCTAACCCAACATTAAATCTATTCAAACATGCTTAAACAAGTAAAATATGAAATTAAGCAATAAGATGAAGAATTAAACATGGAAATGAAGTTAAAACATTATGTCAATCTATTTGAAATGCAAAACATAGTTTTTAAGTGATCGAGTTCGAAAACTAAAGTAAATATGAGTCAAGATAAAATTGCATCTTCTAAAAAAATGTTATTTATGTTCGAGAATTGAATAATCATTTTAAGAAACATATTTAATATCACGGTGGTGGTTTCACCCTCACTTCCTCTATCGGTTTTTAATATTGTAATGAAAGACAAACCAAACAATGAAACTTAATTAATGATAAATGAATTTTATTGGGAAAAAAAGGTTATCAACATTGCACCACAAAATTGAAACTATAGTTCATATGTTACCCTCATGTTTGTATTTTTTTAAAATATATTTTAATGAGAAAATCAAATCTACAAAAATATAATAACACCGTAAATGATATGTCGAAAAACTGGAACTGACTTAGATAGGAGGGTGAGAGGTGCGACGGTTCTGTTTCCATCGATATCAAGTCCATATTTTTTATTTTTTAACAAAACATTAAAATTAAAACATTCCAAAAAAAAAATAGAACAATTTGAAAAAAACAATAGTAATAGAACATAAACATAAATCAAAATTTTTAATGTTTCTTTATAAAAAATAATAGAGCGGTTGCAAAAATTAATGGAACATAGTCGTGCCAAAAAAAAGTTAATGGAATATAAATGACATATAAGGGCCATATATTTTTTACATTCTTTTTGTCCTGGGAACCATAGAATGCTTTATAAAAAATTAAAATAAAAACATTCTAAAAAACAAAAATAGAACGTTTTGAAAAAAAAACAATAGTAATAGAACATAAACAAAAATATTTTTTTTTAATGTTTCTTTGTAAAAAATAATAGAGCAGTTGCAAAAATTAATGGAACATATTCGTGCAAAAAAAAGTTAATGACATATAAAAGTCATATATTTTTTACTTTGTTTTGTCCCGAAACCCATAGAATGCTTAATAACAAATTAAAATAAAAACATTCCAAAAAACAAAAATAGAGCGTTTTGGAAAAAAAACAATACTAATAGAACATAAACAAAAATCAAAATTTTTAATGTTTCTTTTAAAAAAATAATAGTGCGGTTGCAAAAATTAATGGAACATAATCGTACAAAAAAAAGGTTAACATAACATAAATGACATATAAAGGTCATATATTTTTCACTTTTTTTGTCTCGGGATCCATAAAATGTTGAAGTCGGTACTGCGAAAAAACCTAATGTGAATGTAGTTGAATATATTAGATTTGACTTCAATTTTATTTCGATTCAATCTTATTATATATCTTTGACGTTAAAAGACAATTTTAATAATATTGTAATTATCAAAACAACATATGTATATGCTTATTTTTACCGTTTTTGGATCAACAGCAATAATAAAGTTATATATGTCTCATAATTAAAACTAAAAACTATACGACAACAACAATGAAAAACATTTTTTCAACAACAAAAAATCCACTGAAATAATGACTACAAAAATACAATCATCATATATAGTGAAATTAAAAATCAAAAGAAAACAAAGATCATATCTTGATGAAACAATCTTCAACTTTTTATTCATATGTTAAAAAATCCATAAACCAAATATACAATTGAAAATAGCTATCCAATTTCACACTATACCAACTTGGGATGACTTAACCATTTTGCACATAAACACAAACCCCTAATTTGGCATCTCCCTTAAATCTACTTTAATTCAACATAACACTAACCCAAAAAACTTTATGTGGAAATTTCAAAAATACCATAATTCAAGCATTTTTTACAATAATGCCCTGATATTATTGGTATACTCTCACATATTATGACATATTTGTAAAATCTTCTTGAATTAGGACATTCTCCATAATTCCTCAAAAAGTAATCTTCAATTCAAAACAATCCTTTGTTCACCATTCTCATGTAACAATGGCCAAGATTCTCCAAAGTTTTCGACATATCTCGGCATTTCGACATGGTCGCAACTCTGAATATCCTCCAATGTCACTTCCTTGCCTTGTCTAGATGACTCAAAACGATTCAAAGTCTCGATAATGTTTTCGAACAAAGATTCCTCACAAGGTATAGCTAAAATGCCAACGTTAGAGAATCCATACTTCTCCTCACTCTCCTTTAGAAGCTTCTCGAAGATCGGATGGTTCAAATGCTCCATACGCACAACATATCTCCGATGATACTCTCCAACGGACACTGCCACGTGTCCAGGAGGTACAAGATTCTGTGAACTGATGTCTGCTTTCTTCTGCCATTGTTTTAGCTTCTGAAAGATCTTTACAACACTATTAATCTTGTTCTTCTTCTCCATTTTTTGAGTGATATAATTCACAAAAGAAATAGAGAAATAAGAAAATGACGAAAAACTAAAGAAAATTTGATGGGGAAGTCATTGTATATTTAAAGGTTGGATTTTGCTTTATATATCCTTGAACTTTACGTATATTACAAAATTAACATTCTTGTTTTTTTTTTTGGAGTTTAATATCATTTTCTACATATATTGTGACAACAAAATTAATACCTTTATAAAAAAAACAAAATTAATACCTTATTGATATCAACCATATAAAAAGAGGATTTAAAAGCGTCCAATAATTTGATTTTACTCATATGTGTTTTGACATAATTTGACAATATGTGTTCATCTATTTAATTTTCGTGAATTTATTACTATATAATATAAAATAAAAGCTTAAGAATAATTGCACATTGACTATTTTATAATAAAAAAATACCTGTTATGGTAAGAAAATAGAAGAGAACAAAGAATATTATATATAACCAAAACAATTTAGACTAATATTAGTTAAATCCAGTTTTATCCTTAAAGATGTTTTCCAGAAAATGAAAAAAAACTTTCATTTTTGTTATATTATCTTGTCTTCCAAAAACTAATAGATGTTATAGTTCAAGTAACAAACAAATGAATGGTTAAAGTTAAAAATTATGTATATAAGACCAATAATAACCATTCTTTTTTTTTTAACAAAGTTTTAATAACCATTCAAAACTAAGCAAAAAAAAAGTAATATATATTTAAATAAATCCATTAAATAAAGATTTATCAGCAAAAAAAAGAAAAATATAGGTAAGAACTATGTATAATAAATCAATATAATAACAAAGTTTCCAGATACTGTTCTATAAAAATTTATTTAATAACTTTTTAAGCTTTAGGGAAAAATGAAATATTAGTTTAGGTTAGTAAAAAAGTGATAACAAGAACAAGAAAATCAAGAAAATAATTATAGAATACCTAAATTATTTTATCTCTAATATTCATTCTAAATCAATAGAATAAGTGTGTGATATTAAAATTGTAATTACAACAAACTACTAGTAGACTCAGTGGCGGGTGGTGGAGCCACATAGAAGCTATGGTGGTCAATTGAACCGATGAAAAAAAACATTATAACGTTAATTTACATGATATTTGAAATTGACCCAAGTCAAAAATAATAAATTGACTCCTGTAAATTTTTTTAACGAAGTTTATGCTGTTATTTGAAAAATAAAAAATAGTTATGACCCATCTAAGTTTTTTTTTCTAATTCCGCCGCTGTAAACTAATCTATTGTATAAAATTAAATTATTGGACTAAATTATTAAAAATCATAATAATATATTAGTGATGTTAAGCTATCTTATTTGAGGAAAAAAAGCTATCTTATATATACGAATTTTATTTTTTACTTTTTTTCATTTTTTTTACATTATTAGTATTAATATTAAAAAGTATTAATGTTTTTATTTTCATAAATATATTTGTGATTGAGATGTTTTATTATATAGATATGAAGACAAGTATGTAGTCTACACATATGAATCTTTAACACTATAATATTTTTAATGGCAAATAAACGTAATTTTCATATGAATACAGGGCTATCAAAATTTGATTAGTATGAAATATCAAAATTTATCTGTAATTGAATAATCCCTTATATTACATTACAATTTCAACTCGATATATTTCTTGTTTATAAAATATTATAGAATTTATTAATTAAAAAATATTTGAAAAAATATATAATCTCATCTTTTTGCTAAATTTCATAGATTTGTTTTTTTTAAATGTCATGGATTTCTAATGAACAGTTGTTCTTCTTTTTTGTGAGTATTAAAATATTAAACTATATATTTCTTTGATAAAACTTGGGACACATTAGAAATAATAAAGATACTTATTAAAATACCACAACTTTTTTGTTTGTTAATTTATGTAGATGGAAATTTCGAATTTTTCAGTCCGTACATCTTCCGTCCAGGATAAGTTTTTTTTTCATTTACACTACTTAAATCCAATTCCTTTCGGTATTCAAGGTGCTTTCGCTATTCCCTTGCACCACTGGATAAAATACCACCACCTTTGTCTTTATATATTATAGTTTTGCATTTTCCAAAACAAATAATTACAAGTTATATGGGTTTTCTTGCAGCCCAAAAGAATAAAAGGATAAATGTATAGGGTCTCCTGCCGAAAGGCTAACTTAGTGGGATTTATCTCAATATCATATTTTTTGATTTATGTTTTCTTAATTTTTTTTTAATTTATCGAATATGAGAATGTTTTTTAGTTTTAAATTATAAAATGTGTTAGAGTTTTAATATATACAAGATTATATTAAAAAAAAAAGGGTTTTCTATATTAAATTACCGTAGATCCATGCTTGTATAAATTATTCGATTGAGTAAGATGGACTAATACTTTCTACTATTAGTCCTTTTTTTTATTCTAGAAGACACCCGAATTCATTTACATTTAATTTAATTTATCTTTCAATTAATAAAATCGATTTGTAGAATCAAAATTAGTTTGTTTTATTTTGTAATATAGTTTTAAATAAAAACATCTAATTTCGACACTCGCATATTCAGGGTCAGAATCATTGCACGACCATAAAATTGCATTTTTTTTTAACACATTGCATTTTATTAGAAGAGGTTTCTATAAAAACAAAGATGATAATATCTCATACCTATTAAGTAATGTGGGACCCAAAGAGAGATTCTCTCTTACAAATATCGAGCGTTAAAAAAAATTGAAAGGCCAAGGAAAGATTCTGATTTCTGAGGAAGAAAGGGCTGAGGCGGTTACTTCACTGACAAAGTCAAACCCAAAGTTGACCCCCAAATTAAAAACCTAAAAAACACCCATTTCCTCTGCTCCTCCATCTCCCATGGCGGCCACTTCTTCCTTCTCCTCTTCCCTCCCTCTCCATAACTCCTCTCTCCACAAGCCTCTCCGCTTCCTCCGCAATCCCCTCCTTCACCCGTCCTCCCTCACTTCCTCCTCTTCTTCTTCTCCTTCCCTTGTGCTTAGAGTGTCTTCATCTCTCTCTTTTCCCTCCAGAAACGAAGATTTCTCTCCTGCATCTCTTGTTGCGCATCGCGATGACGATGAAAAGCCTCGGGAGGAGTGCGGTGTTGTCGGAATTTACGGTGACTCGGAAGCTTCACGCCTCTGTTACTTAGCTCTCCACGCGCTTCAGCATCGCGGTCAGGAAGGTGCAGGTATTGTTACAGTGAGTAAGGATAAGGTTCTTCAAACCATTACAGGTGTTGGTTTAGTCTCTGAGGTTTTCAATGAATCGAAACTCGACCAATTACCTGGTGACATTGCCATTGGCCATGTCAGATACTCTACAGCTGGTTCTTCAATGCTCAAGAACGTCCAGCCCTTTGTTGCTGGTTACCGATTTGGCTCTGTTGGTGTTGCACACAACGGGAATTTAGTTAACTATACGACATTGAGAGCTGCGCTTGAGGAGAACGGTTCGATTTTCAATACTAGCTCTGATACTGAGGTTGTACTTCATTTGATAGCAATTTCTAAAGCTAGACCATTCTTCATGAGAATTGTTGATGCTTGTGAGAAGCTTCAAGGTGCGTATTCAATGGTGTTTGTTACTGAGGATAAGCTTGTAGCTGTTCGTGATCCGTATGGATTTAGACCTTTAGTTATGGGTAGGAGAAGTAATGGAGCAGTTGTATTTGCTTCAGAAACTTGTGCTCTTGATTTGATTGAAGCTACTTATGAAAGAGAGGTATATCCTGGTGAGGTTTTGGTCGTTGATAAAGATGGTGTGAAATCTCAGTGTTTGATGCCTCATCCTGAGCCAAAACAATGCATTTTCGAGCACATTTACTTCTCATTACCTAATTCAATCGTCTTTGGTCGATCTGTATATGAATCTCGTCATGTATTTGGTGAGATTTTAGCTACTGAATCTCCTGTTGATTGTGATGTGGTGATTGCTGTGCCTGATTCTGGTGTTGTAGCTGCTCTTGGATACGCTGCTAAATCTGGTGTAGCGTTTAAACAGGGTTTGATTAGGTCACATTACGTAGGAAGAACTTTCATAGAACCATCACAGAAGATCAGAGACTTTGGAGTTAAGCTGAAACTATCTCCAGTACGTGGAGTTTTAGAAGGCAAAAGGGTTGTTGTAGTCGATGATTCAATCGTTAGAGGAACAACCTCGACCAAGATTGTGCGTTTATTGCGAGAAGCCGGTGCAAAAGAGGTTCATATGAGGATTGCAAGTCCTCCTATTGTAGCCTCGTGTTACTACGGCGTGGATACACCGAGCTCTGAGGAGTTGATATCGAACAGGATGAGTGTAGATGAGGTTAGGGATTACATAGGTGCTGATTCACTTGCGTTTTTGTCAATGGAAACGTTGAAGAAACACTTAGGGGAAGAGTCTAAGAGCTTTTGCTATGCGTGTTTCACCGGAAACTATCCGGTAAAGCCAACGGAGGATAAGGTGAAACGAGGAGGAGGAGATTTCATTGATGATGGTCTTGTTGGAGGAATTAACAACATTGAAGGAGGTTGGGTTCGGTAAAGAAGGAGATCTGCAAATGGGAGAAGCAGCTTGAAAAGTTTTGGGTTATATGATGACGATGAATTTGATACTATTTGTCCTGATTTCTATATAATTATTACTTAATTTGGGATTTACAAGGGCTGTTATTGTCTCAATCTTTGAAAGTTTTTGTTTGTCTCATTTTTCAAACTTTTCATTGTAATTTCTGAAGCAGAGCTTTTTAAAGCTCTGGACAAATCGAAAATTGTTTTGGATGAGAGATATCTCTTTGTCTAACACTCTACGGTCTATTATATTGTTGCGGCTACTTGGTTTCAACTTTCAACACAAGAGTTAAGCCAAGAAGTGAAATGGAGAGTGAAGCGATGATTAAAGTTGGGCGTTCGGGTTGGTTTTGTTTGGGTTCGATTTATTTGGTTTAAAAGTGTAATTAAATAGGAACCAAATTAAATTTGGTTTGGTTTGGTTTTAAACTTATTCGGTTTGGTTTTCAAAAAGCGTAACTAAATTAGGGATGTCAATCCGGGCTAAACCTCGGAGGTAGTCCGGTCCGACCCTGAAAATACGCGGGTTTGGACTCTGATATTTGAGCAAAAAAAAAGGCCGGGCCGGACTGGACTCAAATATTCACGGGCTTTCCGGGCTTCGGGCCGGTCTGGGCCGGGTTAGCCCGCGGGCTATTATCTTCTATTAAAACATTGATTTATATAAGAACTTTCATGACTAATGAAACATTATTATAATAATTTCAGTAATTTAAATCATTAAAATTATGAATATTTAGAAATCGTTCAACTCTTATAACTCTTTACTTCACCAACTTTATTTAAATATTTTGATTTTATTTTGTTCATATTGATTTATTTACATTTATATTGTTATTATTTATAAGTTCAAAAAGCCCGAAAAGCCCTGTTCGGACCGGTCTTCAAAATATAACCCCGAAAAAATACGGGCCGAGCCGGATTTGGGCTCAAATACGTACGGGCTTCCCGGACTTCGGGTCGGGCTGGGCTAGCCCGATTGACATCCCTAAACTAAATAAAAACTAAACTAAATTCCGTTTGGTTTGGTTTGGTTTGGTTTTATTTGGTTTATTCAGTTTTTTTTGGGTTAAATCAGTTTTTATGTGAATATTAGACAAATAATATAGTTTTTAATTTTAAAATGATAAAAACATTATTTAAATTAAAAATCATCCGATAGAAAATTCAAATATCCGGAAGATTTGAATTTTAAAAATTTAAATATCCAAAGAAAATTGATTTAAGTATCCAAACTTAAATCTTTAAAACATACAAACTCGATTTTGTATAATTTTAATATCTAAACTTAAATCTTTAAATAATTTTAATAAAATAATATTGAAGTAATCGGTTTTCTTCGAATTATTATTCGAATTTAGTTTGAAATCAACCTAAACCGCATCCAAACAATTTAAAAAATCAAATTTATTTGGTTTTTTTATCAAACTCCAAACTAAACCATAATTTAGATTCGATTTGGTTTGGATTTGTTCGGTTTGATAATTTTTTTTTCCTCTAGCCGTGACTCGTGACGTTGGATGCGACTCTTCCACGTAAAGCAGATTCTCTAAATTACTATTTTCCCCTCAGATAACATCTGTTCTGGATATCGTGCTCTTGTTTCGTCGCTTTTCTTCCTTCGGAAACCAATTCATAGAGAAGGCAGCAGAGAGATTACGATCCTCTGTGGCGATGCATAGCCTACTCCACACCCATCAATCTCACTTCTTCCTCCCCCTCCATCTTCCAATTCCCTCCCTACGTTCCAAGATTCAAGCTTTGGATTTTCCACAATCCATAACTCCGGGTAACCTCCGTACAAACCTCTCTGTGCGGCGGAGCGTACGGTGTATGGCGAACCCTAGACGGGTAAAGATGGTGGCTAAGCAGATAATGAGGGAACTCTCCGATATGCTTCTCACTGACACAGTCTTACAGCACGCCGTATTGCCCGAAGCTGCCCTTGGAGCTGACCGCTACCTCTCTTCTCTCACTACCATTAGCGATGTTGAGCTCTCTAATGATTTACAGGTTACAAAATCCTCCAGAAATGTCAAATGTCTACCCTTTGTTGCTTAATTTTGATTTCTGATTGCATTTTCCGCTTCAATTTTATAGATTTTTCGTTGTTTATGATTCAAGATAAGACTTTTGTAATACAATAACTTGTTCTAAAGATGAATGGTTACTTTTGTGTGTTTAGGTGGTTAAAGTATATGTTTCCGTGTTTGGAGATGATAGAGGGAAAGAAGTGGCGATTGCAGGGCTAAAAGCTAAAGCTAAGTATGTTAGAGGTGAACTTGGTAGGAGAATGAAGTTAAGATTAACACCTGAAGTCAGATTCATTGAAGATGAATCCATGGAAAGAGGAAGTAGAGTAAGCAATTCAATCTTTATCCACAACAAAACACACTTTGTTCCTGCCAGCTTCTTGTGTTCTGTCTCTTTGCTATCTGTATTGTATTGTGTGTTGTATCTAGAAGCTGAATTTGGGGATTGATTGTTTCAGGTAATTGCAATATTGGACAAAATAAAAGCTGAGAAAAGAAGTGATAATGGTGAAAACAAAGAGGAAGCAGAAATATCTGATTTAGCAGAGGAAGGTGGAGATTGGGAAGTGGATGATCCTGATGAAGATATCATTTATGTTAAGTAATGATCTGAAAGCAGGTAGCAGGAGAATGCATATTACTGTGATGACACTGGAATTCTCCCTTTTGATGTTTCTTCAAGTGATGTAGGAGCTGTGATTTGTTAGGTAGTAAGTATTATATGTATACTTGGAACATCAAAACACAAGGTAGATGGAATATGTTGTGGCCGGAGAAGATGACTACTGGTGACCGCTTCATACATATAAACTCATATGGAGCCTGAAAGCTTTCTTTGTTCTTTGGCTTTTTTTTTGGATTAAGTAAGGGAAAATAGTTTTAAAAATTCATTTTATTACTGACAATTAATAACGTAATGTTCTTTTTATTAGATACAATGATAAAAAAAATTATGTTTGTTTTGTTGTTGTTTGTTCAGCGAGTTATTTTAATTTTTTTTTATCCTTTTTAACATGTTTATTTATTTTGGTAATAAGTTTTGGTAACAAAATTAAATGATATTAACATGTTAAATCGTTAGTTGTTGAAATTTGTTGTATATCATTGCCAATCAAGCCAACAGGTAGAGGTAAATGAACCTGATTTTGTTGTTGTCATTTGTCGCTTGTTGGTGGTCATTAATATCAACTAAACGAAACAACATTACTTGACATAAGTTAATATGGTGATTTTGTTAATGTTATTTGTAAAAGATGTTTAAAATTAATTTTATATGTTTTTACATCAGATTTTGATTATATTATAATTTAGAATAAATGAGCATTATTTGTTTGACTACTTTTTCAATTAAAAATAAAACTGTTCCAAGTTCAAATCCATGATATATATTTAGAAACTAGATTTAGGGGACTGTAAAAAGTGGGCCCAGTAATTAAAAGCCCAGGCCCAAAATGACGTGGTCGTCCCTTGTAAGAGAGTAAGCAACGTTGCTCCCTTCCACTCATCTTCGAAATCATATAACAAATATAATTATTATTCACTGCGACATCCAAAAATATCTCTCCCTCTTCTCTCCCCCAGATCCCCACACAGAGAAAACTCCGAGATGTCTACCTTCAGCGGCGATGAGACGGCTCCCTTCTTCGGCTTCCTCGGCGCTGCTGCCGCCCTCGTCTTCTCATGTAATCATCGCTTCTTCTACTCTCGCGTCTAATTCTTCGTTTAGACTCTTTTGTTTGGAGAAAACATTGTTGTTCCAAATTGACTGAGATTTGTATGATTGCCTGGAAAAACTGCAGATTAGTGGTGTAAGGTTTTGTAAATTACGCTAGATATATGGTACTTGCGCATAGGGCTAGACTTTGTGGCAGATCGCTTGTCTAATCGATTGAGAGAGTTTTTTTTCTTAGGCTCGATCTGCTTCTGATAACAAATATATGATTGATTGGATATGA
The DNA here is from genome assembly GCA_000411095.1 of Aethionema arabicum. Lineage (NCBI taxonomy): Eukaryota > Viridiplantae > Streptophyta > Magnoliopsida > Brassicales > Brassicaceae > Aethionema > Aethionema arabicum. Next base: position 5,715 of record ASZG01017954.1, on the reverse strand, counting down.
TTTGCGTTTGACTGTGAGACATCTAATCGTGCAATTGCGTTTGCACCACCATGTATTGTAGTTTAGTCAATTCCTTTTTAGTTATATTTATGAAGATCATTGTTGTTTTAGGTCTTAATTTTCCAGCCCCTTTTCTTTTTGGTTTTACACCAATTTGGCTGCTTCATTGATCATATGAAACTATAGTTTGACTGGTGCTGTATCTGAAACAGTGATCTCGTAGGATTCGTTTATGTAAATGTGATTCAATGAGTTTTATTGGATGTTTAGGTATGGGAGCTGCTTATGGAACTGCCAAGAGTGGTGTCGGTGTGGCATCCATGGGAGTTATGAGGCCTGAGTTGGTGATGAAGTCTATTGTCCCTGTTGTTATGGCTGGTGTGTTGGGTATTTATGGATTGATTATTGCTGTTATCATCAGTACCGGCATTAACCCCAAGGCTAAGTCTTACTACCTCTTCGATGGATATGCACATCTCTCATCTGGTCTTGCTTGTGGTCTTGCTGGACTTTCCGCTGGAATGGCCATTGGAATTGTGGGTGATGCTGGTGTCAGGTTTGTCTCTCTAGCAACTAAAAACACTTTTGTCTCTCTAGCAACTAAAAACACTTTACAAAATGAATGTTTAAGGACTTCTAAGAATCAAATGCAGCTAGATTTCATCTGTATTCAACCCATGCTGACCTCACTACCCTATAAAACCATAAAGGGATTGTGGTATGTTAGACATTGAACTATTTCTCTTTGGTGAAAAAACTCTCAACTATCGAAATGGTTTTATAGATCCTAAACTTAGATAACCGGGTTTTTTTAAAACCTAAACCTTAATAACCGAGCTTTTTAAACTGAAATCTCAAATTTAATTGAAATTATAGTGTAATTAATCCAAATTTAGATTTTACTTTTAGGTTAAATTTTGAGATTATGGTTACATTTTGTGTTTAAAATTTAGTTTTAATTTAAAAAATCCATTAGGGTTAAGAAAAACCCAGTTTTCAAAATTCAGGATTTACAAAAGTTGAGAGTTTTTTCACCGTATACAAATAGTTCATGATCTAAAATATCATAATCCCAACCGTAAACACAAAATTGCTTAGACTATACAAGTCAAGATTAAAATGAAATGATGAAAGAAACATATGATTATGGTATTTGTTTGACTTATGGAGTTTGCTATTTTTTCAGGGCCAATGCTCAGCAACCTAAGCTCTTCGTGGGGATGATTCTTATCCTTATTTTCGCAGAAGCTCTTGCTCTTTATGGTCTTATTGTAGGCATTATCCTCTCGTCGCGAGCTGGCCAGTCAAGAGCAGAATGAAAAACTCATTTGAGATGCCTAAAGGTACTTCTTTTACTCCTGTTTGCGTTTGTTTATTATCCCTAGTATGTAAAACCGGGAACCCAAAAACGAAAAACTCTATATTCTTGAAACTTTTGTTTCGGAAGCAAACTGCCAAATCTGTAATCTTTCTTGCAGTGGTGGTTGGTCCAATGTAGGATTTTTATTTATTGGTTCCTAAATAAAGAGCTTTTGAGGAGCTTCCTATGTTTTGTATTCTTGTATTGTCTGCATATTTTGAGAACGTTGAAACTCTTATTTGTAAAGAAGTTTGCTTCTGAAAACCATTTTGAGTATTTTTGTCTTAGTTTTTATGTGATTTTTATATTTTTGATTGTGCGAAAGGTTAACTTCAAAAGACAACTAACTGGAAAGAGTATTTATAACGTTATCTGATTTGATTTTAGAATTGAATATTTAGGTTAGTAACTGACGAAGTTCACTTGATTGAATCCTACCTATATCGTCTCATCAGTAAATTAGAGTATAATAGTATTCAAATCCATAGTAAATACTAAATAGTGAAAAATATATAAACCAGTTAATGACTCATATCCAAATCATGAAAAATACCAACTGCTATATCCAACTACTCCTGATTTCTCCCTCTTGGACCAGTTCATTTGATTTTTTTTAATATGATTTTCTTTTAAAAAAAATTTATGAAAACATAAATAAAAAGAGTATTTCTACATGTAAAATTTCATATATTTTTTCTCAAGCTTGAAAATGTAAGTACATATTTAAAGAAATAAATACTAATACTTTGTTCAGAAAAACAAAACATGAAAAACTTTTTTTCATCAAACTTAGAAGAAATTTGAAAAAATGAAAAACTATGGGAGATATTTAGCTACATCATTTCTGATAAGGTTTTTATTCCAACTATTTGATTCAGAATAACAATTTAGTTTCGTAATCTTTGTTCCTAACATTATAACGATTCAATTCATAATTAAGCGTTTTCCTTTGAAAGAAAAAAAAAACCATTCTTTTAAATTTTAAACCCTATATAAAAACCATTCTTTTAAGTTTTAAACCCTAAATGGCATTTGAAAAAAAATAAACCCTAAATGGCTAAGTCTCTTCTAAGTTCTAAAACATTAGGTCTCTTTTGAAATAGGACATCTACCACTTGATTCACCGTTAAGTATATATTCAAATTCTAGTTTTGTATGAGTTTCATCCATCTTCATCTTCCAAGATCTTTGCTTTGAATTTAGCAATTTTGACACATGGAATTGGGTTTTGATTGAAAGTTGACACATTGTTAAGACTTTTAAACTGGCCGATGAATTCTTGATCTCATACAATCCAAACTACCCAATTTATTCACCGTTTAGGGCTGAAACTGAAATTTACTAGAACTAGGCAGCAAGACATGTTTCACTAACAAAATAGACAGAACAACACACAACAAACGATGTCTCTGAACCATACAAACCAAGTAAGACGCATGGATTGTGCAACAGGATAACTAATCTTGATCAGCTAAATTCATCTAATTTCCGAATATATCTTCTGAAAACATAGCCTAGCCTATCAGAAAGCCGAGAGAATTGAATTTTACTTATTTATTTCAGGTATCTAAGATGAAGTCAAGGTAAATAAGAACACACTGTTTGTTTTCCTGATAAAGTTTTTTTCATGGTCGGAAACATCCATGATTCATGAAGACATGCTTAGCAGCTAAAGAGCGGCCACAAATATTTCAGATAAACAAAATATAAAACAAGCTGAAACAAGAGTCCCCTTACCAGAATGAAACATGTCTGAAAATTAACAATGAACCACAAAGATTTAAATCCTTCAAAGTCTGTGTACTTTTGATCACCAGTTGCTTCAATCTACACAATAAGTAACCCACAAGTTACATCTTGGTGCTTCAATGCAACTTATAAATTAGTTACAAACTGAACAAGCACAATTAGCCGACTCACTTTATTGATGGGTGTAGAAAAAGGCAACTAGGTTTATGGGTTGTCTTCTTGACCAAAGTTGTACACTATTTCAATCTGCATTAGTCAAAAAGATCAGCATTTGCTAAGAAGAAAGGGAAATCATGACGATGGAAGTGATGATATTTTGGAAGAAATCTTACTCCAGGAGGCGGAGGCGGGTTTCTGCAGAACTTTGAGCCACCAGGAGCCCATGGAACTACAATAGAAAACATGAGTCACTTTAAATTTGTTCAATTCAGGATTGCACAGATCTTCTTTTCTAAAGCAAGAGGAGTTTCAATACAAGTAATAACCATCTCTTCCAATCGTATCCGTACTGATTAATTTACAGGTTACGATATTTACCAACATAAGGATCAGGGTGTCGCCACTTGTTGTATTCTGATTCACCATAAGCAATCATTTTGTCAATTCTGTCGACATCTTCCTACAAATCATCCAATCAAAGAACATACAATCAAGGAACAACATTGAGAAACAAAGATGAGAGAGTCAGAGGTGTATTGCAAACATCAAAGCTGTCAATGGATCACCATATGGAAGAGAAATTTCACTACATGATTATCAATGCAAGTGTAAAATATCATCTCAACAAATGAGTTAAGGAAAAGGTTTCTGTCTTTTTCTCTACCTAATAGAAGTAGTGCATAAACATCTGTGAAACATGCTTGCACGTTCACTTACATTGACGAAATATCAGCTGTAGTATTACGAAAACATAGAATTTTTCCCGCATCATTCAAATTAGTGAGCAGATATATGAACAATTAAGAAAGAGAGAATCCAATAGGCTCAGAAAGATAAGAACACGATTTCCCCCCTTTGCATACACAACACAAGTCTGAAGTCCCCCAATTAATCATCTAGCCACATACATATGGTCAATTATTTTGTTTCATGAATCTACCGAATGTAATCAAACAAAATACGATCAAATTTCACGATTAATTGAAAAAGTAACCAATAATCAAAGAACCTAATCGCAGGGGGCAAAACGAGGGTCTAAGAGAAACGAAAAGGAACAAACCACGTCTTGGTTGGCATTGAACTTGTCCCGCAGATCAGAAGCCTGAAAGTAACGAAGAGAAAGGAGCCAAAATCAAAATGCGAGATCGTCTAGAAAATAAATCCCAAAACGGATCGTATATCACCGGAAGGGATCTGGGAGAAACTTACGTCTCGGTAAAAGATGTGGCGATGAACAGCCCAGTTAAGAGTATCCTTAAGAGCACGACGGTAAAGAATTCGAACTCTCTCCTTCTGCGCCGCCCGCCTCGCGATGTACGCCGCCGACGATGCTCCGCTCATTTTCTGATTCTGATTCTTGTGCTACTTTCTACACTCATCCGTCTTCAATCTCGTTCCTTTTTCAACAGTGTAGAACCTTCTGCTCCAGTTAGAGGCATCGAATCCAGAAATGGGCCCAGGCCCATAAAAACAAAATATGTAATTTCAGTCGAACCAAATTAAACCGATTTTTTAAATATAAACCGTACGAAAACCAAACTCTTCTACGAAATTAAAATTAAAATTAAATTTAAAAAAAAAAAAAAATTCCGTTGCCGGGACTTGAACCCGGGTCTCTCGGGTGAGAGCCGAGTATCCTGACCAACTAGACTACAACGGATTGTTGACTATGATATAGTAATTAATTATTTATTATTTTAAATTAAAGGATATAACCAAAATTGAAATCCGTCAGCATCCATCTTCTTTTCTCTTATCCAAAACAATATATGAAAAAGAAAAAAAATGCTAAACAAACAAAATTCTCCTTAAATTTCTGAAGTTTTTATAATTAGTCTACGTTTACTACAAAACGTAATCAGAAACTTTGACTTTGAATCTATCAGAAGCCTTTAACGCCAAGTGTTCTTCTTTCAAACAACTTGAGCTAATTATCACCACCTAATTACTTCATAAAATGTATAGTTTCCAAAACACAATTGCAAAAGCTACTAAGTTAAATCTTCATTTCTCTTTTAGTTGTAAGTATGATTGCCTCAAATCGTTCATGGAACTGTATCAAGTTAGTTTCTGTCAGAAAACTATATTTGTATAAATGTTTTCTGTATTATTTCTATGGCACCAAGCCTTTGTATTTATACATCAACGTAAAGTAATTTTGGGAAGAAGATGAAATCACGAAAGCAATATTCTAGGAGAAATTTATGTCTCTGTAATGGAAAGCATATATTGTCGTATTCCTTAAATAGCTTGCTAAATATCCGCAATACCCCCCCCGCAAGCGGGAAGCATGTGGATCACATATGCCGAGCTTGAGATGAAACGAGTGGAACTCCTTGCTGCCAAGAGCCTTGGTCATGATATCGGCCAGTTGATTAGTGGTGGAGACATGAGTTGTGGAAATGGTCTTGCGGAGAAGTTCGTCACGGATGAAATGACAATCCACT
>KE152099.1:979302-993530 GCA_000411095.1 Aethionema arabicum | reverse complement strand
TTTTTTTATATGTAATAATTTATTATATGAATAAATATTACTTTTTAGTTAATTATTCATAATAACATTTTATTCTATATAATAATATGTTATTTTTTCGGGTTAACGATAGATCTGGTTAACGACAGATCGGGTTAGACATGTCGGGTTAATGATAGGTCGGGTTAGACATATCGGGTTAAACAGTGAGTTTAACCGGGTTAAAACGGGTTGTAAAAACATCTCTAAGATTAATTAATTTTAACCAATAAGTGTAGCATAAGAAAGTACAATATTAAGATAATTTATTTTGATCGGATTTGACCTCCATGGTTAACCATAAAAAAACAAGTTGTAAAAATATTTATCTCGCATATTTTGCGGGTGAATTTCTAGTTAGGATTACTTTCAATAGTTATTTTTCACGAGAATCAGAACCGAACTAAAAACCTTTTTTTCAATTCGGTCAGGTTCTAGTTTTTATGCCAAGTCCTAAATCGAACTTCCAAAATTTTAATAACAAAAAACACCATATAGCAAAAGATTAAGTAATTCTTTTCCCTGTATCAAAATTACAATATATGATTCATTTTAATAATTTTAATTCTTTTATATAACAAAAACAAAAAATAAATATATTTAGGTTAAAATTCAATTCGTAGTACAAGAAAGAAGCTCTATGTTCGGAAAAAAAAACCTCTATAAAATTTTAGTGTTCTTTTTAAAAATAAGAACCAATTAGGAAATTTTATGAAGGAACCCTTTAAGAAACAGCTCCATTGACTAGCAAGCTGATTTATTCGTCGGAATTGATCTTCGAGGAAACAAAGAAAATTTCTCCGTTGGCTCTTCACCGCAGTCTCCATTGATTCGAAGCCCAGATTCTTCCTTTGTTTGTGGGTGATGGCACATCAGGATAAATTCGATCATCGGTATGCTTCTTTGCACTCTTACCCAACGATTTGATTAGAATCAGATGTTGTTTTAGGTTGATTAGTAATTACATAATTTTCATGGCTTAACACTTAGAGCTTAACATTTAGTTCAGTGTATTTTAGCCACTTGATTGGAAACTATTTGATTAAGATCAGATTTTGTTTTAGGTTAGATTAGTAATTACAGAAATTTCGTGGCTTAACACTTAGAGATTTCTTAGCCACTTGAAACTATTTGATTAGGATCAGATTTAGAAGATTTTGTTCTAGGTTGATTAGTGATTACGGAATTTTCATGGCTTAAGAGTTAGAGCTTAACACTTAGTTCGGTGCATTTTTAGGTTTAATGATTCAGACACACAAGATCCTACTTCTATGACCATTGAATTCCTCCGTGCACGTTTGCTTGCTGAAAGAGCTGTTTCCAAGAGTGCTAGAGCCAAGCTTGATGAACTCGCTGCAAAAGTATGTTATAACCTTCCTATTATTTCTTTTTTTATCACCATCTATAAATTGTTTGTAGCTTATGTATCTCTTTATCTTAGTTGGCAGATCTGGAGGAGCAGCTCAAGATTGTATCTTTGCAGAGAAAGAAGGCAGAACAAGCAACCGTTGATGTTCTTGCAATTCTAGAAGAAAATGGATTTACTGATGTTTCTGATACTTATGATGATTCAAACTCAGATGATGAAAGTTATTCTCAAACAAATTCAGGTAAGAAGTTAATATATTTTAGTGTTATGAGATTAAATAACTTCTAGCATCGGAGATTTATTGTTTCTCTAGTTTCTGGCAAACACATATCGTGGAAAGGTCGTAGAAACGAACCAAATTCTTCTGGAAGTCTTAAAGAATCCCGTACTAGAAGGCAGAGAAGTTTTGAGTCAACTTATCTTTCCTCTCCTAGGCACCGCCAAGGAAAATCTTGTCGTCAAATAAAGCGCATCGAATCAAGGTTTGTTTACTGTCCTTTGCTGCTTCATTTTCTATGATTTGCTACTATTGTGTGTTATGACACCAATCATAAAAAAAATATCGCGCAAGCATTGCCTATGGACATGTGCTTAAAATTTAAGACTGAAACTTTCTACTTTGTAGTAAAACAACATAAATTGATTTGAAAATATAATTGGCAAAGTTATTTTGAACTCAAATATGTATTCCTTATAATGCAACCAAGATTTCTAAAAGTTTCTAGAACTGTAGCTGAAGAGTACTAGAGAGATCAAAGAAATAGAGTTAGATCTGATCTTTTTGTAATGGCAGAGTTAGGTCTGATATGCTTCCTAAAACGAGTGGAGAAGCATCCACAACTATGACTGATGTTAATCTAATAAAGGGAGACAAAAGTCTGCAGAAACTGTCAAATTCAAATGATTTGGAGAAGTTAAACAATATGGACATCAACCTGGAGAAAGCGTTAGAAAATCGTGCACAAGTTATTGAATCTTATGAAGACATGGAAAAGACTCAAAGAGAATGGGAGAAAAAGTTCAAAGAGAACAAAGTCTCTGCCATGGTACGCCCTCTTATCTCAACCTTTGACATGTGAAAAACTTTGAGATCTTATTCATAAACTTGACCTAGTCCATCAGCTGTGATTGTTGTATTTCTTCATCATGCTTATAAGAATCAATCTTCACAAATGTAGAAGGAGAGTTCTCGAATTATATCCCATGACATGTCTGGGTCCTTTTGACACTTCTGCATCTGATTCACTCCTTTTAGTCCTTTCTTGGATCTGCAGATTCATAACCTCTGTAGAATTAGCTATCTAGTTCAACATTTCAGCGAGTTTATTGAACATCCTATTCAATATTTCTTGTCTAATTTTGCAGGATTTAAGTGACGTCGGAAACCATTCAGATGTAACGGATGATAGTAATGGGAAAATATCTCAAGCTCAGCTTCAAGGTGCCACAGTTGTTCCCTCAGTCAGTAATACAAAGTCTCTAACCAATGAAATCGACTTTAAGGAATCGTTTCAAACGTTATCAGATGGTTCACCTGATAACTGCTGCAAAAGTTGCAGCTCCAAATCTGTGGATCATGATGATTCTCTTTCTAAGGACAAAGGAAAACATATCTCCAACAGTCCTAGGAGTGAGTGTTTGCCTCCAAATATCAGTAACAGAGGTTTCTTTGAGCAGGCATCATCAACTACTCAGTCACCTCCTGTGACACGACCAAACTCAAGGGCTGGTTCCTTTTGCAGTAGTTTCACTACACTTCAGAAAGCAGCTGGTCCGGTTATTCCAACCGATGCCTGTGATTCTGTGCTCACGGCGTTAAGACAAGCTAAGTTGTCCCTACAAGAAAAATTCAGTAGCCCACATGTCCAAAAACCTGAGTGTCTTTCTGAAGACTCGTATCAGTCAGTGCTAGGTTCATATATGAACACATACACACTACCAACAGAACCAGCATTTGATACTAAATCATCTCTCTCTGCTTCCAGCGTCGGATGCATGGTAGAGGTTCCTGTTAGCTGTGCTGGACTTTTTCGTGTGCCCACTGATGTTTCAGTGAAGGAAAATTATATATCTTTGCTTTCACAAAAAGCTCTGGTCAGTCAAATACCAGATCTAGACATTGATCTGTTAGCTCGAGATCAGCTTCTCACCAAAACACCCACCAAAGCCCTCCTAAGTTCTAGCTTTCAAAGCCATTTACTAAACATCAGTGTTCCTTTGTCAAAAGATGACCGACCTTCGACCACCCCATACATCAGTGGTCCACAGCTATGGGCCGGCTTCAAGCCAGATGGTCGACCGGTTATTGATGCTCAAGAATCTAGACATTACAAAGGCACACCAAGTGTTTCAGACAGTCCCATCTCTGGTGGCTCATCTCCTTTGGAAGGTAACCAAACAACTTCAACTAGCTTTAAATTAGATAGACAAGCAAGTACATATACGGGGAACTTGAGTTATCAACTTCCCTTGTATCCTGATCCAATCTTGCTTACTACACAAATGTATTCGACACCTTATTACTCTTGCTCGGTTCGGGTGCCGCTCAAAGATGGTTCAGATGAGAGTTTTAGACGAGTTGGATCTTAGCTTTGATGGTTCTGATGGTGTGGATGAGTATCATGTGATGAGTGATGTATCTTTGTAGAGTGTTGTTGTGTGTTGTATACATTGTTTTATTAGTATCAGCTTTGTAACAGAAACTGAAATATTGTAAAAGATATGTATGTGATTTTAAGCTGTGTAATTAACCAATTTGTGCCCACAAGTGTTGTACTTGTTTGACATGTGAGTAAATTTCTAGAGTTTATTAAGAACAAAATTGAATTATCACCAACATTATATTGAATATTCGATTTACAATAAAAAAAAAATTATGTATTTTCTTCTCTTACATAAATCTGCACTTGGAAATCAATTTTTACAACTTAGGATTGTGACAAATTCAATATATATTTTTATTTAAATTATATATGAATTTCCAAATAATTTAAACAATTGTTTTAATATTGAAACTTTAAAATAATTCTTGCAATTTGGAAAAAAAAAAAATAACAATAATTTTCTCTTGTTACTCCTAAAACCGACGCAGAATCTGAGAAATTCATATCCAGAAAAAGTTCATGCTTTTAGCCTCTTGAGGGCACAAACACAGAAAAGTTTGCAACTTCTAGGGCTTCCATGTATCATCCAACTAGGGGCGGTGTTCGCGGTGGTCGAGATCGTAAGTTTCATTATATTCGGTTTAGATTTTGATTCTACTACGAGATCCAACGTAATTTCGTCCAATTTAGGGTTTCCATGTATCATCCACCATAAATTCTTCCTTCCTCTTTCCTATTTTGTTCTCATGATCTTGGTTTGGGGGTTCTTTTCGCGAACAATCTAGAATTTGGGTATAATAACCATTTGTAGAACAAGCTAGATTTCATATGAATCTTATTCGATTAATTTCCCCTTATAATCCGCCTTTTTTCAACCCAAGAACTCTGAAATCCGATTATAGAACATGTGCTGCTTATTACTATAATCTATAAAGACTTTAACAGTAACTGATTTTTTATTATAAATGTGCAGAATTCAGCTGGGATGAAGTAAAGGCTGATAAACATAGAGAGAACTACTTAGGTCACAGTATCAAAGCTCCTGTTGGAAGATGGCAGAAAGGTTTTGTCTTCACTTTTATGAAATTAATTACTTCTTCTTGTATCTTCTTTAGGCATCCACTGAATTCTAAAGTCTTGCTGGATACCCTATTTGTTTGTTTCCATGATAGGTAGATGTAGGAATGCAACAAAGCAATTTATGTAGCTCTTACGAACAGTCGAAGATTTTGATTTCACTATCATCTGATTAGATAACAATCTTTGGTCCTGTCAAACTTCTGCATTGTATTGGGTATGGAATGTAAAGCATCTCATCTTCTTGAGGCTTGATGCTGTACATATTGTGACAGATATATGCCTTTTTTTCGGTTTGAAAGCTCGAAAATTCTGCTCGGTGTTTTGGAGTTTTTCTGTGCAGCTCTATTAGTGTCTTGTAATCACTTTGTATTCACAAAACTTTTGTGTTCTTCCTTGCTCAATGCAGTCTCATTTGATTTCCTGGATTATTCTTCTGCAGCACTTTTAGTCCCATTCACTATGTTTTCTGCTCTTAGATTTTTGTAGATTATGGACTGACATTTCATTTCTCCATGGACAAAATTGAATAGGTAAAGATCTTCACTGGTATGCTAGAGATAAAAAAGGAGGTGGTTCCAACACAGATGCTATGAAAGAGGAGATCAAAAGAATTAAGGAAGAAGAGGAGCAAGCCATGAGGGAGGCCCTTGGTTTAGCCCCAAAGTCTTCCACAAGACCTCAAGGTAGTCGCCTTGACAAGCATGAGTTTACTGAACTTGTGAAGAGGGGATCCACAGCTGAGGACTTGGGTGCTGGGAAGGCTGACGCAGTGTGGGTTCACGGCATTGGCTATGCAAAGTCCGTTCCACTTCTTACTCTTCCTTTTTCAAGTCTTAAAATACTTTTGGTGGCTTTGTGCTCTATCACAGATGTAGTTTACTTAACTATTTTTCTTTCTGCAACTGTGTACAGAGCACCACGACCTTGGGAAGATCCTAGCACCCTTTCATCCTTACAGAAAGAAGACGCAGAGGCAGCTCTGGCAAAAGACGCATCAGGAGATAAAACTGTTGAAGATAGACCGGGTGATTCTGAGGGTGACCAAAAGAAGGATAGACATGAGGAGAGAAAACCTGCAAAGAGAGAAAAGGAAGAGAGACATGAAAGGCGTGAGAAACGAGCAAGGCATGAAAAGCGACGCAGTCATGATTCAGATGACAAGAAGAAACACAAGAAAGAGAAGAAAGATAGAAAGAGGAGACATGACTCTGATTCTGACTAAACTGTGTTCGTGTCCAATACATTGAGCGAAGAAAGAAAACTATCCATATGTGTAGAATTGATATTGATCTAAAATTTCATATCATCTGATTATTGTTATACAACAGAACCTGCAAGACTTTAAACAGGACTAGATAGGTGTTAGCTCATCTGATTCATTGAAACAACACTTTCACCATATCATCAAAGCAAAAGCTCACCTTCCTTGCACTTAAATTCCGTGCAGAGAGCTAGAAATTGAAGCAACTGGTTGCGTTAAGCAATTGATTTTCTAATCACACTTGAGCAAAAGCAGCCTCTTTTTCCCTATAATGAAAGGGAAAGAACTTGGCTTATAGAATGAAATATGAGAACGAGGTACTTGAGCTTAAAGAATAAGAGATTGGTGCAGAGGAAAAGAATTGTTTTATGAGTAGGAGAAGAGAATTTTAGTACATACAATGTAAAGAAATCTTGCGACGACGACACATGACGACAGGTGACATGACTAAAACATCTTCACCTTAAGAGTATTTTTGGTGTTCTTGCTATACAGAAACAAAATGAGCAACATTTCATTTTCTTGATGCAATCTGCTAGTCTTCTACATGTTCATCATCATCATTATCTCCATGAGTAGTTTGTTCTTGTTCATCATCTTTTGTCTCCTTTTTGCCACTTCTCTCTTGTCTCTCGTTCCATCTCGCCCAAACCCATTTGAGTACAAGAAACCCTCCAATTGCATAAACCTGTATAGTGGATGATCAGCTCAGATTAATCAAGAAAATTTCAAATTTTGCTTGTCTAGCATCAGAACAGATAACAAAAACGTTTAGAGGTACAGGAACCAAGTTTTAAAGTTATGCTAGTCAAAATTTAAGGTAGCTATTGATAGTTCTGAGTACTTAACATTTGAAATCAGCTATGAGTACAAGCATTTTAGCACAGTGCAAAACACAGAAACTAATAAGCCACTAAATGACAGATGCAAGAAGCCGAAAGAGAAAACCAAAGAAGTTTCTGAAATTAAAATTATTGAATCAAGGAACCATGAATCCTTCTTAACTTCCATGGTCCTACCATTTCAGTTTTCTCTAAATATTCCCCCCTCTTACAGATTGAAAGCAGCTTATCAAATCACAATTTCAATGATTTTCAACTAATAAATCGGAATACCTGCCAAATGACGACGGAGTTGGAAGTCCTACCGGAGCTGACTTCAGCCTCTGTAGCTATTGGTTCTGGGATCGTGGGAGGGGTGTAGGGGAAAGAGACGATAGAGGAGGTGGCGTTTTGAGGGTCCTCGCGGCCTGAGACAACCGTGGGTTTGGGATCCTTGACGTCATTAGTAGAAGAAGGTTTAGGTTTGAGAAAGGGGAACAAATTGAGGAAGAAAGAGGGAAAGCCATTAGAACGCTCCTCAGCTTCCGCCATTGTACACACACCACAGAGAGAAGATTGGAGTTTAGGGTTTAGGATCAGAGAATATATCTGTACACTTCTCCAGCTAACACATATGGCTTTTCAATTTTTGTTTGTATTCTATTCCCTAAGCGGCTGATGGACTTGCAAAAAATGCTTTTACATAGTCACTTAAATGTTAAAATTAATAAGAAAAAAAAAATGTAAAATTAATTTCGATATTTTTTTCATATATATTTTTCAGGTATACGAATGTGAGTAAATTGGGTTACATTTGATTTTTGGGATTGTCTGAGCATTCAGGTATTGTTCGATTTCAATTCGATATTTTCGATTATTCGGCTTTTCAACTATAAAATTCGTTTAGTTCTTTAAAAATTTCGATTCGTTCTGGTTTGGATTTGGTTCGGATTTGGATATCTATAAAAAAATCCAAAAAAATCAAAAAAAATATTCAAAAAACCATAAAATTTTTTGAAAAACCGAAAAATACAAAAAAAAAATATACGGTTACTTTCAAGTACCCAATAAATATCGTTTCGATTCCATAGGTCCATTCAGATAATAAGAAGAAGCATAAGAAAGAGGAGGAGGCATGACTCTGATTCTGACTAAACTGTGTTCATGTCCAATACATGGACGAAGAAAGAAAACTATCCATATGTGTAGAATTGATATTGATCTTAATTTGATCTCATCTGATTCTAGTTATACAACAGATGGATGCATCCTACAAGACTAGAAACATGTTTTAGCTCATCTGATTCGTTGAAACAACACTTTTACCATATCACCAAAGCATAAGCTCATCTTCCTTGCACTTAAAGTGCATCAGAGAAACGTAAATCAGGAGGCCCTGGTCCCAAAATTCCTTTCTGCTCACTAATCTTCCCTAATCCTTGAGATGCATCATCTGTGGGTGCATTAGTGTCGGTGTTCACCGACAATTCTCTCTGCAAAGTCGTAAAGATCAGTTTAACAAATGAATCAGCTACAATAACTGTTCACTGGTTTAAATTCCGTGCAGAGAGCTGGAAATTGAAGCAACTGGTTGCATTACAAACTAAAGCAATGATTATCTAATCACACTTAAAGCAATATCAGTCTCTTTTACTCTAAAGGGAAGAACTTGGCAATTATATTTTTATAGAATGAAATATGAGAACGAGATACTTTACCTCATCATGATTATTAGAACCTTCTAAAGGTATTGGGGTCCTTAGAGGTGGTTCAAGATCTGGGTCAGGCTTTTGAAATATGAATGTCGTATAGAGCCCTGTAAAGTGAAGAATACAGCAGCAACTAGAAAATGATCGAAACTAGAAAGCAACAGATAAGGATTTGATAGCAAAACATGATGGTGGGTTACCTAACAAGTCAAATGCTCGTGGAAGAAGCTTTCCCCTAGGGTCAACGAAGTTGGGCCCAGCATTCATCAGCAAGCTTGAAAATTGGGTTCTGATAATAAGAGTTGTACATCATCAGCAATGTAATACAGCTTTAGAGAGGAAACATGGTAATCATGGTAAATTTATGGCACCTGTTATCATCGTAAAAATCTGTTAAGCTCTGAATCTCAACATATTCAAGCCCAGCTTCCCTTGCTAACCTGAATAACAAATACGAAACGGAAAACTAGAAGATAAGGAATGTAAAGATATGTAAAGATTGACGTCATTTGTAATAAAACTGGAAGCAATATCACGAGTAAAATCACAATGAAAATCCTTATAACTTCAGTTTAAGATCTGTGCCGTTCGTTCCATCACTAGGTTGAAAACCACGAACAAGTGTACATTATCGACATAATGATGTATTCAAATAGTGGTACGTTTTGTTGAGCAAAAAAGGCGAGACTAAAGTGCAGGCAAACCCACCTGATTAAGCTTGGGAAGTGAACCAAGCAATGGTCTTCAGAAGTGTTGTCACCAGAAAACTTCAGTTGGTACCTCTTTCCAAAATACGGAAACCTGGGAAAAAATACCAAACAATCTAAGTTCATAAAAGGAACTTGATGGCGCATTTTTCTAAGAAAAATACTCACTTTTCTTCTTCCACTTCGAATGTGATCATGTAACTTTCAGATCGAATGTAGTTGGGAAAAACATTAGGCTTTCCTCCTCCGCTCCGGTTGTGGTATGCTTCGACATTTTTCTGGTACTTTGCCCTATTTGATCAAGATGTTCAAAGAGTGTAGTCCTACTCGATTAATATATAATGAACACCAAACGATGAAATAAATTAAAGTGAAAACTCTAGTCATGAATTCACGAGAAATACTAGGACAAGGAGAACTCAGTTTCACACAATTGAGTTCCTCAAAAACCAAAAATACACCTTGCTAGCAAGTGAGAAGCTTTACAAGTCAAACTTTGATTTACTATTCTCATTATAAACACCACTTGATGTTCTACACACGAACTTGTTGTCAGGTCTTTTGTGATAGGTCTCATACAGCAGTTGAGTGAAAAATATAGAGATTCAGCTCCAAAACATGGTAAGCATAGTTCTGAAATCAAAACAATCAAAGCATGTGACCTGACGCAAGCAAACCAGGTCCTCCTGATAGGTTCAGCACACAAACAAAGAGCAACAAGAACAGACGAAGAAAACACCGGGGCATTCACATTAAGACACAGCAAAAAGGATAACCTCATAAATATAAAACAAGAACACTAATGTAGCATTAACTCATACCAAATCGTAGATGAGTCAGGAGTAATACCGAAAAAGTAACCCCCTGGCTTCAATAAGCATGCTACATTAGTAAGTAGTCTTCTCGCACTCTCCTCGGTTTCAAAGCATAACTAAATCAAGAAAATTTGCTAGGGATTTCAGATCACAGCATCCTTGCTAAGGTAGAGATGAAACAAACGAGAACATATATCACAAACCTGAAGATGACGCCAACAGGAAACTAAATCAGCCTCACCTACCTTCTTCTCTAGTCGGGTTTCTAGATCGTCCTGTCACACACCAATGAAGAACAAACTAAGAAATGTGCTCCAACATGGAAAACAAATAAACAAAGCAATTCTCCCTTGCCTTGGAAGGATCAGCTTCAAAGAATTCCACATTATAACTCTTTCTCTGACTTTCCCAAGCTTCTCTTACGCTAGAAATTCCAGAGGACGATGTATCTAAGCAGAGAAAGCAAACCACATCAACGATTCGAGTTCGGGGAAGGCGTAGTGATAAGCAAAGCATGGAAATACCAATTCCAGTGAAGTGACCGATGGGAATAGCTTCCCATTTGTCGATATCGGGAGTTTCGCCGCAGTACAGCTCGCAAACCTAGAAAGCAAAAAAAAAAAAGGATGAGACTTTGGAATAAAGGGGATTGAGTAAGAAGAGCGTTTGAAGTTACAGAGGCATAAGGAAACGCAAAGATGTTGATAATGGCCGTTTTTGCGAAATCGAAGAGACGATTGTGAGGCTGCTCCATTTTTGGAGCCGCGAAGAAACCGCTCATTTCTCCGGCAGATTTTCAAATGCAACAACTCTACTTTACTATCAATACAAATATTTTCCTTCATTTTCCTCAAAAATCATAACTTTTTTTAATTATTTACAAAAAAAAACTAAAATATATTAACCATACTAATACTTCAACTTTGTTTCTATCTCTTCCTCTTAATTGAAATCAATTCTGTTTCTTCTTCCTTTGATCTGCTTTCTAAGTTCCCTGATCTTAACTTCATTATATGCCTCACCCAAATGTGAGATGCAACAATCAGATTTTATCATCTTTTCCAGGTTTTTCTTGATTTTGTTTATGGTACTTATATGCATCACCAGCTGATTAAATCCATAGTACGATGATGTTATAAGAGGTGAGAAGCATTACCACTTGGTTTGGTTTTAGTCTTTGTTCATGTTCTGTAGCATCATAGCTCTGGTTTTACCATCTGGTTCCAAACCCATCTCTCGCATTTTAACATACAGCTTCTTAGCAAACTTGAACTCACGTCTTAGACACATCCCATGTATGGCTGCATTGTAAAGTGACACATCTGGTTCCACTTTCTGTCAAGAAGCAAACCACATTAGATAATCTCTTTATGTACAGTGCAACAAATTCCTAAGAGCATCTCTAATGGAAACCTCAAATTTGAGAGGTTTGTCGATCCTCAAATTTGAGGTTTTATAGCGTTTCTCTAGTAAACTTCAAATTTATCAGATATATTACTATATAAACTAAAATAGAATAGTGAAATATTTTTGAGGTTTCATACAGTGAACCCTCAAAATTGAGGTTTTATTATGAGGGTTTCCTACTTAAAACCTTGAAAATAAGGTTTTAGGATCTCAATTGAAAACCAAAAAATATCAAAAATAAAGTTTGGGGTTGGGATTGGAAATGCCCTAATCCAGAGGTAAGTTGGCTCATGTTTGTGCTCTAAGGGTCGGGTATTCGGGTATCCGTTCGGTTTTTGTTCGGTACTTTCGGTTGTTCGGTTCTTCGATTTCCATGATTAGAGGATCTGTTCGGTTCTATGAAGATTTCGGTTCGGTTCCGGTTCCAGTTTGGATACTTCATAAAAAAATCCAAAAAATACCAAAAAAACTTAAAAATTACCCGAAAACAGAAAAAATATCCGAAAAAACCAAAAAATACTCGAAAAACCCAAAAAAACACTCGAAAACCCAAAAAAATATCTGAAAAAAAAAAGTATGGTTAGTTTCGGATACCTAATGGATATCAGTTCGGTTCCGGTTACTATCCGATATCCATGGATCCTGAGTTTAAGATCTAATATGTACTTTATGCTGGTTCTGGTTCGGTTCCGAACCTCTTTTTTTGTTTCGGATTCGGTTCGGTTTTTCAGTTCCGGTTTTTATCCCAACCCTACTCCACATACTAATTAATCTAAATGCATAATGAGAAAAATAAACTTAAGAATCTGAACATCTCCTACCTCAAGGATTTCTTTAAAATCATCCCATAAGGAACCCCAGATGCAACTCCTTACAAGCGACAGATAAGTAAACGTGTCCGGTTTACAATTCTTTTGAGCCATATGCTCATAAACTTGCAGTGCAACTTTAGGCATTCTTGATTTCTCGCAAGCACTTATCACAAGATTATAAGATGAAGTTGAAACTGTTAGCCCCAAGCCTTCCATTTCATATAAAAGCTTCAAAGCTGTATCCCAAAAACCAAGCTTTTGGCATGACATCAAAGCTCTACTGTACAAATACTCATTTGGACAACACAAGCTTTCACTTTTTATCATATCAAACAGCTGAAGAACATCTGCATACCGGCTTGCCCTGTATAGAGCCGTTAGCAACGCATTCCACGTGTAATCATCAGGTATATGCCCCAAAGTTTTCGCAACACCGAAAACTTTAAACACTAAACCAACCTTGCCTGCTTTTCCAAGAGAATTGATCAAAGTATTGCAAGCTACAAGATTAGGCTTCATCCCATTGTTTAACATACTGTAGAATATCTTCAAGGCTAAATCCCATTTATCTTCCTTTGTACAAACACTCATCATTGCATTCATTGTATCCAACCTCGGAGATATCTTGTTTTTAATCATCTCTTCGTATGCATCAAGCGCCAATTCGGTTCTACCATTGCGAACAAAGATGCTTACAAGTAGAGAATATGTAATCTCTGTACCAATATGACCATCATCTTTCATACTCCTCCATATTCTCTCTGTCTCATACACATTCTCCATCCGTCCACACATCGAAATCACAGTATTGTATAGAATCACATCGAAATAAGCTTTATGTTTTGGATCCTTTTCTAGTACTGTAAACATCTTGAGTGCAGAATCATAACCTTTAACCTCTGCAACAGCTTTTAACAACAAGCTATAAGTGTGCCCTGTGATGTTGTTCTTTGCTCTCATGAACTCAAAGACGGTAAAAGCTTTGTGAAGATTCCCATTCCTTAAGAGACAGGAGAGAAAAGAGTTACAGGCGTGTGCAGTAGGTTGTAACCCTAAGAATTTCATGGAATCAAACAACTCCATTGCACTTCTGACTTTATCCAACCTACTAAGTTTCAGAAGTCTCTTTGATAGCATCAATTCATTTCTCTCCTCGAGGAGATGTATTCTGTTCCGAGTAACCTCAACCTTCTCTTCAATACCGAATTCAACCAAGAAACCGCTTAGATATTCTGGTTTCTGATCGATAAAACTACTCTCTGGAATTTGTTCTACGAGTCCGTATTCTTCGTGGTTTTTACTCACCGCCATGAAACACATTTTGAGTGTACGGAGTGGAAACGACTCTAATTTCACACGACCAGAGACTAGACGCCTTCGCTTTGGCTTCATGAGAAAATCATAAGTTCGCTTTTTACTAATGGAATAGCATCCAGAAACAATTTGATTCGCGATGGACACAGGACTCGACAACAAATCCCCCATAGTATTACTCGAGCTGGAGATAAATGAACTCTAAGGGCAATTTCTCAGTGTGTGTAAACTGTAACAAGTAGAATCTAAGGAAGAGTTTCTACAGTAGGACATGAAATTTAGGTTTATCGATTGAAGAAGCTTACCTGTGGG
>KE152099.1:963961-979246 GCA_000411095.1 Aethionema arabicum | reverse complement strand
AAAAAAAAAAAAAAAAAAAAGTTCGTAGTGAGCAAGAGCGAAGGTTAACTAACGGCGTTAAAAAAACTAACGGCGTTGAAGCTTTAAAATCAAACCGGCGGTTCGACTTACAA
The DNA here is from genome assembly GCA_000411095.1 of Aethionema arabicum. Taxonomy (NCBI): domain Eukaryota; kingdom Viridiplantae; phylum Streptophyta; class Magnoliopsida; order Brassicales; family Brassicaceae; genus Aethionema; species Aethionema arabicum. The sequence goes on along the minus strand of KE152099.1, from coordinate 979,133 downwards.
TACCGGTTAAAATCAATGCCAAACCAGAACCAAATCAAAAACCCAACCTCTTCATGATCTAATAAACAAAAAATAACTGAGCAGAATATTAGAATTACGCTGATTTCATAACATTTCTGTAATAATATATAGTTTTACGTTGTATTTTGTTTCATTAAAATGAATTAGTTTTAAATTCGTCAAAACGTAAAAACTCGTATGCAATCTCATCGGTGGTGTTTTCTGACAGGTGAAATTATTTATTTTTGGAGACATGACAGCCAAAAGTAGCCCAGAAAGTTACCAATCAAATCTATGAGCAAAAAAAATTATAATTTGAAACCAATATTGGTAGTAGGGAACACCACATGGAAAGAATGGAACATGTAATCAGAGCATCTTCTCCTCTCGTGTACCAGCGGTACTGTTACTGGTACTGGTACTGGTACTGGTATACCGGTACAAGTTTTGGGTTTGCATGTATGTCTCCCAAAGGCTTATTATGTAGTAAATCTCAGATTCTCATTTTGAACCTTTCTCACAGAAGAAGTCTTCGAACATCCTCAAAGTTTAAACGCAATTCCGATAGAAATGAAGCTGAAATCAAACCATTATATCAGAATATAAATTAGTAACAATGGAGGAACACAGCAAGAGCAAAGCAATGAGCAACAATTGAGAAACATCACTTAAAGAAAAAAAAAGAAACTCTTAAGGAAGGTATTTATAAATGTGCATTACCTCCAACTTGTCCATCAAAGATTCGGTGATCAGCAGATAATGTAACATTCATTTTTGTTACAACTGAAGCTTTCTCAGTTCCTGAAATTGTGACAAAACTTGTCATTAAGCTCATCAGACTAGCAACTCAATTATGAAAAATCATCCACGGTTTAGGATCTTCCAAGGAAACATGAATATAAAAAGTTAATATAGTATTTTAGACCCTGAACTATCTCCATTTGGTGAAAAAACCCCTCAACTATCAAAATATTTTTAAACCCTAAACTTTGACAACCGGGTTTTTTAAACCATACAGAATTTTCTTAAATAAAAGTTAAACTTTGAATATAAAATTAAACCATTATTGCAAAGTTTAACCAAAACAAAATAATCCAAATTTGGATTAATTATACTATGATTTCAATTTAAATTTGAGATTTCGGTTTAAAAACCCGGATTATTAAGGTTTAGGGTTTAAAAAAGCCGAATATCAAAATTAGGTTTTAAAACCATTTTGTAAGTTGAAGGTTATTTTCACCAAACAGAGATAGTTCGAGTATAAAATAACCATATTCTCAATATTAAAACCCAAAGAGGCTGTATTGTCTTACCGTCTATTCCAATAACTGCCTCAACTACTTTATTTCCTCTACCAACTGCTAGAATTCCAGACTGCAAGACAATTGACACATATTCAGATACACAGTACACATGCAAAATTGATGGTCCTTGAGTACATCATCCAAAAAACGCATTTGCATCTTCTATGGAGAATATACCAAACTTACATGACAAAAGTCTAAATAAATCACAAACTTTCTATGATTAACTAAGGGTGCATTCGTTAAGGCTATGATTACCTGAGGGGGATTAATGATTGCACAGAAATGGTCCACAGGATACATTCCCAGATTTGAAATGCTGAAAATGGTGCTCTCTGTAAGTAAGGTATTCACATAATCCAAACGATGCTAAAGAACTTAACGTGATGAATACCTGAAAGTTCCTCCTTGAAACTCATGAGGAGCAAGCTTTCCAGCTCGTGCCTTTTGTGCTAGCTCTTTGACCTGCTCCACAAATCAAGAAATTAATACGGTAACTGATAAGAAGCATGTGGGGAATACGTTAAGAACTGATGAAGAAATGTTTACTCCACTATAGCTTGGCAGATATGTTAAAACTTCAATGAAAATTTTAGATTACCTCTGAGGAAATAGCTGAAATAGATTTCTGGTCTGCATTTCTAATAATTGGAGTCATTAAGCCCTGCAATATATGACAAAATAATGAGGGATACATTGTTCAAGCAATCAATCAGGGATGCCACACAAGGGTACCTTTTCAGTTGCGACTGCAATTGATATGTCAACATCGTCACACATAACAATATCTCCTTTCTCAGCATCCCAAAAAGCTGCCAGACATTGAGACAAAGCAATTTTAAGAACCAAAAACGAGGGTTCAAGTAAGCACAGGGAGGGATATCAACCAGACTACAATCCACATCATTACATCAAACTCAACCAGAAAGATCGCATGCGCATAACTAAACCAAATTCTGAATATCATTAACAGTCCTTTTATTTGTCACAGCATTACAATCTCAAAGACATCTTTACTAATCCTTTTCAGATGAGGCCCAAAAACACGGTAATTATAAATCCCACATTCGAGCATTATGGCCTTAAACAGGACGAACTAAGGTTTTAATTTCGCTCATTAATGGGATGGGAACAAACCAGGGTTCAGTTATTTCTAAAAGCATCATTTACAAGGAGATCATATTTTTCTTACCATTAGCTTGACGTACATTCCGCAATGCAACTGCTACTGCTTTGATAACTATGTCATTGACTGACACTTTAACGCCATGGTTTTCTGTAGATCATGAAACAACAACCCAAATTTAAGTCTTTCAAGTTGTTAACAACTACCAGGATGTAGGATAAGGAGCAGTCTACGAACCTTGAAGTTCTTTTCTAAATGAAAGAAGAGGATCCAATACAACATCTGCAAGCACACTCAAATTCTCAGATAGTGAATAAATTACAGAAAGAAGGTACAAAGGTTTTGAATTACCAACCTGACGATAAATACAAATGGGGTATCTTCTGTTTTGATTCCAATAAACGTTTAGCTATAACCTGCCAAGTGGGAAAATCAGACTCTCATTATGATCTTAGCAGCAAACTTTAGAGCTGAATGTGTGGTCCCCTTTTAGCGAAGGAAAATTACTCTAAGTAGTTATAGATTAGACAAAAGCTACTACTAACACTATTCTCATATATTTCAGATATTAAAGATGAAGGACTTGAACTTCTCATGCAATTCCTTGGCTGTGTTAAATGAACCATTCCTAGCATTAGGAAAATGACCCATACAGCTAAAAACTTTAAATTTGACTCCGTAAACAACGTATTGCAGGTACTTGTTTCAAGAAAACTTTCTCCATCAAAGGAACAAAACATGTAAATCTGACTTCTTAATTCAAGCTTCTGAATTACTTGAGACTGCCCTATAAACCTTTGAGACCAGCATATTTTACAATGAAGTCAATACAATTTTATTTCATTGTTTCCATAAGAAGGATTGCTTCACCAGAAATTAGGTAGTCAATTATCGCATAGAGAGCAAAAAAATGTTAATTTACCTTGCGAATTTGACTATTGGGAAAGTCTTCATAGTTATCTGACTGTGTCACAGAAGACTTTGATTCAGATAGCGATATGGAAGAGGCTTTCGACTGAGTGTCCTTTGATGGTTGTTTCTTCTCTGGAGAAACAGATTTTTTAGACACTTTTCCAGAAGCAATTGCAGCTATAACATCTGATTTAAGCAATGTCCCATAGGGACCCGATGCCCCGATCGATGAAGCTTCCAATCCATGTTCTAAAATTAATAGCTTTGCTGCAGGACTGATCTTTGTGAACCCTGCTTTCCTCCCTCCAGTTTTATCTGGGACATTCTGAGGGACTTGTTTTTCTAGCTTATTCTCAGAACCACCCACAGAAGATGACTTGATGGCTTCAATATTTTCAGCATCTTCAACCTGCATAAAAGAAGAATTAGCTTCCCCTATGCCTCAATCCGGAAACTATGGTATCTTTCAATTATATGTGTACAGGCATAACTTCTACATCAGGAAATGCACACTGCAGCGTTAAACTAGAAAGAGTGACTACCAATTATACACGAAAGGTGCACTACATAGAGGCTAGCAAGAAGGTGGGACAAAATAGATCAGTAGTAAAACAGTTGGCTGGCATCAAGAATGAATTCAATGTACTTTTGAACTAAGAGACTCACTATAAGCGCGATCGGTTTTCCAACAGCCACATCCTTAGAACCTTCGGGGACTAAAATCTTAGCCAAGTACCTACACCATAATCCATCATGTTATATAGTTTACCAATATAAGTTCACTAGTTTGAACACTAATGCAGCAATACAATAAATCTTCTTTAACGCTAATGCCTAAACTAGGAAATATGAATCCATCCCATATCAAAGAACACTATCATTTCAAAGGAGAACACTAAAACAAAATTAGTCCTACCTCAGCAACATATCCTTCTAACTTAAACCAGTAAAGTAGCAACACCCAGAGATTATGAATGCTAGATAGAACAAACAATAACAGGCTGCCTAGAAAAAGAAATAGTTTACACGCTCCAAGTTATTGCTCTTAGGAATCAGACAACAAGATATTGAGTATACCCACCCCTCTTCAAGGCTTTCAAATTCCAGAGTGGCTTTGTCAGTCTCGATCTCACCTATGACATCACCCACTTCAATCTGTTGACCAGGAATCCAGAAGAATCAATACAAGCAAGACATAAACAGCCAATTCCTTGTGGTAATATTAACATAATCTCAATTTACTCTTTAGTCTTAAGTCACCAAAAACTAACCTTGTCACCCTCTTTTTTCCTCCATCTGGCAATATTACCTTGGTCCTGCCAAATGATCCAGCGTCTCAGGATAGAAAAGGTGGATACAATCTCATCTAAACCAAGCTAGCACAAAATATGGAATTCCATACCATTGTTGGAGAAAGTGCTGGCATTTCTAAGACAACATGTGGGGGGAGATCTGATGCATCAAGCTGAGTGGAACCGCTTTGTTGTACGCTTTCTTCAGGTTTTTTCTCTTGCTGAGCTGATGTTTCCTCTTTACCAACTGGTCCACCCTCTGTGGTGGCAGTAACATTTTTAATGTCATCTTCCTCCTCAACCTTGATTACAATTAGATAAGATAAGATTATACACTTATTCCATCAGACATATGCACTATGATGCTGAGCCCAGAACACGAAATATCAGGTAGAGTACATGACATGAGAACTCTGTATGGCATAAGGTTATATTTTAGAAGAAGAAACAGAGTGGAGACTGCTGTCTAGGTCATTTCTCAGCAATACATATTGATAAAGATAGACCAAAGATTCTCCGACAATCAAGTCTTCTAGGATGCTAACCCTAGGAAACAAGAAGAAAATGAAGAAGCTAAAAAGCAAACTAGTCAAAGGAAAAGGAATCTGCAATGAACACAGGTCAACACCTGCATCACACGTCGTTCGATTATACTTGGTTTTGCTAAGATGAATAAGACAGCCATTTAGCTTACCATTATCGCTATAGCTTCATTGACAGGAATATCTTTTGTGCCTTCAGGTGCTACAATCTTTGCCAGAAATCTACAGCACCAAGCTTCATTGTAAGCCAACTGACATTCACATATAGTTATAATAAGACTGAAATTTGAATTTCCAAGGTCTAGTGAGGAAAAAAAAAATCATAAACCAGCTTTTGCACAGTTACCCTTCCTCAAGACTCTCATATTCTAGAGTGGCTTTGTCTGTCTCTATCTCACATAGTACATCGCCTGCCTCTATCTGTCGGGAAGAACCAAAAGTCAAACCAGTTACTGAGAAACTCCAAAATTACTTTTGTTCTTTGTCAGCTAAAACATCAACATACCATCTTTGTAATATAATGATTACTTTAGAATAACATCATACGAGTGACTGAAGTTTCTTCAACCAAAAATATAAAATAACCCACCTTGTCACCTTCTTTCTTCCTCCATTTCACAATATTTCCATGACTCTGCAAAACCCAACAGATGTAAAAGAAACATTTTTCTGGAAGGGAGGCCAAAAATTCTTAACAGGATTAAAATCTTAATTCCTACCATCGTAGGAGACAAGGCCGGCATTGTAAGAACCGTCTGTGTTGGGGGTCCTAAAATCCAAAGACAAACAAAATCAAGAGAAGAATTTTGTATTATCAATTGCATCTTCTTGCATTGTATCTAAGAATAATATGGTAGCACAAATGTAAGAGACAGAGTGTTATGGAAATTTTTGTGCACCCACATCAGCCAACATCTCTTTCTTTCTTTTATAAATAAGCAAAAGTTGTGACAGATCATATCTCCCATTTGATATTTTTGTCTTGGTCACTATTATGGCTAAAACAATATCACAACTGTCTGTGGGTTGATCTATAAGATCTATTCCCCATTTTTAGGTCCTTATTTTAACATGTGAAATAACAATCTATGAATACCTGTTGATGAGAATTGTCGAATGCCAAAGCGCCCCTACAAGAAAACATTGAACGTGAGAAATAGAGATAGATGAAAAAGTTAAAAAAACAGTACTTGCTGCCAAACTTACTATTGGCTTTGGAGGACCATCATCCATTGCTTTCATCATTGCTACCGAGGCTGGCCTGAAATGAAGATCAGACAAAGTCTTAACAAAGGGCAAACATATATTCCCCCAAAATTTTTACAAAAGCGAGCTTGGCAGATAATAGCAAGTTACAAATAACACATACATGATGAATAACATGGCCATCTTAATTTCTGCTTAGATATAATTCTAACCTTGAGTGCTACAGTTGTATTAGTTTTCATGAAATAATCTGGTACTCAGTTTCCAGGAAAGAGCAACATTGTTTTGATAAACAAAGACACCTCGTCTTTAAAAAAAAGAGAGGGAATAGAGACAACCCTAGAGAAAAGGATAAAACAATTCTTTGAAATGAATAATGCTGTAGTTCTCAACATTAGTATTAATTCTCTCAAAACTACTACTAGTATTATCAAAAAGTTCAATAAAGTTGTTTGACCCCATTGCCAAAGTGTCAAGATTTATGGCTTGGAAGACATACCTCACACCATTACTGCTTTGCATCGTGCCATTCAAGTGGTATTGGCCATTCGAAAAGCTGAATCAAAGAGTTTATGGTAAATATATTGAAAATCTCACACCAGTTTTAGTTCTTCCAAGAGAAAGATATAAAAACCGCCATGCAACACAACAAAAAGAACTCAAGGAGGGAAAATCTGTTCCTATTTTCTTGGAGCTGTTAAATCACAATGTTTCTTGTTGCAATCTACTCAGCGTTGACAAAAGGCTAGTTTCATACCACTAGGTTGATTACTTTCATCATTAATGTTTTAGAATCCCAATGCCAGCTAAAACGGCTATTCTACCTCACAATATATTGTGTTCACGGTGTTTTCCATGTAGGGTGCAACAAAAGTGGAATCAGAGAGTTTTCTTTAATGAAAACCACCTACTCTAAGCGTTTGAGCTCAAAAAGCACAACAGAAAATTCATCTTTCATGCATTCAGAATATTGGAAGCCAGCTGGTAACTAAAAATGGCCAAACAAGAGGATTATTTAGGTAGAATCTATTGTGGAATTCAAGAATACTGGACGGAGAATCCTTTGTTCTTCACTGTGAGCAACATAAAACGGAAATTTCTCCCAACAACCTAGAGAAGAGAAACCTATAAAACCATTTCAGAAAACAAAAATGTATGATCGGCTCCTTAAAGTTGTTCTCGTCCAAAATTAAACTCTTAAACATCAAAAATATACGATAAGCAATCAGAACTCCGAAAAGTCAATAGAGGATTGCCCAAAAAGAGGACAAAACAAAAGGAAATCGAATTAAGAGATCAATTCCCATATCAGACTTACTAGGATCACACATGGAAGAGCAACAACAGAACATTGAAAGAGGCGCGATGAGAAAGAGAACGCAGGAAAGAAGAAGCATACCGAGTACTGAATCCAGAGGAGGTAGCTAGAAGACGAGCTCTGAGAAGTGAAGAAGTGCGGCGGATTGCTGCGTGCCGGAAGAGTGGAAGCACCATGACAGCAGGGTTGGGGAAATGAGAGAGAAGAGACGAGTATTCGAAAAGTTTGATTTGGCCAGATCGCAGCGACGGCAGCAGCAGATCATCATGGCCAAAGTAAAGCTCACATTCTCCCGGTTAGACGAACCGGAAAACCACAATTACTCACTTTTTTTAATTATTGGTTTGACTACAGAACCGAAGATTTGAGGCTTTTATTCAAATTTTAATGAAATCGACTGAATATTATTATTTGTCACATACAAATTATATTAGTTATTATTAAAAATATATACGAATAATTATTTTTGGAAAGCATATCCGTATTGTTATATAAATATTTATGTATGTATATACTTCAATATAATTATAAAATTAACAAAAAAAAAAATATATATATATATATACATATATAAACAATAAACTTAAGACTAGTAGAGTACTATATGATTAATATTTAGTTGGTATTAGTTAAAAAAACATATGATAAATAATGACTTTATCATATTGATTTTGAAAGTTTCCATGTATAGAAATAGAAAGAGATAAACTAGAAACCCCAAGAAGTAAAAACAGTTATTTGAGAATTTTTGTTCATAACATAAATAAAAGTTATAATTAGATAGACTAATAAAACAAACATTATTTTATAATTAATATACATCTATATACTACATAATTTTGTTTTTTTTCATCATAATTTTGTTTAAAATTATTATTATGTAAATATAGAAAACGTGAACCATTGTTTAGTGACATGAGTATATTTTTTACACTCTATTGGTTTGTATATTTCATTATATAATTTGCTTTATAGGGTTACTTATTATTATGTGCATATTATTTTTTATATTCTTTTGTGTTGCATCATATATCACAAGTCATCAAAAAATTTGACAAACTAACTCGTTTTTGAACACTAGTTAACTTTTCTTCAAAAAATTTGACAAATTTGAATGCATTATTATTTGTGAATGCATTTCATTTTAACGCTAAAAGCATCATTATTGGTAATACTTGCAAAGTGTCCAATTTTTATTTAAATTTTTTTTTTTAAATAAAAATTGGACACTTTGCAAATATCACCAATAATGATGATCTAAAAGAATTATCCTAAAAAACATTTAATTTTTTGAAGTTACTCTAGAAGTTGATTAAAAAAAATTCTTTTTTTTTCACAAATAGACCATAAGTCGTTTTTATTAGTTCATCATCTAAGTCACAATCTAATTACAGTAAAAACTACTAACCTGCATTGTTCCAGAAATAAAAAAATCTGCTAAAAAACAAAAAATAGTAAAAAAAAAAACGAGAATACAAATTAATTTATAAAAAAAATTAATTTACCAAAAAAAATTGCCCGAGTTCGGTTGGTAAATGATTTCTCTCTACACCTAGAGTTCAAACCTACCAACAAAGACTTGTGGGCCATACAATTAATGAGACGGCATGTACTCCATAGATGTTAAAATAAATATATTTTATTCCAGTTTTTATATATTTTTCTTAGGTAAAACGACTTTTTAATACTTCTACTTTTCTCGAGTGATAAATTAATATCTCAATTAAAAAAAATTAATCTTCAATTTAATAAAAGTGACTATTGAATCCCTCAATTATCTAAAATGTGGTAAATTAATGCTCTTGTCGTTAACTCCGTTGAAATCGGATAACAACGTTTATTTAGCCGTTTAACACCACACACATGGGACACCACGTGGAAATTGATAGCATTTTAGGGTAAACGACTAGAAAAATCCTATATTTTTGTGTAGTGATAAATTTAATCTCTAATTTTGTAAAATATGGTCAATTAGTACATCTGTCGTCAAATCCGTTAAATTGGACTAACAATATTAATTTTCCCGTTTAACAAAAAATACATGACATATTACGTGTAATAAAAATCCACCTAATTAAGGTTACATGATATCCACTAACAAAGTTCTACCATCAAAATTTTGTGTCAATTCCTTTAAAAATCTACCTGTAATTTTGTCGATGCACATAATGTAATTTTGCCGGGGCGTATTTTCAATCCGTCCCGAACTCGAAACATGTCTCTAGATCAACATCATGTTGATTTTTAGTTAATGGTCGATCATATGTTCTCTGTTAAACAGAAAAATTAAATTTGTTAGTCAATTTGACGGCATAAGTATTAATTGAGCATAATTTATAAAATTAAGGATTAAATTTATCACTACACATGACGTTTCACGTGTGTGGTGTTAAACGGCTAAATAAACGATGTTATCTGATTTTAACGGAATTAACGACAAAAACATTAATTTACCACATTTTAGATAATTAAAATAGGGAAAATGGTAAAATAAACCACAAACTTTCCTCATTTGGTGAAAAAACCCATCAACTCTCAAAATGAATTTTTAAACCATGAACTTTGATAATTGAGTGTTTCAAACCATGAACCTTAATAATCAATTTTTTTTAACTAAAATCTTAAATTTAAACTTGAAATTATAGTTTAATTAATCTAAATTTGAAATATATTTTGTTCGTTAAATTTTGAAACTATGTTTTAATTTGATATTCAAAGTTTAATTTTAAATAAAAAAAATTCGTAGAGCTTAAAAATCCGATTTTTAAAGTTCATAGTCTAAAAAACCCGGTTTTCAAAGTTCGTGGTTTAAAAAATCATTTTTAAAACTGAGAGTTCTTTTCACCAAATCAACAAAGTTTGTAGTTTGTTTTACCATATTCCCATTAGAATATTAATAAGTTACTTTTCTTAAATTAAAGATTAAAATAATTTTTTTTATTTGAGATATTAATTTACTTATAGCGTATAAAAAAGTCGTTTTCCTTTTTTTTTTATAAAACTTAATCTGATCTCTTTGTATAATCCACAGTAATGGCAAGTTGATCAGATGGCGGAAGCACGATTGCGTACGAATTCGGCATCAGAAAACGAATCTTAGGCATATCCTTTCCGTTGACTTCTCTTAATTAGTACTTATCTATCTTTTTCTTCTCTTACCTTTTTTTTTTTCTTCTCTTTGCCTATGCACGATTTTGTTAAATCTGCGTATCAAAACCTGATATTTTTATTTATCTATTTATTGGAATTAATAAAACCCACACAAAAGTCAAATTTAAAGTTCAACGCCACTTGTGTGTTTTTCTATTTACTTTATATATTCATCTTCTCCTCTCTTCTTTGGTCCAAACTTGTTTTTCTATAAAGATCCGATTTTGTGTTAGCGAAGATAAAATCAAAATCAAATTCGATTTAAATTTGAGAGATGGAAGATGGAAGTAATGAAAAAGGGCATGTCGTTTGTGGATCATGGATCCGTCGACCTAAGAAACTAAACTGGGCTCTTATCGCTAAAGCTTCCAAACGCCGTGGAGGCTCTGCATCATCTCCTGCTCTTCTTCACATCTTCTCTTTTGATCCCACCACCACTTCTCTCTCTTCTTCTCCTCTCGTAATTCCTCTTCCTTCTTTTTTAATCGTTTCGATTTCAGGGGTTTGGGGGAAAATCTAGGGTTTTGTTTTGATTTGATTTGATACTAAAGCCCTTTTCTTTTTGTTGATTGAATAAAGGCAACGCATAGGTTTGAGGAGAGTGATGGTAATCCTGTAGCAATCTCAGTGCACCCTGCTGGTGATTATTTTGTTTGCTCTACCTCCAAAGGCGGCTGCAAGTACGTAGAACCCTTAATTCTTTATGATCCTCAAATCTTTCTAATTTTGTTGAGTTTAGGGTTTGCTTAGATTCTGGTAGTATCCCATAGAGATTAACGTTAATATGAGTATATATAGAACTTGGATTACTCCTCCTCATTGCCAATTGAGTTTTAGGTACAATCCATGTTTCTAATATGGTATCAGAGTTCAATAGATTCAAATGTGTAGAATTCGAACCTAGATGAGATTTGTTTTGAGATGAATGAGCCAGAAGAGCCATCATTTTATGGCTTACTCAACTCATTGCCAATTTATTTAGAATTGAAACTTGTTTCTAATAGATTCCTGTTGTATAATCAAATATGGTATCTTTTCGACCTTGTCTTGATCACTATAAACTTCAAATGTATAAAACTGATCATCATACTGAGACTTTAACTATCTTCCTCGTTCGCTCGAAGTTATTGAGTTTTAGGTTTAGTTGTTATATAGCTATGCGTTTGTTGAAGATTGTGTTGCATCTTCTTGCAATGTAAAGTTAGGTTTTCTTGTAGCTTTGACCATTGTCTAACTCTACTGTTCATTCTATTCATTTCTTATAAGAGAATTGGAATTGATTTCCAGCATCTTGGACTCTAATCTGCCTCATTGTCTATACAAATTTTGGTTTAGATTGTAGATGGTTAATAGAATTTATGTGGTTTTTTCAGGTCATTTGAGATAATTGAAGGAACAACAGGTATTACAATCTTAGCAAAAGAGCTCATCCCTCTACAAAATGCAGGACTACAAAAGTGTATAGCCTTCAGCTTCGATGGATCTAAATTAGCTGTCGGGGGAGCGGTAAGGGGAACGACCAAAACTGCTTTAACATTTCTAAACGACTCTTGCGATTTTTTTTTAAAGTGTCTTACTTTATGCTATTTTCAGGATGGATGCCTCAGAATTATGGAATGGCCAAACTTACGTATAATTTTGGATGAACCAAAAGCACACAAATCCATCCGGGACATGGATTTTAGGTAATTTAATACTCTATTTGTTACATGTAGCTAAATAAATCTCCAATTTTTTAAAATGTGGTGAATCGATATCCACGATGTTACGCCTGTTACATTCAACCACCAAATCATTACTAAATCAGTCATTTTAATAACCTAAAACAACCACCAAAGATGATATATTGCATCTTTTGTTGCAGTTTGGACTCTGAGTATTTAGCTACAACATCAACTGATGGTTCAGCTAGAATATGGAAAGCAGAAGATGGTTTTACTTTATCAACTTTGGAACGCAGTTCGGTATGTGATCTATCGAGAAACTTCGAAAATCTTTTCATCTCAAGGTCTGCAACATGTTTCTGATACATATTTTGATGTATTCATCTTTGTAGGATGAAAATATTGAACTCTGCCGATTCTCTAAAGACGGAACAAAACCCTTTTTGTTTTGTGCTGCAATGAGAGGTATATGATTTAGCAACTTATGATCAAGAATCACTAGCGTTTTTAAGTCATAAGTAGTTAATGAAAACTTAAAAAACAATTGTTTTAGGTGATACACCTGTGGTGAATGTTTACGACATTAGTACATGGAAGAAGCTTGGGTTCAAGAAGCTGTCAAAGAAGCCTGCTTCAACAATGGCAGTGAGCTTAGATGGAAAATATATTGCTTTGTGAGTTCTTCTTGAGCTGAGATAGTTATTGTAGCAAGTTTGATAATGCAAGACTAACCTCTTACTCCACACTTTATTTGCAGAGGTGCCAAAGATGGAGATGTATCCGTTGCTGAAGTTAAAACAATGGAAATCTACCATTACAGTAAAAGATTACATCTTGGTCAAACCATTGCTTCCCTAGAGTTTTGCCCTACTGAAAGGTATGATCTATCAATATGAAAGTACAGAGATAGTGGCTAATAAAAACCTTACAGTTTTACCGTTTAGTCGGAAAAAGCCGCACAGAAAAAACATGACAAAAAAATCTGTGGAGTTTTTTTGTTTGGCTAAACGTCAAACTGCGGGTTCAAAAAAGTCAGATTTACACAAAAAAAAGAGTGTTTTTGTCACGTTTTTTCTGTGGGTTTATTCGGCTAAACTCTAAAATTGAGGTTTTCTTTGGGGGACAGCGAAAAAACCCCTAAAGTGTTTTTGGCGAAATAGACTCTAAATTATCAAGTTGGCAAAAACCTCTAAACTTTGGTTTTTTGGCGAAAAACCCTAAATTTTCTTTTTTGGGCGAAAAAAACTCTAAACTATCCAGTTAGCGAAAAAACTCCTGAACTTTGTTTTTGTTTTGCGAAACAACCTCTTCGGTAATTTAACAGTAAAATCATTATTTATGTCTAATTTGGAAATATGTTTTTAAACAGTAAATTTAAAAGTTAATAACTGTGGTTAATTAAAATTAAAATTTTATAGTTTAAACGCATCATTTTTTAATTAGATACTACCGGTAATTTAACGAATTGAGAGGTTTTTTGCCAGAAAAAACAAAGTTCAAAGGTTTTTTTTGCCACTTTGATAGTTTAAGGTAATTTTCGCCAAAAAAACAAAGTTTAGGGGTTTTTTTCGCCAATTTGATAGTTTAGTGTCTGTTTCGCCATGATCATATAGTTTAGGTGGTTTTCGCTGCCATCTCTTTTATTTGCCATTATCCTAAGATTATATATCCCAAAAACAATATTTGCAGTCTCTAATCGATTCTTTTTTCTTTAGGGTTTTGCTAACAACTTCGAGTGAATGGGGTGAGATGGTGACTAAACTAAGTGTACCAAAGGAGTGGAAAGGTTTGTTTCATGATTTCTCAAGCCAATATAACTCATTTATACATCTTTTTCTTGGATCTTAAAGTCTTTGATGTTGATGTTGATGTGCAGAGTGGCAGATATACACACTGTTGTTTTGCTTGTTCGTGGCATCAGTGATTGCTTGCTACATATTCTTCGAGAACTCAGATTCATTTTGGCAGTTACCTTTGGGGAAAAATCAAAGAGGACCAAAGATTAGTCTTTTTGGAGATTCATCAACCACCTCTTCTGAAGATCATAGTAGGTGGAATCTTGACCTATAGAAAGAAGAAGATCACGTAAATCCCCCATCTCACTTTTTTTTTCTTTTTTTGTCTTTCTTTATAACTTGTTGCACGTTTTCCTCTTTTCTCTGCTTTATATTGTTTTGGACGATTACTCTGTTTTTTTTGAGATAAAATTGTTTCTTTTTGGTGTAATAGTCTTTGATGTGAAACACGTCTAAATTCTACTGAAATATCGAGATTATAAAAAATGTAATTTTATAAGAAATTGCAGAGAAGGAGCTAGGGCCGGGCCAAAAAACCAGAACCTAACTGAACCGAAAAAAAGGTTGGGTTCGGTTCCGGTTCCAGTGAAAAGTACTTATTGGATCTTGAACTCGGATCTATGGGTATCGGATAGGAATCTGACCCGAACAGATATTTGTTGAGTACCCGAAAGTAGTTATAATTTATTTATTTTTTTGTATTTTTCGGCTTTTTCATATAATTTTTTGGTTTTTGGGTATTTTTCAGTTTTTTGAGTAATTTTATTTGTTTTTCGGTTATTTTTATGGATCTTTCGAACTAGAACCAAACCAGAATCGGAGCCTACAAATCTGTTGGATTCTATTGAGAAAAACCGAAAAT
>KE152099.1:929443-963822 GCA_000411095.1 Aethionema arabicum | reverse complement strand
GAAAAACCGAAAATACAGAACACATTCAGAGATCGGCTTGTGGGCGTATGACAAAAAAAAAAGGGATAATGGTGAAATAGACCCTAACCTTTCCCGTTTTTGAGAAAAAAACCCCAACCTATTAATTTGGTTTTTTAAACCCTAACCTTTCATAAGTTAGTTTTTTGAGCCCTCTGTTAGTGAACAGTAACTGAGCTGTTAATCTTCCGTTAACACCTACTTAATTAAAACGCGAGTTTAACAAATTAGAAAAAAAAAAATTAATTAGGATTATTTTAAACCCTAAAATCACGATGAACAACGACCAAAGGGAACAAAAATCGTTACTTCTTCTCCTCTCGATTAAATTCTTGAGTTTTTCGAAATGTTACTTCTTCTCCTCTCAGAAGCTTCATGCCTTTTATCTTTTTTTTTTCTTGCAATCAAAGCTCATCAATGGCACTTTTTTCTTCAAATCAAACTCATCAATGGCACAAACCCAAATTTTGGTTTATGGTTGTAAAAGACACAAAACGAGATTCAGTTTACAATTGTAAACCGGGTTTAAACTTGTGATAACCAGATTTCTAGTGTGTATGAATATTTTAATTTTGTCCATTTAGATTTATATAAAAAAACACAAATTCTTTTCTTTTACCCAACATCCTTTCGTATAGTCAAAAAGAATTTGCATAACGAAAATACATCAATGAGTTTCTAAATTGTATTTGACAATCATGTCCTAAACCTTAAACAAGCATAATAAGTCCTAAATAACAAGAAATCTTAAATAACAAGAAGTAAACAATAAAAAACTATGATATCTTCAAAATCAGCTATGATATGATTCCTGTGTCAGAACATGTGCTCCTACATCAGCTGAGGATGAAGCTCCATCTTGACGATGTTGTGTGGATCTCGACGGTTGCAAAATTTCAGGATTAATGCATGTCCTCCTGTTGTGTCCTAACTGGAAACATCTCCTACAAGTCTATCATAGACAAAAAAAAAACATTAGTAAACATAACAATATATAAGTACTACAAGCAAGTTTAAGTGAAATACCATATTCATTCCTTGTCGGGATTGTCTTCGATCTTGACTTGGTTCATCGTCTAGTGGATTAACATTGCGCACCTTCTTCTTTTTCGGACGACCTGGCATTATTCTATGGGGTGGCGCCAAAAGCTTTGGACCGCCAGTTCGTGGCCATAAATTCATGCCATTTATGGGCCTCAAATTATAGGTGTATGTTGTCTCCCACATGTGAGAGGAGTACCAATGTGAGGATTATTCCTAAACTCACGCATAAAGTGGTTAGCAATCTTCTTAGCAGTAAACATTTTTACTTGTCCGTCTCGAGAGCAAGTATGGATGTTATGGTATGATCTAACCATCCATGACTCTGAGAGGCTATTTTTAGAACCATTTAAGCTCCATTTGCAACCTTGGTTCCTGCAACGCGCAGATACCTTCATACTTTCTGATTTACGAAACTTTAAGTTCATCTTATGCTTCATAGCATATCTAAAAATAGCTTCCTTAAAACAGTCCCTAGAATCAAACTTTTGCCCCACAAAGAATCTATCTTCCTCTTCTTCATCCTCATCACTCTCCCCTAAATGCATTCGAACACCAACATCATCAATATAATCATCATCACAACCATCATCATCATTAATATCATCACTATCACTAACTTCATCCACATATAAACAAACATACTCTTGTATCTTAGCCATACCTACAAATTCTACTACCCCATTATCATCCTTCACATATATTTTATGGTTTCCTTCATTATCCCTAAAGTATGAAAAATTAATTTGTTCTAAACTATAACCCAATTTGATCACAATATCACATAATTCATCTAACGTTGAAGTTGCTTCGTCCATCAAGTACTCATGTCTGTCTCCCCCACAATACTGAAAATAATCAACCCAAAATCCACCAATACGTAAATTAACACGAATATACCTGAGAACATCAAATTAAACCAAAATTAGATCATAAACTAATAAACAAACTGCTGAACCAATTAGTAAGCCTTGATTTTATCCTAAATCGACCCTAAACCCGAAATTGAACCTTAATCCGTCACCTAAACTCGTCATAAACCGTTAATCGAGCTTAACAAAGTCTAACCAACTGTTTCTGTGACTAACCCAACCCCAACCCTAGCCAATTTATACAAACAACATTCAAACTCAATTTGAAGAGAAAGAGATAAAGTTTCACGAACCCCATGCGTTGCACCGTCACCGAGCTGGATTCGGCGAAGAGGAGAAGCTTCTACGAATACGAGAGATGAAGCTTCTGTTAATGGTGATTTAGGAGAAGATGAGAAGACACGATTTCTTTTTTTTCTTTTGCTCGTGATTTTAGGGTTTAAAATAATCCTAATTTAATTTTTTTTTTTTTTCTAATTTGTTAAACTCGCGTTTTAATTAAGTAGGTGTTAACGGAAGATTAACAGCTCAGTTACTGTTCACTAACAAAGGGTTTAAAAAACTAACTTATGAAAGGTTAGGGTTTAAAAATTCAAATTAATAGGTTGGGGTTTTTTTCTCAAAAACGTGAAAGGTTGGGGTCTATTTCACCACTATCCCAAAAAAAATTATGCAGAATTATCTTTTCTTTAGTGTTCAATTGAAATAATCTTCATAATTTTGAATTGACAAATAAAATATTTTATTTTGTATGTTGACCAATACAACGGTCATTTAGTTTAAATAAACGAAGCTGTTAACGGTTTAGATGGTGCATTTTGTACATTTAAAAAAAGAAATATTTTTATCCAACACAAATCCTACATTTACTTCACCTGGGAGCATGATAGATTAGTGATTTTCATAGTATGTTATTTCTCTCATTTTTCAGAGTTAAATCAAAACTGTGATATTTTTAGGCTAAGACCATCTCCAATGGTTCTTTCAAATTTTTCTTTAAAAAATGAGAATCATCAAAATGAGGGGGAGTTTTACTCCAATGGTTCCCCTCATTTTCTTCATTAAAAAAATTATTTATGTATTTTTTTATATAAAATAATTATATATAATAGGTTGATGTGACAAATACACTTGATAAAGAAATGAGGGGAGTAAATAGTATCCCCTCAAATTTGAGGGGATTTTTCATCTCCCTCATTTTTTCCCTCATTTTGAGGAACCATTGGAGATGAATTTCTCTCATTTTTTGAGGTTTTCCCTCAAAAGGAGGGACCACTGAATGCCCTAAACCGCAAAACTATAAGATTTTTTTTTGTTATAACCGAGGACAAAGATCTTTTTTCACGTTAATCTGGAGTTTTATCAGCTACAAGCCACGTGTAACGATAAGAGATTGCTTACACCCTGCTTAAAGCGAAGAACGTGAGGGTCCCGTTTCCTTTGTCTCGACTTTCAAAATCACTACCTTTTGGGGACCTGAATTTATTGTCCAGAGCTCTGAACTGTGAGAGAGAGTAACTTAAAGTTTCTTCCTTAGAGATATTTTCTTCACCCTATCAGATGAATTGCCTTCAAAATGTTCTCAGGTAATCGTGAATTTGAGTCGATTTTTCGCTTGATTTTTGAATTTTGTATTGATCATTACTTATTTCAGATCATCTCTCTCACTTCCGTTGAGTTTCGGGAGCAATCAAAGAGACCTTTCTTCAGCTTCTTTGAAGATGCTGGTAAGTGCTAATCACTGATTTCACCTTTTAATCTCTCCATTGATTGCGAATGAAACTTCAATATTGTTTTACCCTTTTTGCAGCTCACGACGATCAAAACCGATGATCCTAAATCCCGACTTGTTTTAAAGGTAAAAATTGGTTTTTTCCTGGTAAGGGTTTTGTGTTATTGTGGTAAAATTGAATCAGAAACAATGTAATTCTTCGTTTGTTTATTAACCAGGCGGTATCAGATTCAAAATCCAGCTCAGAAATGAGTGGTGTTTCAAAAGAGGAAGAGAAATCTGATGTATATAGTCAAGATATGACACAAGCTATGGGTGCTGGTACGTCAATTTTATCGCTGCATTTGTTTTAGAACCCTAATGGAGCCTGTGTTTGCGGCCTTGTTCGTTTACTTGTCTCGGAGACACTAGGAGCAATAACTACAAAAATTTATGTTCGTTTTGTCGTTGCGTGACATTGCTTAGATCTGTCACCGAACATGTTTCAGCCACAAGTTCTGGCGATAAATTTCAGCGATTTTATGTGTTTTCTATGTGTTTTCATTTCAGTTTTGACTTACAGACACGAATTAGGAATGAACTACAACTTTATACGTCCAGATTTGATTGTTGGATCATGCTTACAGGTTTCCTTTATATCCCTCTACTATATAATGAATCAATTTCTCAGCATTGTTAACATATATGCTCTGCTTTGTTTGCTAGACTCCTGAAGATGTTGACAAGCTTCGTGAAATCGGCGTTAAAACCATCTTCTGCTTACAACAAAATCCAGACTTAGAGTATCCTTTAAAAATCCCTCTTTTCAATTTTTGAGAAGAACTGAAGAATGAATGATCTGTAGAGTACCTTAACCAATAAAAACCAGATATTTTGGAGTAGATATAAGCAGTATTCAAGCATATACCAAGGAATGTGGCGATATTCAGCATATTCGCTGCGAAATCAGGTCAGACATTGATGCATTTGATATGAGAATGCAATGAGATTCAAAACCATGGGATTGATATATTTTACATTATTTGATGTTACAGAGACTTTGATTCATTTGATTTGAGAATGCGTCTTCCTGCTGTGGTTAGTAACATGTACAAGGCGGTTAACCGAAATGGAGGAGTTGCATATATACACTGCACTGCTGGTCTCGGACGAGCTCCTGCCGTTGCGGTATGTTGCAGAAACCTAACTCAAGCATATCTTTTATTTTCAGTTCAATTTGGAGAAAATTTGAGAGTGTTTCAGACAATTCTTGTCTTGTTTTTGGTGCTTACTTGCTTCCTTTGTTGAGTACTAAAGAAAATGTTGACTAGTTACTGAGAAAAAGGTGTTAATTTCAATCACAGTTGGCGTACATGTTCTGGGTACAAGGCTATCAACTTATGGAAGCTCATAGATTACTTATGGTAAGAGACTAGCTATATTTTACTAGAATTTTAAAACTGTTTGGGTCATAAAGACAATATCTTGGGTTAGCTTATTATGGACCTATTCTTTTGTTTGTCTCGGAGACAGCGACGAGTGACAATGACGAAAATTTATATTCGTTTTGTTGTTGTTGGTTCAACGATTTGTTATTGAGATATATCGCCAAAATTTGTTGTTGAACATGTTTGTTTACCTCTTGCTGGTTCTGCCACAAGTTTCGAAAAAATTAAACTGTTAAATTTTAACAATTTGTATTTTAAAAAGCTTGTGGCTGAAACACGTCACTGAACTAGACAAACTAAACAAACAACATTACTTGTCGCACACAAGATTGGTCAATGAAACATCTCTGAAAACTTTTTGCAGAGTAAAAGGTCATGCTTTCCGAAGCTGGATGCTATAAGAAATGCAACAATTGATATTGTGAGTTAGTTTATTTGACTTGTTTCTCATTTTTAATTGGTTTTACAACAATGGCTGCTTACTTCTTTGATTCTTGGTGTATATGGACATAAAAGCTTACAGGACTCAAGAAAAAGACTGTAACTTTGAGACTTAAAGACTATGGATTCTCCACAGTAGAAATTTCAGGCCTTGACATTGGATGGGGACAGGTGAATATCTTCAATTTCATAAAATTTCAAATTCCTTGATGGTTTTAAAAGCTAAGATGAGTGTTGTTGTTTCAATAGAGGATACCTTTAAGATTTGACGATACAACAAGATCTTGGAGCCTAATGAGAGAATTACCTGTGAGTTTTTTTTTCTGAATCTACCGGAATATGGTATTTTAGCCCCTAAACTATTTTCGTTTGGTGAAAAAAAACTTCACCTATCAAAATAGTTTTTTTAAACCCTGAATTTTGATAATCGGTTTTTTAAACCTTAAACTTTAATAACCGAGTTTTTAAAACCAAAATCTCAAATTTAAACTTGAAATTATAGTATAATCAATCCAAATCTATTAAATTTTTTTGTTAAATTTTGAAATTATGGTTTAACTTTATGTTCAAAATTCAAAAAAACTTAGTTATCAAAGTTCAAGGTCTAAAAAATCATTTTGATAGTTAAAATTATTTTCAAAGTCTAAAATATCATATTCACTTTCTTTTATCATTTGCTGACTATCTCCAAAAAAATGCAGGAGGGACGGTTTGAGTATAAATACATCATAGATGGTGACTGGAGACATAACACAAACGAACCGTATACAGAACCTAACAATGACGGTCATGTCAACAACTATGCAGAAGTTAGTGTGTTTTTTGTCTTTAATCTAAACAAGAGTTAAGTAAGTTCTGCTTTGATGATGTTGTGTAATGAAACAGGTTGTAGTGGAAAATGGAACGAGTGTGGATGGTGCAACTCGGGAGAGACTAACGAGAGAAGATCCTGAACTGTCAAAAGATGAACGTTTGAAACTAATCCAGTTCTTGGAAACTTGGGAAGATGCTTGAGACTTGAGAGCAGTATTTTTACTTTTCATGTTTGTAATACATAAAGATTATTGTTATGTACTGAAATCTAAGTTATATATTACATATTATTGTCATTCTCCTACTAATTCATGGGTTCTTGGGTGCTTTTTGTAGAGTTATTGCAAATCTGAAATTGGTGAGGGTCTAAATTGATGAAATGAAATCTTTTGGGTGTGAAATAGCTATACTTTTTATAAGAGGGTCAAAATGTAAATAAAAAAAGATAGACGGGGTTCAAGTATTTGTGTCAAAATCTAAGCTATATATTACATTTTAATGTCATTCTCCTCCTAATTCATGGGTTCTTTCTTGGGTGCTTTTTGTAGAGTTACTGCAAAGCTGAAATTGGTGAGGGTCTAAATTTATGAAATGAAACCTTTTGGGTGTGAAATAACTATAATTTTTATAAGAGGGTCAAAATGTAAATAAGAAAAAGATAGAAGGGGTTCAGAGTATTTGCCCCGTAAAGATGAAATAATTACTCAAATTCCCGCTTTTGGTTTCCCCCACCGTCGGTATTACACTCCATACTCTGTAGGGTTTTAGGTTTTTGCCGAATTGTACTCTCTCTCTCACTCTCCGGTGGTCACAGGTAAACTCTAGAAGCATTTCTCTCTTTGCGTCTTCATTTCTTGAAGATTTTACCTATTGAAAAGTTATATGATTCTCTCTCGTTAATTTGTTAAGACTTCCTTTGTAATGGTGTCTCGTCTCCGTTGTTCCATTTTCTGTCTGCTGAATAAACGAATCTGCCTTACGTTTTATGGTATTTGATGGTAGATTTTATAATGTTTTTGGGTGCTTGAATATATCTTGTGAATTTTTTGCTTTCAGAACATGTTTCTGGAACTGGATATATAGAACACACAACTGTTGAGCACTGTGGATAAACATGCACTCTCTAAAGGCTACCTGCGCTGGTCAGATTTTTGCTCTAGCTAAGCCCCACGATTCTGTGGGCAAGAAGTCACGCAATCGGATTCCCAAAGAGGAGAGAAAGGCACTGGTGGAATCTTTTATTAAGAAGTATGAATCTAACACCCTTTCCCTTCCCTGAATCATGTGTGTTTCATCTTAAATCGGGTGCATATTGTTTATTCTATGCATAGTTGGAACGAGCACCTACTTGTTCGAGATTTGCACTAAGTAAAACATTTTAACTTCTTCTTCTTTCAAATCGAACGATATTTTGAGTTAATATTGTGAATCATACTTATCTCTGATGTTCTCAGTAAAGTCATAAGTAGTTAAACTTTGAAACTTCTGATTTTGAGACATCAATTATATGTTCTAAACCCAAGAATGTAAATGACAGTATATTGTATAATAACAATATTCTTGTACATGAAGAACTGTGAAGATGTTGTTTTAACCTTTCTATAGTATGTGTTCATGTATTGGAGTTGATTATTTTCAGGCATCAAAACCTAAACAATGGGAGTTTTCCTTCCCTTAGCCTCACACATAGGGAAGTGGGAGGATCTTTCTACACCATAAGGGAGATTGTCAGAGAGATAATTCAAGAAAATAGGGTCCTTGGTCCTGCAGGTGATTTGATTCTTAATGGAAAAGCTTCTGATAATTTGCAAGATCAAAGTCCATCAGGTTCAATTCTGATGGACCCTGTGGCACCTTTATCTTTACCCCCAGACGGATACCATTTTGCATCAGATCAGAACCATACCATCCTGGAAAATTTGATCTCAGTACCCAGTAGTTTTTCTTCTGAGGCTGAGGACAGTAAGAAAAACATTAATGGTAGCCAGGCTGACCTGAAAGACAATGTATCTGATATATTAAATTGCAAGGAACTGAACGAAACACAGATGGGCTCGACTGACATATCCAGGACCCATCTTGCAGCATCTCACGGTGAAGAAAATGATAACAAGCATGATGCAGGACTAAACAATAGAGTGCAGACAACATGCGATAGTTTTGCCACCAAACCAATGGATAAAGAACTCGATGCGGATAACAAAGATGGGGGATATGTAGAGGTACCTTCCACGGTATCAACATCCCTAAAACCTGTTGAAGATGATGAAAGAGTGAATCATGCTGGAGCAACAATAATGGATATGCCTTCAACAATGGACTCACCAGATGTACAGCCTAGTGAGGTGGACAGTTTTTGTGAGGATGGGAAAGGAAATGAGACAAGTGTGGAAACTGACACCATAAATTCCGTTGATGTGAGGGAGATTGCTTCATCCACTCCTGCTGTATCTGAAGAAAAAGGAACGGAAGTCATTGATGGCCAACAAACGCTAACCATGGAAATAGAAATGGCAAACGTAACGAAGAACACACTTTGCTCGAATGATATGCCATCAACGATGAACTCACAAGATGTACATCTTAGTGAATTGAACAGTGTTTGTGAGGGTGGGACAGGAAATGAGACAAAGGTGGAAACCGAGACCATAGGTTCTGTTGATCGTAAAGAGATTTCTTCATTGACTTCTGCTCTACCTGTAGAAAAGGGAACGGAAGCCATTGTTGGTCAACAAAAGGTAACCATGGAAAAAGGAAAACTTGATGATTTAGATAGTAACAGCTCTCAGAAAGGAAGCAGTGCCACATTAAACAGAATTAAACCGTGAGCAAACAAATCCCCAATTCTCATTCGTGTTTTTTGTTGCTGATGAGTGTTTGGCTCTTTGTGGGTTTGATATTCCTCACCATTCTTTCCATTTTGCAGTAAATCATGGGACGGAGCATCAAATATGGGAGCACGGGAAGCAAATCCTTTTCTTGCAGTTCTTAAATCTTTTTTGACAGCTTTTGTGAAGTTTTGGTCCGAGTAATCCACTGTAGACATCTGTAGCTTGAGTTGTTAGTTTTCATTAGCAACAGTTGGTAAGGTTAAGATGAGATATCTGATGAAATTTACTGTACAATTTATGTGATGAACGTATATGTAGTGAATGGGTTTCTAAGTTATGTCTAAATCTCGAATCATGAACTAGGAACCAGTAGATTCTAAGCCATTAGTGATCTTTACTGTTTCAGATTAGCATATAGCAGGGAAGCTCAGATCTCATTGATCAAAACTGATAACTACTTGGAACTGGGTTTTGTCTTGTTACACCACACAAAGTGAATGATGCAGCAAACCTGCCATTTCAACGGTAACATGCAGCAAATAAGTCATCTTTCTGTTACAGTGACACAGTGATTTTACTATTTATACAGAGACACCAGAGTTTTGATGCTTAGCTACTCTCGAGGCAACAGAGATGGTAGAGTCACGTAAAGTCTTCGACTTTGTAAATCTGAGATACGTTAAGCTTGGTTACAGTTACATTCTCTCTCTCACACCTACCTTTTGCTTCTTCCTTTTCTCCATTTTTGTTTCTGGATTTCTCCCAATCTTTGCCTTTCCTTTATCTATCTTCTTCCTCTTTCTCCTTTATCAGTTTGGTACTCCTTCCTCTATATTCCTTGTTGATTTCTCCTGTTACCGCCCACCAGATCATCTCAAGGTTATATCTTTCCTCCATTGCTAGTCTTTCTTTTACCTTCACCTTTCTTCTCACTATGATGTAAAATTGTGCAGATCACGAAAAGCGAGTTCATTGAGCTGGCGATGAAGTCTGGTAAATTCAACGACACTGCCATCGAGCTTCAGAGGAGAATGCTGGAGCAATCAGGTATAGGAGACGAGAGCTACCTTCCAAGAGTGGTGTTTGAGCCTGGTCATAGGGTCAATCTTCGAGACGGCCGTGAAGAAGCTGCCATGGTCATATTTGGAGCAATTGATGATCTTCTTGCGGCTACTAAAATCAACGTGAAGCATATAAGGATCTTGGTGCTCAATTGCGGAGTCCTTAACACTACACCTTCTTTATCAGCCATGGTGATCAATCATTACAAACTGAGGCATAACACAGAGAGCTATAATCTTGGTGGTATGGGATGTGCTGCCGGAGTCATAGCCATTGACTTAGCCAAAGATCTTTTGAACGCTCATCAAGGCTCCTACGCTTTGGTGGTTAGCACAGAGATAGTGAGCTACACCTGGTACGCCGGAAATGATGTCGAGCTGCTACCTCCAAACTGTTTCTTTCGGATGGGAGCGGCTGCGATCATGCTCTCAAGTCGGCGGTTCGATAGATGGCGCTCCAAATACCAATTTCAGCAGTTAGTAAGAACACATAAAGGCATGGAAGACACAAGTTACCAGAGCATACAATTGCGAGAAGACAAGGACGGAAAGCAAGGACTGTCTATATCCAAAGACGTGACGCAAGTAGCTCGTCGTGCACTTAAATCAAACACCACAGAACTTGCCCGTCTTGAACCTTCTTTTAAACATATCTGCGTCTTGGCATCAAGTAAGAAAGTTCTCGACGAGATTCAGAAGGATCTTAAGTTAACAGATGAGGATATGGAGGCATCAAGACGGACCCTAGAACGTTTTGGTAATACATCAAGCAGTAGCATATGGTATGAACTGGCTTATTTGGAACACAAAGCCAAGATGAAAAAAGGAGACTGTGTCTGGCAAATTGGTTACGGATCAGGGTTTAAATGCAACAGTGTAGTTTGGGAAGCCTTACGGAACATTAACCCTCCAAAACACAACAACCCCTGGAGCATTTAAAGTACCTGTTTCTGTACTCCCAGTAGTGTAGTTTGGTAAGTGTAGTTAAGTTAAAGGGCACTATTTGTCCATAGAAATCCATGAAAATGGGCACTAAGTTTGTATATGAACAGACATAATAGTGTGTATTGTAAGAGCAGAAGGTTTTATCAATGGAGTTTGTTACACAGAGATGATCTTATCTCTATCTGGGGACACTAAACCCTCAAGTTTCCATCCACCAGATCCAGCCATTGCAAAAGCCTGTGGAAACATGGACATATGTATATATATATGTGGAGTACCAAATGCATTAAGCTAGAAACATGGAATCTAATCTACTAACCTCTTTCCATGAATTGCCAAAGGAATGAAGCAAAGCAGCATTACATGTTTTCAACTTAACAGAAGCTCCAGAAAACATGGAGGCTGCTTCTTCCCAACCCTTGTTATGTCCCATACACCTGTAAATCACCAAAATCTGTTTCTTTGATAACACAAAGGGAAGAAGATGCAGTAAAAGCAAAGATTTGATGAGAAACTAACATGACAGTAGTAATGTCAGGAGTTGCATATTTGCAGACAATGTGTTGAAGATGCTCAGCTGTCTGGCCATCCATGGCTGCAATGGAGTAAAAGCTTGGAATGAAATGTACTTCTGCCTCCATAAAACCTCCCATTTCTTCTTGCATTCTCTTCAGTGTCTCCTTAGTACGAGTGGCGTCACTGTAAAGGATTTTTATCAGACTTATTCAAGAAACAAAACCCTAAATTGAGCAATTGGGATTTGATAAATACCTTGAGAGAATAAGCTGAGGAAGCCAACCGAGTGTGCAGAGGATTTGAGCAACTTTGGAAGCATCAGCTTGCCCAGTTTTACTTAGAGGACGATCATGGTCTAGAAATCAAGATTGGGATTTTAAAAGTTTGGATTTTGAGTAGAAAAAAGATAAGAAATTGAGTAAGAAAGAGAAAAGAACCTCTGAGGGAAAGATCATCCCAAGAACTGTGAGCATGACGGAGAAGAATAAGACGGCGAGAGTTTAAAGCGATGTTGGTGGCTGCTGCTGGTGGTGGCTCAGCCGCCGCACGAGAGGAAGAATTGAGAGTGGAGAAGAAGAAAGAAGGAAGAGCTTGCAAGCAAACCATTTCATCTCATCTCTGAAATTTTGGCTGAGTTTTGGAATTCACCAAAAGACCAAAGCTTTCGTGAACCAAGTGGGTCCCCTTTCTTTTTTATAGACTTCATCAATTAACCATTAATGTTGAGATTTATAAAACCAAGTTAGAAACAAAAGATGAATCAGTAAACTATTAAGTTTGGTCCTATAAACACAAGTATCATCTTTGATTTAAGGTCTTTTCTCTTGTCCAGTGTCAAAATCTTCAACAATTCATGTCACTTGTTCATTATTGATTGTTTTAACAAGGGGTGAGAAAAAAAATCGGAACCTAACCGAAAAATAAGGATTTAGGTTGGTTTCAAATAATGAATAATAGCCAAATGGGTCTAAATTTTATTATCCACGATTTTTGGTATCGAACAGAATCAAGGCTACTATTCAAAAGTAAATCAAATTAATTTGGATAATATGGTTACAAAATAACCATTTAGAACCAAATCCGTTTGGAAGCGTTTATTTTTTGTATTAATATGGTTACAAAACTTTAGAAACCGTAAAAACCGTAAAAACCAAGAAACGAAAGAACCGACCTGAACTACCCAAAATTTTTAATGGTTCCTTAATAGTTACCAAATTTCAAGAACTGAATAACCGAGATCTGAAAGAACTAACCCAAACCGAAGAACCGAATGCCCACCTCTAATCTTAACATTATTTTTAAAACACAATTCTATCTACAGTTTAATCCTCAAAACGCATTTATTTTTTTACATTAAAAATTATAGAACAATATGAGAATTTGCCCGTTTACAATTCATGCCTTTGAATGGAATCTTATTGGTTGATTTTGACTAAAGTTGGATCAAGCTATGCCTAAACTTGACTCGAGTAGCATTAGTTCCGTTCTTACTTAACCAGATACCTAATCCTAAAGCCTAAAACTCAAAGATTCAGCAACAAAGAATCCTTAATCAGTTGCTAAGAAACAGCCATCTTGACTCCAAAAGCATATATAATCAAAGAGCTAAACAAGCTTTGCTTCGGTTTCGAAGAGCCATGAAATCTTGCACACACATATACATATCTCATCAAACCAAAATCCCACATCAACTTATAAACTAAAGACTTCAACTTAAGATGAGTACAAGAAGAAGAAGCTATGCTCTAATTTTGCATTACAAACTCTTCAAAACAATGCATCAGAGACTCTATGCCTTATTCACCCGAATCTTCTGCCCTTCCAGCAACTGAAATTATGCACAAAATTAGAACAGATTTGTGTGTGGTTGTGTGTGTGTATGTGTGTGTGTGTGTGTGCAGTCTATATAAGTGAAAGATGAAGCACTTACAGAATTGTTAAGAGCCAAGATTGCAGCTTCCACATCTTCTTCTGAAGAAAACGTTACAAAACCAAAGCCTGTAGATTTTGAAGTTCCAGGTACTCTTGAAACCTTGGCGCTTACTACTTTCCCTTTCTCAGAAAACAAATTTTGAAGCATCTCTCTTGTAACAGTCTTTGCTAGATTCCCTACATAGACCTTATATGGGCTATCTACAAAAGCTGAATCTTCAGCTTGTAGTAGTGATACATCAAGAGATGCTACTGGTTTCTCTGTGATGTTAACCTTTATCTCACGTCCTTCAATGGCCTAAGTAATCAAAAACCTTTTTTTGTCATTTGAGTCAAAAGGGAATGAAATACAGAGAAGAAACAAATGTTCAATTTCTCACACTGCCATTTAATTTCTCAATCACAGTATTTGCATCTTCAATTGATTTCATTGTAGCGAAACCAAATCGACGGCTACGTCCAGAGTACTTGTCGTACATTACCTGAAGAAATTAAACCCTAAAAACATCAAAGTACAAATCTTGATGATATCAAATAAGTAATGAAATTGGGTAAATTGAAGATAAAAACCTGAACTTTCTCAACAGCACCGTGTTCTTCAACAATTTTAGTGAGTTGCTCATTGGTCACTGTTCTTGGTATGTTGCCGATGTAGAGACGCCTGGAGGATTCAGAATTTGGGTCAACAGAGGTTTTTTCTTCCGTCTCCATTACAGCACGAGGAATGAACTTCAAGTTAGAGCCATGGGGAAGTGAGATGGATTTAAAGGGAAAGGTTTTGGAAGGAAATACATTCACTCGAGTCTGCAAAGGGGTTAAAGGTTCAGACAGGACTGCGAAAACTGTAGGTTTGATAGAAACAGCTGTAAGAAACGCAGCCATTGCCGGAAAGGAAGGAGAGAGAGAGAGAGAGAGAGGTAGAAGGTGTTGTTGGTTCTATCAAGTATCAAAGCATTATCCATTGCCCGTAGCTCCATTTTACTTCTCATCTCTGAACAATTGGGCCTAACAAAGACCTCAAATTTTGAAGCCCTGTTTAATTTTTTACAAACCATAAATTTTGTTCTTAACACATATTTCTCTAAAATAACAGAAGAGTGAATTGAGTAAAAAAAAAAAAAGTGAATCTATATGCAATTTTAAATTTCAAAATTTTTTTTTCCCAAAAATACTATAATTATATAATTGTGGACTATAATACACAAATTTTAAATATAAAAAAAGTTACTTAAAAATGATAAAATAGTGAACAATAAACCAAAATTTTAACATTTTTTCTCTAAACATAACATAATTGTGAATTATAATCCATAAATTTTAATTTTAACATTTTTTCTAAAAATAACAAATATTTTTTTTGTTGAATTTTGACAAAAAAAATATAATAGTGAACATTGGACAATAGTCCTAAAGTTTGAATAAAAAATAATAAAATTATGGAATATATTTTCCAAATAGATTATCAACTCTAAAATAAATAAATAGTAAATATGACCAAAAAAAACTCTACAAAATACAGCATTAACAAAAAAAAATATCCTACAAAAGAAAATGAAAAAAAAAAGAAATTAGTTGATAAACTATACCTACGAAGAACAGAAAGTACAATTTGCCAGAAAATACAATATTTAAATATTTATTTTGCCAGATTTTTCCTATAAATATTTTTTGCTAATTGCATGTTTTGTAGGGGTTTTCATTTTTGTTCGCCATAAACCCTTACGTGAACACAAATGCTTTGAAGTGAACATGTATTGACTCATTGCATTAGACATCAATGAAGTTAACAAACCAAGCTAAGACTTTTCATGGTTATGACGATAATCAAATGAAAACCGTAAATTGTGAGCTTATTCTAGTCACTAAGAAATCAATGAAGTTTTTGTGGGATAAAATTACATCCGCAGAAAAGTGAAGTGAAAAAAAAAGAAAAATCCAGACAAAGCTGGTGTGAGAACTCACCCAAATCGCAGGAACATAGTGAGGAAACCCAAAAGCTTTATGGTACACAAAGTCTCTTTTCATGTAATAAAATCAGCAGTGGTGATCTTGACGATCTTTGAGCACACACCATTATCCTTCAAGCACCTACTTTTATTTTTTGGATTTTTGCTTCTTTTTATCCAACGATGTCAAACCAGTACCTAATCCTGCAGGACCCTTGTTTTCTGTTTTCCCGTTTTCTGATGATTCGTTCTTCGTTTCTGTCTTTAGTTCTCCGTTTTCTCCAGCTTTCTCCAACGAATCTGTAGCTCCTCCTGCGTTGATTATGTTTTGGAGTTGAGATAACGGTGGCATAGCTTGAACGGGGACACCATGGGGACGGACCATTAGACCACGAGCAGCTGCTTTCTTCCTGACTTCAGCTGCTGCACGAGCTGCTCTTTCGTCAAAACCTCTGCCTCGAGGCTGAGTCTCTCCAAGGACAGCTGCGTTCAGTGCATTAGACCTACCCGTAGCTGCTGCGTTTTGGAATGCATGTATCAGATCTGGATGTGCCTGTGGCATACAACAATGAAAATTATAAAGGTGAACGATGACATTGCTACTCTGAGATTTCTAATACAGGAAAACACTGTAAGCAGATACACTCGCATAGGGAGATCAAAGGACCAAGACGTAGATGAATGGGGGATTTTAAAAAATGCTCTAATTCAATCATTTTTAGCAAAAATACTGTCTCCCTAGACCCAGAGATATTTTTAGTATACCCTCACACGTTAGGATAAATTTGTAAAAGCCTCCTGAATTAGGGCATTTTGTATAATTCCTCTAGAAGAAATTAGTCAAAAGCTTTTAGCAACAAAATTGAAAGCAAAGATGCACCAGAAGCTTAAGTTTCGAGAATATCAGATTAAAAAAAAAAAGTTACGAGAATACACCTTCAGGAGATCAATAGCCTTTTGAGTGTTGGTCGCATTGGCAGCTTGTCCTTTCTGTTTTTGTGCAGTCATCTGATGCAAATCGCCACCAGAAATTTAGAGAAATAGAAAGCGAAGGCAAACATAAATAAAAAGTGGGTATTCTTAGTTATTATCGTTGAAATAAACCTGAAGCTCTCGCATCTTAAACGTTTTCATCCAGTTAAGAGAGTCTCGTGTTCTAGAATCATCATCTCCTAGTTGTTTCACAAGTATGTCGTATGTTTTCTTCTCATGCTGAACAAAGCAGAACGATAGTTCAGAAAACGAGATTCAATAGGGATTCAAAAGCCTTAGAGATATCTTATTACCTGGTGCGAGAGCTTAAATGCGCCCATACAATTGAATGCAATGGCAAGAGCGTGATAACATACTGCAGTTTGTATGTGTTCAGCGCCAAGGAGTCTCTCATTTTTCTTCAAAGCCTCTTGGAGGTAACGTAAAGCTGTGTCCATTTTTCCTATATCTTGATACATCATGGCAACATTTATAAATGTAGCTGCAACATCTGGATGATCAGGGCCAGATGAAAGGCCAAGTAGTAGCAAGGCGCGACCCATGTTCTGTAGAGCGAGTTCTGTCTGATTAAGCCCATGGTAGAAAAGAGCCATATTTCCATAGCTGCAGTTTCAGGTACATTGAGTAAGTGACATTTAACTAAGAGAAGAAAATAGAATATGGCAAGAAGGCATACAATTCTAACCAAAATGTCAAATAGAGTCCTACTTTGAATGTTTTGAGGAAGCCAAACTCAATTCACTTTAGTTAAATTCAGGAGAAGGCATGACTTATAATATCCACATATTTGGGATACAAGAAAGAAAATGACAGGTACCGAAAATTTTAAGCGCCTAAACTGCGGAAAGTCCATCAGATATCAACATAGATTAATTAGTTCATACCTGTGAGCAGTATCAGGATGGTCCAAACCAAGACATCGCTCATTTATGATTAGTTCCTTGTGTTGCTGCATTATGGCCCCAGCCATATCTCCTGCGTGGTACAAAACCATGGCAAGGTACCTGAAACGCAAAAGCAGACATAAAAATCTTAAGGCAACCAAAACCAAAATTCACATATAACAACTTCAATTAGACAGAAGTCGATGATCATCGGCAGACCATCAGAAAATGACATACCTGCAACAGTTTGCAACTTCCTTGTGCATTGGACCAGTCACCTGGAGACAACTCAACTAATGAGCACCTTTGAAGTTATATATAAATGTGACAGTCCAAGATGCATAAACAGACAACTTACTTGTTGGAGTATTGAAAAAGCCTCTGAAAAAAACGTGTAGGATTCACTGAGCATGCCCTACAAAGATTAATCACATTGTAATACAAGACAATGACTGGGGACCACAATATGAGAAGGGTATTTCTTGATGCGCAGACGTAAACAAAACCAGAAGCTAGTTGTTTAGTTGCCTTATAATATTAGTGTAATCTCGGTTAGTTAATGTGAAAAAACAAAAACAAAACTTACCTCGGCCAGTTGGACCTTCCCCATTTCAACAAGGTCTTTAGCCTCGGAGCAAACAGGGACAGAGTGCTTAACTACAGGTCGAAGATCCAACATATCTGACGCATCAAAAGGCGAGGTTGCACTAAAATCATATTTACGAGCGGCAACACTGATACCAACCTGTTAGCATAAATATGGAGGGAAACAAGAATCAATTGCCAAAATCAGGGATTCCATGGCCTATAAATTCTGAAGGAACAAGATATGTCCTTGTATATATACCTTTTGGCAAAGGTTACGCAGAACAGATATTTTTTTAGCGTTAGTTCTCGACACCTCCGGCAACTCAAACTGAAAATAAACTGGCATTAGCTTCGGGTGCTTATAGTATGTAAATTAAACATGTAACTGGCTTGCAGGAGTCACAACTTTTTCCAATATACAATCAACTAAATAAGCTTAACGTCATGATTTTTTGCTTCAATTAAACAGATTACCTCATATTTGGATTTAGCAAATTCCTGAATGTCGGACCACAGAATGTTGGAGTCAACCATCATATATGATGACAAACTCTTCTTTGCAGACGCTTTTCCTTTCCCTCTTCCTTGACCCTTCTTGGCGATAGATTGATCCTGTCCAACTTCCAGGGTCAGTTTTATACCTTATAGCAATAAGAACAATACTCATAAATTGTTGCATGAGAAACTTCTGTAGACGTAAAATAATATTTAGATAGCAACATTCAAGAGTTCAACAAAATGTATGGAACTAGATAAACAAACTCTGATGCACCACAAGAACCTTCTTTTGATTTTTGGCGGTAGCTTTCCCCCCAGCAGTTTGATAGTTTCCAAAGAAACAGTTGAGGAAATGTGAGACTGCTGCTGCAATATCATGATCTTCTATATCTCTTAGAATGTCCTACATAAACAGGTAAAAACTTTAAATGACAGTGAAAAGATATCGGATCTCCAATTTTTGAAAAACAAAGTTGCAGGGAAAACATCAAAATAACCTATTACAAGCTTATCCCCACCAAGACAATAATTCTTGTCAACGAAGTTTATTTTTTAAATACTCATGATTACCTTCAGAATGTGTTTTGCAGATCTGACTGTTATCTCATTTAGACAAAGATCCCACAAATGAGGTAAATGCTTCACCCCATTAGCAACCTGTCGTCATGTGCAATCATTGTTAATAAAGTTAAGAATGGGCATGGGTCAAAAAATGCTTTTGACAGGTGACGAACTTACTCTTCCAATGTAACGGACATTAACACCATGAGCATGGAGTGCTTCAGTCAAAGTCTGACCATCCATTGGAGAAACTTCAAGTGTGCAAAGATCTTCTACAAATTTAGGAAGTACCACATCCACAAGATAGGAGCTAACTTTCTTCACACTTTCTTCGTCAGCGGCTATCTCCTGGTCAACCCAAAAAAGAGGATCTAATCCATTAAAACAAATTAAGAAAGATGATCTGACAACAAATCACCTGTAAGTAAGTACCATGGCCTACCTCTTGATTGCCACCCAATGTAAAGTCGGTGAAGACATTCGGATTAAAAGCTATTTCATCAGATGGTTTATCAGAAGTATCGGCTGGTAAATCATGGACAGCGGTAGTTGTCTTTTCTGTGATTGTTTTCTGCAGAAAACTCACAAGTATAACCAATTAGGGTTTCCACCATCTCAAATGGTGGTTTTCTAAGAGATGTCTATTCAGCAGCAGCGAGCAAAGATATTATCAAGTCCAACTGTACTTGCAACAAATTTAAGTATAGCCTATACTGTATAGGTCAACTACAACAAGTAAAGTAGTTATTTCCATCATTGTTATAACGGCACCCTATTTGGCAGGCTGCATTTTCACTTAAGAACAGTCCAAGTCTAAGACAGCGCAATGGAGAGACATCATCACATAAACTAGAGGCAGCAGATGCGCAGAGAGACAGAATATACTAAATAAGCTTAATACATAATCTAACAGGATAAAAAAAGGAGATACATACTTGCTCCGAAGGTGAAGACTCATTTCCCTCTCCTTGGTTCAACTCATCACCAATTTTAGGAGTATCAACACCAACATTAGTAGGGTCAACACCAACATTGGAAGAATCAGAAACGATATCCACCCCTTCATCAATCTTGGTTTTGGATTTTGATTTTTCCAAAGATTCAGCCTTCATAATGAAATTGTATTGGTGAAGGAACTCAAATGAATATACATCTGAGAAAATAAAGAATGCGTACCTGGCAAAATGATGTGATCAGTTCTGGTCTTAGGACACAAAAGCGTGACTCTGGACCTGTATAATTGGCATCACGAGGCGTTACTCTCATTAAGTCCAAGAGATAATGCCTGTTATCACTCCCAACAATCCCCTTGCACTCTACTGGTGCAGCCAACTTAAAAACTTTTTCGGATGCATCAATAACAGCATGCTCCTTGATGTGAAGAAGCTTTGCAGCCTCTAGCACCTGAAAAGCAATAAATCAGGACTGACCATTTTCTGCTAGGACAAACGCTGTCTTACAACAATAATATATAGCAATAGTGCACTGATAGATGAGTCATAATCATCTCATTAATCCCTAATATGTTCCACAGAATGACATACTATAACAGTTTACCTTAGCATGAAATTCTTCATTCCAGCATATCTTCTTGCCATTATCAACTGAACCATACAAAAGCGCATCTGATTTGTCCCCTTGAAGAATGCCCGGTAGAACACTCTAAAGCAACATGAGACACATAGGAGAGATGCTATTACAATCCACAAAAGCTAGATAACGATTAAGATAGACTTGGGAGTTCCAGTATTAGTACAAACCTGGGCAACAACCCTATGACCTCTGTAATCAACAATAGCCATAGCAAGATTATATAACCCTGGGACATCAGCTTCTTGATATAACTTTGTGCCCTTCAAGTCATTGTTTGCAGAGGCATACGTCGCCTGCTCATTTTCAACAACCGGCACCTCCTGAAAGCTGTTAAGCTCTTCATTAGATCCTCCATCACATGTTGCTTCTGCGGAAGGAACTTTTCCAGACGAGGACAACTTTTCAGCCACTGGAAGATTGTTTGATGGGCGTTTCTTGGATAGCTGTTCAATGTCGGCATCAACAGCAAAACTGAAAAAGATATTGTTGTGCACATACCTACACCATTGGAACAATAACACGTGATCAGAATAGGAAAGCTGATGCATAAACACAAACATGTTAACATTGATACGCTGTCTTCTTTCCACAAAAGGAAAAAGAGAATAATTCAATTAAGGAAATTTAACAGTATCAATGACGCCTAAACAAATCCCACTGACATATGCAGACACTCTGGATCAGTTGGATTTATGGGTGGTATGCATCGGCTGATTACACCAATTGCTCCATTAATTGCTGCATCGACAAAGTCAGAAGACACTTTGTATAGAGCCCTGTCACGTAGGATCCTGCAAGGAAAGAGGTGTTCAATAAAGGAAGCAACCCTAAAACCCTAAACCCAATATACAAAGGAAAAAATCTAATGCTACTGAAAAATTACTATTGTCATATATCACATGTACCTCTCCTGAGGAGTAGTGTGAGGGAACTCACGGCAAGATTGCAACTCCTCATTCCAATCTCTTTGCATACCGATCAGCTCGCTGCCATACGAAATGGTCAGTGCTTCTTCAGCTCTCGCTGCATCACGCTTGTGATCTGAATCCAGACACAAAAGACGATGCTCAGATATATAATAAAACATGAGTCTTATATCAGGTGTATCTCATGTTTTCACCCAATCAAACTTGTAGGATTTTTGTGGAAATGGAGAGCAAAGGCCGAGTGAAAATCCAATTTTTCAATCACATACAACAGGAACACTGACAAGAGAGGGACTTCAAGGATATGCCGCTATTTATGAAACCAATATCAATACAAGTCTTTCGTCTCAATCAAGGTTTTTCAACCTTGATCCCCATTACTCCTATGGGTGACCATGCCCATACCTCAGAACCATTATCGGTGATTGAAACAAGGAAACATGGGGAAACGTCATCTAAAAGTATTGTAGCATGCAATATCAAACTTTACAAATAATTTAACTCTGGATACAATGGGCGAGAGCTTATATGTTTTCAAAGTTAAACTCACCAGGAACAGGATATGATCTAAGCCATGAATGTGGGGGCAA
Source organism: Aethionema arabicum (assembly GCA_000411095.1). Classification (NCBI taxonomy): domain Eukaryota; kingdom Viridiplantae; phylum Streptophyta; class Magnoliopsida; order Brassicales; family Brassicaceae; genus Aethionema; species Aethionema arabicum. Next base: position 941,614 of record KE152099.1, on the reverse strand, counting down.
TAGAGATTGGACATTTTCAAAGGGATGTGCAGAGGCTTTCTTTTCCATGACTTCTTTGAAAGCTTTCAAGTCAAAGTAAAGATAGAAAATAATTAGATACAATGATAACTATCAAGTGATAAAAGAGTACATATACACTAAATAAAGTTACGTATATACTAATTTCCTACCTTTTTTGAACTTAGAGCTAAGTTTTTGCAATAATCCGACAAGAGTGGTTGCTTCAAACCCGGATTTGCTTGGCCTTGGATCAAGAACATTCCCTGAGCTAGAATTAACATAAAACATCTTTGTGGTCCCAGTTATGCAATACTTGTTACCTTCCAAGGTCACAACATCCAAATAAATTAAGTCTCCTACAAGCCTGGCCAGCAAGACAGAAATAAATTCATGAGATTTACAGTGTCATGTAATGGTAACCTTATGTATCTTAAAATGATAAATAGCAGCTCCTCTCTACCTTCTGTGGCTTGGAGGAGGATTGAATGATGAGAAAACAATGTTCTCCACACACTTGATCTCCTCTGATGGAGAATTTATTAACTTATTGAGAGAACCTGGCACATCTTCCATGAAACCCAGGCATTCAAGATCTGGGACATCAGATTTCGGTTTATCTGTTTCAGAAAAGATGCAAGAATTAAAACCTTCTAGGTGCATGAAAAGCACAATGCATAAAGCAAACCACCACTAAGAATAAGATATAAATCAGACACCTCCAGCATTCTGCACTTTGTTCAAAGCTGCGTCATACTGCAGTGCAAGCGTTGTTGACAGGGAAGAGTGGAGTGTCAAAAGGGACAAAAGATCTCTAGCACGATGGACATGTGCCCTGATAGATCTGTCGTCATATAAAGCTGTGGAAAGATGAACCTCAAGTCAAGTTTTCAGGAACTACTTTAACCAAAAAAGCTGACAGAAAGAAGATCTAGCATACCTGCAACCATTTCCAAGGAGCAACCACCAGTGGTGATGTCAGCTACTTCAGATATCTCATTGTAATCTTCCAAATGGTGAGTCTCTCCATCCTTACTGCGGAGCAATAACTCATAGCATGTAAAATAACATGTCTCTGGAGCATCAAGGAGGAACTGCCTAATATCCATCACTGAGTCTCCAGGATTCAACTACAAAACAGACCGATTGGACAGACTCAGTAATTCTCACTCACACATACAAGAATGAACAACCGGAAAAGATGATGCTAAATAAGGAGTCCACCGTAAAAGTAAAGCCTGAAAATGGAACTCACCTGTAGCTCCATCTTACCCCCACTTTGTGTCTTGACAGAAACCGGATAAAGACGAAGCTCACCTGTGAAAGGCAAGCAAATCAAAAAACTGAAAAAAAATACAAAGGGCGTGGATGATTCTGGGTTTCCCACATCAAATGGAGATAAGATAACTACTATAAACTATTAGCTTCCAAGAAACGCATAAGAGCTAACCTTGCTTAGGTTGAGAATCATTAGTTGCTACTTGAGGCTCCGCATCGTCAGCCTTTGGAGGCGAAGTAGGAATCTGATTGGAATCAGGCATGGCCGAAGCTACATCATTGAGGGTTTCATTATCAACAACATCAGCCGGAGCAGGAGCAGGCACAGAAGCAGCAGGTGCAGAAGCAGGGACAGAAGTAGGAGGAGGAGGTTGCTGAGATGGAAGGGCTGGGTCAGTGGAAATGGTAGTAGAGTTCTGAGACGCTCTCTTAGCCTTCGCTTTATTGGATTTTCCAGCCATTACACCTAATCCAAAAGCAACAAAAAAGAGTCTAGTAGATAAACAAATTCGGAGAAAAGGTTTAACAAATAATCAAGACACAGAAATGACACAACACCATGTCGCAGTAGAAAGTGATTAAAACAACAAAAATGTCTATATTCCAATCATATGACAGAAACACAGGAAAAAAAAAAAAAAACAGAACCCAAGTCGCGAATATAAAATCCAAGACGGAGATATGGAGAAATAGAAACAACAAGACACAAAACAAGGGTTAAAAAAACGATCTGATTGGGGAAAAAAGAGAGAAAAATACCTGAAGGTAAACAGAAAGCGACGACTGCGCAGAGGCGCGGCGGGGAATGAAAGAGATGAGGTTTAAGAAGGGGAGAAGAGAGAAAGAGGCGGCTGATGATTTCTCTGACTTTGTACCTCAATATACTATACTAGTAGTAGGAGAGAGACAGCTAAACACTAAACACAGAGACAGATTCCTTCTTTGGGCTTTTTCAATCTTTCTTGGGCTTTCTTTGTTAGGCCCATTAACAGTCACGAAGAGGTAAACACGGAGCAATCATGAAGCTGAGTATTGGTTACAAAGTAGGAACGAGGTGTGAAATGTCATGAAAACTGTTAATATAAAGCGAGATTCCTCACTCATTTCAATCTCATTAATTAACATTTTAAAAACTAAGTACTATAGCATGAATGCAATGAGGTTCTTCTGGTTATCCATGGCGGTCATGACACTCACTGTTCTCGCCGTCACTGCACAGCCAGGACAAGGAGACCACCAGCAGCAGCAGCAGCAGCAACAACAACAAAATCAGCCTCCTCCTACATTACCAGAGGCCATAGGTGGTTGCACGAGGACGTTCTTTTCAGCATTGGTGCAGCTCATACCATGTAGAGCAGCAGTGGCACCTTTCAGCCCAATTCCACCTACTGAGTCATGCTGCTCTGCCATTGTTACACTTGGCCGTCCTTGTCTTTGCCTCCTGGCTAATGGTCCTCCACTATCAGGCATTGACCGTTCCATGGCTCTTCAGCTTCCTCAGAGATGCTCTGCTAATTTCCCTCCATGTGATGTTATTAACTAGAAACTTCTGTTTCCGATGATGTACCAGTCTTCCTGCTTCCTTAGCGTGACAATAATAAGAATATGAGATTGAATCTCCATATCCATTGTATCCCATTTCCCATGTCAGCAAATTACAATAAATCTCTATCTGAAACCTGTTTGCAAACTGGGATTTTATATAGGAAAAAGAACACAAATCGAATCCATACAAACACTTGAATTTAACAGCAATCTAAAACTTAGAACATTATTTTTCATATGAAGTAATTCAGAGAGGGTGGAAGATGATAGCTCATGATTGTTTGCAACCATATGGATCTTTAGTAGTACGCTTTCCTGGGGTTTCCCTGCAGAATAATCGACATTAGGTGAGTGAAATGAACCATGTATTATTATTACAAAAGAACCGAGTTAAAGATGGTAAGTACAAGGGGATTAGGCCTGTGTTTGTAACCCAGCATCATTCGCTTCTTGTACTGTTCATATATATCATCCTCAGGCATAACTTCTCCTGGAGCAGAAGCTCCAACTCCCAAGTTATTTGTCTTTACATCACCTGCCATTATAGGATCCGCCATTCCTTTTCTGGAGCTTCCTATACCCTCACCTGTATAATCCACTCCCTCAATTTGCTAAGCTTCTTGTCCTCGTAAAGAACAATATACAGAGAGAAAGAAAGGCAGAAGGCAACAAATAGGGAGAGTAAGCACCTTCTTTCCAACCCATTTTTGATAAGAGCTTGTGGCCGACATTATCGGCTTGGATCTTAGCCTTCTCAGCTGCCTCCTTTGTGGCTTTTTGTGCAGCAGCATCGTTACATTTAGCGAGGAACTTATCTAGCTCCTCAACAGGGATATAATCACCCATGTGATGACCTCTCTTTCCAGCGTCCGTGGAGATAGTTGCTGAAATCATGTGCGATTGCAATAAAACATCACAGCTAGCTAAATCAGAAATAAAATAGGATTCATTCTCACCAGATGAGCCTTGAAGTGAAGCTGGCGGAGGCATTTCATCTTTTGACTGCTTGGGACGTCTCATCTTCTCTTCTTCGGCAGCCTTCTTCATGTAAAACTCCATCATTGAAAGAGGGTCTGCACTCCTTGGTGCACTAGGGGAATCACCTGTATATTTGATAGATGTAGTCCACAATCAAAGCTAGATGCCAAATATAAGAGGGAAACAGAGTAGAAAATAGGTTTGGCCATACTGTTGCTAGGTCTCATAAATGATGCCTGAGCAGATCGAGAGAAAGCTCCAGGATCCTCAGGAGCATCGTAGAGAGCTGAGGCAGGGATCTGAAAACCAGACTGTTGTTGAGCTGGCTTTTGCACTACTGTTGTGGACGTGCCTGCACCACCTGGAAAAAGGAAAAAAAAGCAAACCAACGTTTAGAAAACTGCAAGATACGAGAGGAAGAGCAGCCTAACACGATATCTCATAGTACAGAGCATATATAAATCCATAATATATGAGATAATTACTAGAACTGCAAAAGGAAACGAGACGAATTTTCCTTGAACATGCTTGGTTACACATGTTCTAAAATAAATAAATTTAACCAACAAAACCAGTTGCATGACTTTTGGACTTTGGGCACGGAGGCGCGTAACACTTACCACTCTGAAGTGCACAAGATTCCTTACTTTGTGAAAGAAACTTTTCCTCCTCCAAGAGTCTGAATTCATAGTACTTGTAGTCCGCACATTTCTCATCAAAAAGAAATCTACATGAAAAACAGGACACCAGCTACACATAAGCTCAGCAAGCCCTACGCAATTCAGCAAGGATAAAAAGAGAATCCAGAAAAGTTATACTATCGATATTCAAAAAGCAGATGAGTTACATACTTAAATGGTGTATCCCCTGGATTCTTTTGCCGTGTAATATGCTCAAATGGCCTTCCATGCTTAGCAACAAAACTTGCTAGTTTATCAGCAACTTTCTTCACAGTAGGATCACTGGGCGAAGATGGTGCTGCACATCACTTATAAAACTGATTAATACCGAGTCCAGAACAACGAATGCAAATCACTCTTGTAGGAGGCGTGGCAGATATCCATAACTTTCCAGCAAATTGGATTGATGGTTAAGGAATACACTGCATTTAAGTAGACAATTAAATTTCAAGAAAGAAATACACCAGACAAGACTTAGGACTCTTAAACATCTTAGGACTAGTGTCCTAGTGGGATCTCTTCACGTCAGAGAAGACAGGCACCTTCAACATTAAAAACATACAATAAACAGGAAATTTGGGACTCTTGATATCATACGACAGAATTGTTTATGGCCCTCCTGGAGAACCAAGTAAGTGGAACAGTAAAACCGCTTGCAAAACTATGGAGACTAAAAAGATCTGATAATAATTTTAAACAGAAAGAAAAAGCCACAGATGAAAAATTATCTATCACAGCAACAAACCATATAGACAGTTGAACCTTCAGAGAGACTTCGAGAAAGACACTTAAACACAGATATTTATGTAGACTGTCATTACCAACATCTGATAGTTTTGTTGACTTTACAGGTGTGTCGCTCTTCTCTACTTTTTGTCGCTTTGTAGATCCAAATCCTTGATCATTGTTTGTATCCACCTCATCATCATCTTCTTCTGTACCAAGCTTTACAGGAGGTGAAAGAAGCTTGGACTTTTGTTTCAAGCTGAAAGCTAGCCTACCACCTTTCTTTTGGTTATCATTGGCCTTAAATCCACTTGAATTTTTACTAATAGACGGTCTGGGAATTGAAATCCCAGATATTATCTTGACTGGTTTAGAATCCTCTACATGGGCAACCTTATCCTTCTCTTTATCTTTCTCCTGTTGAAGTTGTCTGAACCTTTCCATGAAAGATCCATCATTCACAAAGATGCTAGGCGGTGCTCCTTTATCCATGCCAAGTCCAGTATTATATGGAAGTCACTGCTCGACAGATAAGCTCATAAACTATTTAGAAACCAACATACCTCTTTAAGTACCCATGAAATTCCAACTTAAATTAACATTATCGAACAAGTATCGGCGTAAGGAAAAACATATACACAAGCACAGGTATCTTCCTAATAGGATTCCAAGGAAAAAAAATACCAAAGGCTTTTCAATCGTCCAAAAGCGGAATCAAATCCATCAAACGTCTAGGACCTCAAAATTAGGCGATTCGTAGTGGAAAATAAATCTAGAATCTTCAAAATCAGGGCTCAAGGATTCTGTTGAAACAAAACCCCAGAATCCACTAATACGAAAAAGAAAAATAGCAGGGGACACGAAAAACTAGGTTACGAAATCGATCGACTCAGAAACAAACGGGCATGACAAGATTAAGTTCCACAGGCAATTGAATCGGAGAACCAACGATAACGACAAAAAAAAAAACGATCTCATCACCTGCGCCGATCTCCGGTCGAAAGTCGTCGAGAACACAGGAACGAAAGGAGAACGATTGAATCAGAATCAGAAGGTCCCATACGCGTGTAATATGAGCCGTATATACATATATGTAAAGGAGTCTTCAGGTTGTTTTTTCCACTTTGGTACCTCAGATTTCTAAAACTTACATAAGTGCCCTAAAGTTTCCAAAATTTCAATTTTAACCCAACAAAGGTGAAATTTGTATGGATTGATACTTTTGGGTTCCAAAGTAAAGATAGAAAGAATTGTATAACATTACAATATCCAAAGCTGTAGAGCAGAATCACATTTCGGATTCAAACCCAATGTTCCAAAACCCTTCAGGAGTCATTGGAGGAGCATATTTGTAACGATGTCTCGACACACCTTCATGGTGTTCACACCTCAAGCTTCTGCTATTACCATCATTCTCAGGAAGAACAGCATCATAAAATTTCTTGCACTGTTTACACTCTATCCCCTTCAAATTATCCCTCTCAGCTTTTTTCCTCACTGGTTCCACATGTTTAAAGCCTTTTTTACTCGTGTCTACCACTTGAATACGTTGCCTTGATGGACCTGGTGGGTTAGGGTTCATGTCTTGTGTCTCCTCGTCTGAATCATCTTTCTTAGCAACAACATCGTTATCATGTGTTTCTTCCATGGTCACCCTTTTGATTTTCTCGATAGGAGTATCTAGAAAATCATCATGAGGATCATGGCCACCTGGGGATTGACGCGACCTTGTGTCTCTCCAAATTGATGCTGGACGCTTTGATCCAGACCGTGGAGATTTTGTATCAGTGGGGTTAATTCTAACACTAGGCAAGCGAACATTACTAGGTGTCTGGACCGTTTTGATTATACTCTCTTTCTCATTGCTGCTACTTAAGCCAGTACCATTTCTTAGTTCCTCTGCTCTCTCAGCAGTGCCTGGCTGTTTCCTTTCAGCATCTGTTATATAGAAAAATGTTGAGCTGGATCAGTTCTAATGTTAACAAGAAACCTGCATCTGAAGCATGATCTAGTAAAGCCAGGGGCTTTGTCGAGTTCAGAGATAACAAATTCAGAAAAAGATAAGACAGCAAACACTTACCATGTGAAATGGTTGGTTTCTCATGTTGCTCTACTTTTTTATATTCATCTTCAAGATGGGATTGTTGCGGAACACTATCAGCAGTAAGCCCGAATCTTTTGCAGAGAAAATTGTATTGTGACTTCAGCCTCTTGTAAGCATCGTATGCTTCTTTTCTTCTATTTTTCTCTGTAGCTAACTCAAGTGATTTCTCTTCAATTTGATAATGTAAAGCTTCCATGTCTCTCTCTCCATTGGCAATGGAACTTCCATGTCTGACCTGTATGTGTGTATCATCAAGTTCTTCCCTCAAGGCCTTTGCTTTCCCCGTAACCACTGTCTTTTCATTTTCATGATCTGCAAACTTTTGTTTACTCTCCAACATTTCCTTCTCCGTCAAGTTAAGCTTATCCTGCAAAACCTCCAGAACCTTCCTTTCTTCCTCAAGTTCTTCAGTTTTCTGCTTTAGCAGCTCTCCTAATCTATCGACATTCTCCTCGAAGATCTGCAGCCTAGTTGTCAATCTTTCTTTCTCTTTTTCAACAGTGCTTAACTTACTTTCGCTGTTTGCACCTTCTGTAGACAGATGCTCTAATTTTTTCAGCAGGTTCTCCGTCACCAATGTTTTCTTGGAAAGTTCCTCTTCAAGAAAGTCTCCCTTTAGCTTTAGGCTTTTCACTTTGGTAAGAATTGTATTTATCTCATCTTTAGAATCATGTAGCTCATCAACTTTACTGAGCACATCTGAATTCTTAACCTGTAACAAGCGTACTAAACTATAGCGCAATTCTGTGCCATCTTCAGCTTCCTTAGATCTCTTCTTCAGCTTCAGTTTCAAATGATCGATGTATCCTTGTAGACCCGTCAATTGGAAATCAATAGCAGCATTTTTGCCAGATAGGTTCTCCTTTTCTTGTTTTAAGGCCAGATTCTCAGACTTAATCTGTTGATTTTCTACCTTAAGCTCTTCAATCTGGGATAACATAGTTTTTTCAACCTCTTTCCAGGCATCAGAATCAGCTTGACGAGCCTCTGCATAACCCTTTTCGAGGGTTTTGATTTTGGATTGAAAGCTTGGGTATAACTGACTACAAAAGATGTACTCTACTTGAGATATTCTGTCCTTGGCTTCCTGGATTGTGGCAACCATAATGGTACTGAGACCAGAGATGTACTTGGCTTCAACTCCATCCACATTTTGATCTTCCATCCTTGGGTGAGAAAATGACTGCAATTAGAAGCACGTATGGATTAAAAGTTCCGGATCTGAGTGTGTGAACTGCATAAATTCCAGAAATTAGGGTTTCTACTCTATGCAACGATTCCGTAACTGGGTTCTGCTACCCAGAAACTACAGTAAATAATTCATTCAATTATATCCCAATTAACCTAGAAAAAACTTCTACGATACAAGTGGACTCTATACTAAATCAAATCTAATCAACAAAACATTCAAAAAGTAACAAAAGTAAACTGACAATAAAAGACGAAAGCAGACGACGAAGCTGGAAGAAACTCGCTTGAATCGATAAACGAAAGGCAGAAGACGAACCTGGTGTCAGAGAAGACGAATCGAGGATCGGATCCAACTTCAATTTGCAGTCTCGTTCCCTCTCTATTTTGGAATTTTCGCGCGCAGTGATCAAATATAACTACATACCGAGGCTTGCAGAAGAAGCTCAATATCAAAAAATCTCAAGTTGGGCCATAATTTTGTTAAAACGGCCCACTAATTAGTACCTTTCCACGTGTCACGTGGCTTACCTTTGGTATTTATTTTTTCTTTTTGTTTAACAATAAAAAAAAGAGAAGAAGTAAATAAAGCTGCAACGGTCATAAGAGGGAGCCACGTGCACATCGGCCAATATCTGATCTGTAACGTTCACTTCCAACGGTTACATTTTTCTTCATCTCCTTTCTTCTTCTCCAACCATCCAACAACTGCTCCTCTCTCTCTCTCTCTGTATTCTGTCATGGAACCTGCTCAGATTGATTGGAAGCGTATCGACTCTCGTTTCGTTGAAGACGTGTTCTACGAACACATCCGAGCTCCCAAATGGTTCGATTTCTTGGCTTCCCCTAACCATCTTGACTCCATTGATGACGATGCTTGGTTCTGCAAACCTGGTAACTAAACCCTAATTCTCCCAGCTTTATTCCTCTTTCATTTCTTTAATCTTCTTTACTGATTTGGTTTAATTAATCTTCCTAAAGACTGTAATCATCCCAAGAGACCTGAGGATTTTCTCCCAACGACACCTTCTTACAAGGTTTCCTACTCTGTTTCCTTTTCTTGCTTTCTTGGATTTCCAAAGATTTCACCTTTTTCATTTTTCTATCTTGTTTCTGTTTTTGAAGCAGCAAAGTCTGATGGATACTAATGAGTCTGTAGCATCTTCAGAACAGAAGTATAGGTACCTTAAAAAAGCTGTATTTGCTACAGTCTTTGAATGTTTTCTTCATGCTAACCATCAACTTGCAGGAGGAGAGGACACGTTCCATCTACTTCAAATAACCAAGATGGTGAAAATCAGAATCCAAACTTAGCCACTCCACCTAGCTACCAAGCAAAATCCTGGAGAGCAGCACTGACGTCAACTTCTGTAAAGAAGAAGAATAAAGAGGCACCAAGATTAAAGAGCACACAATCAGCTAGAAACCTATTTTCAGGGAGAGACATACTAGGTCATATCTCCGAGTTCTGTTACGAGTTAAAGAGAATGGCTACAAGAGTAACTGAGAGAGAAGAAGCTGGAAAATTTGAGGTGAAGGAGAGTCACATGAATGGAATAAACGACCCTTGTTGTGCCCATGACTTCGAAATGAAAAAAGAAAGAAAACCATTGCTTGAAGTAAGCAAAGATAAGCTCCAGGTTTCCACAGAGAAAGCAGGCATCATTAAAGACAATCGTAGAAGAAAGAAGTAAGTTTTGCTAAGCCTGAGCTTTGTATAGAATTGAGTTTAATAAAGACGATACTAAAGTGGGTTTTATGAGGATTTTACAGGAGAGTGGATGACGCAGAGAACATTCCAATCCCTCTAAATCAGACTGTAAAGAACCGAGGAGAAGAGCGTTGGCGAAAGAAGTAAGCTTTGTCTTGTTCATGACCTCTCTTTATATGCACCCAACCTGTTGCAGTACATAGAACTGAAGTGATTTTCAGGTAAAGATGTTATAGCTAAACTTTGGGGTTTTTTCAGGAAACTGGATGATGAGGAAAACATCATCCCTGCTCCTTTAAATCTAGCGAATATAAAGAGGAAAGGAGATGATCGATTGCTGCAAATCAGAACAAACCCACCATCTCCTCAATGCTTCTCAGAGAATCGAACAGCTACTTTGAAGGCTTGCAAAGCCAAACCTACGGTATGTGATCTCATTCCCCTTCCATTTTCCTGCTAAAAAACAGGCACATAACGATACTTATACAATAAAGTTAAGATCAAACAACCAGAGACGTTACCAATAACGAACAAAAATGGTTTCTGTGTTTACACAGGAGAGGGATTCGGTAGAGGAAGCAGAAGAGAAGAGTAACAGAAAGAGTGGAGATGGTAAGGAAACAAGAGGACTAGACGTATTGTGGTTTCTAAAGCCTTGCACACTAGCCACCTGAATTCACATGGAAACAACAAAATCTTTCTCATCTCTCTTACCAAATTCAAATCAAATTCACACCACAATTCTTTTGTTCAATTTTTTATTCAATTTGTAACTAATGAGATGATCATGATCTTCTCAGATACCACAATAATCACAGAAAGGCATCTCTATCTCTCCTTTTGTACTAATTCCAACTTACATATGTATCAGAAACAGGAATTTTCAGATCCATATCTAATTTTTATTAAACTAAAAACGAGAAGAAAAAAAAACCCTAGATCTGTCTACTACCCCCAAATCGAAAACACATATGATCAAACACAAAGAAGACGATTACGTATATGTATATCTATATATATACATATATAGAGAGAGAAAGAGAGATGAACAATTAAGGTAGGCGACGTGAAGAGGAGAGGAGGCAATCAAGAAGCCTAGACCAAGCAAGCCTAGCGCGAGGAAATAATCGGCGACTGTAAATCCGACCTTCCATGCTCATCTCCTCCATAGTCTCGACAAACGCCGTCAAACATCTTATCGGCGGTATGTATAGCGTAAGCGGAGCCGCCGAGAAAGCTATCGTGAAGAATAACTGTAACATTTAGCTTCTTTCTCTTTTTTTTTTTTTTGATCTCGGGGAAATAAAACAAACGCAGATCCCTTTTTTCTTTTTTTTTTGGTGTTATTATTTAACAGAACTCCTTAAATAAAATATAAAAATAATAACGCACAAGACGAACTGACGAAGTACGATGATTACTAGAAATCAGAAGAAGAGATAAGAAGAATTGGTTTCATCCAAGAGGAATCACGTGTTACTCTTGAGTCCGTAATCTCAAACTTTTATGTGCTTATTAATAGTACCACACTGTATAGATTATACCATATTAATGATTATTAAGACGATCTTCATTGGAGGTCCCTTGAAAATTTTCAAAGGGTTCCTAATGTTAATTTTCTCAAGGGACTTTAGAGACCCTGAATGGATCTTACGTGACATCATATGATTGGTTTTTAGTATTATTTTTTAAATTGATTTTTTTTAATATGATTTTTTATTATTTTTTGGGAAATTTAGCAAAATAAACATTTCATACGCCTTTTGAGTATTATAGACATTTGAAATTCAATTTTAGTTTTATAGACACCACATAATTAACAATGACGATAATACCCCCATAATTTATTTACCCTAAACCCATAACCCTAAACTCTAAACCCTAAACCCAAAACCCAAAACCCTAAACCCTAACCTGAACTCCTAACCCAAAACCCTAAACCCTAAGTCTTCCATTAGGTCAAC
>KE152099.1:896787-918884 GCA_000411095.1 Aethionema arabicum | reverse complement strand
TTATTTCTACAAAATAAAATTAATTGTTATGTAAATATATATATATATATATATATATGTTGAAGTAAGAAAACTATTTTTTTATAAAAAAAAATTATGGAGTTAAGATGCAAAAATAATAGTCCATTTAATACGAGACGTTTAAAAAAATGGTGTTTCAAATTACAAAAGGTTTTAGAATTTTAATATATATATACAAAGATTAGATTTGTATAATCATATCCTTATTTTAATTTTTGTTACTTTTTTTTAATACAAAGAGATGTTGAGAGAATAATTTTGTTAGTATTCATTAAGCGTGACATGCAGATTATTTGGATAATTCGATTGAGATTTTTTCGGTTTCTGATTTTTTGGGTTTTAAAAAATTGAACCACCTGGGTTTTAAATTTAATTTGGTTCGGTTCAGATTTTTTGGATTTTCGAATTTTTCGAGTTAAAAAAAGTTAAACCATTCAGATTTTAAAGTTTAGATCGGTACAGATCACTTTGGAATTCAGATCGGATCACTTTGGAGTTCAAATCGGATGGAAACCAAAATCAAACAAAAATAAATAGAAATTATTCTTGTGATGTTCAAAACATTATTTTTTGTATACATTATTTTTTTAATCCACATGTTATTGTTTTTTAATATAATAAATAATAAATTTATTTTTATTTTAAATTTAATCGGATTATTTTGGATTCTTCGGATTCGGCTCAAATTTAAAAAGAAATTCAAACTAACAAAAATTAGAACTGTTCGAATTTTATAAGTTTTTGAATCGGATTCGGTTCGAATTATTTTAAAATAGTTTGGATCGGACAAAATGTCCAACCCTAGTATTCATCTTTGATATTAGTAAATATGTATGAAAGAAAGTAAGAAAGTTGTGTTATTATTATGTAAGCATTTTTATGTTAATAATATTGATGTACGATCAAGACCAGCGAGGAAAAATTGTTGAGAATTGAAATCTTGAATGGATGGTGGTGCACGTGGGTGATGTAAGATTGAGATTTGAAAAATAAATATGTTGTTATTTGGTAGAAAAATTGTGGTTTGAAGCTTATATCTTCACGTCATCAAATTCATTTTATATGAACAAACCACAATTAATCTATATTATTCCAATAACTTACTTTGATTTTTTTTTTATGAACAAATCATCAAAATATTTGATAAATTATTCCATGTTTTGTAACAATTGTTGAAGAAAACGATTTTCATTTTGTAAGTTCTTGAACATTAATCTATTTTAGTATTTTTTAAAATTAATCTATTTTCTCTCACAAAATCTATCATTGGTCCATAATTAATTAAAATTAATTTTTGTAAAACCAAGATAACATTGTTTTGACTTCGCCTCCCGAGTCCCAAAATAACCAGTATTTAAGCACAAGTAGATCTCTCGATCGAGTCTTCTTTGGGTCACTATAGAGACAGACGACGACGAATCACGACGAGCTTCAGCAGCAATCGGGCCACTGATCCATCTTCTCCTACTCTGTAAGTATACTCCTCTCTCCTCCAAATCTACTGCTCCTCTGTTTCTTCCTTTTCCGACCAGATACCTTCCTGCTTCATTTTTTTATTTCTTGCAGATGCCACCAGTCCTGATTCCGTAAATTGATTTTTATGCTTTTCAATTGAGTATCGCTACTCCGATATGACTGCTTCTGCAACTCCTAATTCTTATCTCGAGTAGTTGTTCTGAACCACAAAATTTCAACTGGAAAATTAGCCGCTAGTGGCTTATGACTAATTGATACAGCTTGTGAATCATGTGTTGTTCGTAGTGCCTGTGTGTAGTTCAGTTCTTGAATCGTAATAAAGAACTTATTGTATCATGTGAATGCTTGATGCTTATTTCTGGATGGTATGCCTTCTGATTCAGGCCAAAGTTACTCCCAGGATATATTGCAGAATCGAGTTTCAAATTAGAAATAATGGATGAATCTGTGGAACAGCAAAGTCAAACTCATGGTAAATTGTCTCTCCTTGCTGCTGCCACTTTTGGTCCTGTCTAAATACATCACTTCACCATATTAGATCTCGGAAGCTGTTAACAAGATAGAATTTTGCTCCTGTGTCTTTTTTGGAGTTCTCCTTGTCTTCATATTCAATGGGATGCTTTCTTTCTTTAGCCTTATTTAGGGTGGAAGAATTTTATATTTCTTAAATCAAACTGCTTATCAAATTAAGTGAAGTGCTTCACATTATTGTAGTCTAATAACGAGCATGGACAACTTATTTGCTTGAGAAAATTACATTTTGTTAGATTTTTGAACTGATAATGGCTACTTTGATTTCCTACTGTGTCATTAGACAAAGAGAATGAAATCATTACTGAAGGTAGTGCCATCGTACATGGTGAGCCTACCCAAGACGGTAGTTCGCCCCCTAAAGTTGATAGTGAAGTGGAGACCCTGGGTGAGAAAGTCAGTAAGCAGATCATAAAAGAAGGTCACGGTTCCAAACCATCCAAGTATTCAACATGCTTCTGTAAGTACTCTTAGCTTTCTACACTTGTGGCTTACTGGTTTTCTTGTGCACTCTTTGTTAATGATCTGTATTTCCTTTGTGGTGGAATTGCTTGACTGAGATCAGAAATTTGGTTAATTGTAATCCTTGATATGGAAATAGAGTTATCAGAAAGAGGATTGAATTGTGATATAAGTTTGAATTGTGAAACATTGAAATGTTTCATCTGTGTGTGATGTTTGTTGAGTAACTCTTAACTCAGCGTCCCTTGAAGAATTCCTGAGCATGATTATCCATTTGCGAGTTTTTCAATCTGAACATGTACATATTGGCTATAGTGCACTATAGGGCATGGACCAAAAACACGCAGCATAAGTTTGAGGATACGTGGCAGGAGCAGCAACCCGTTGAATTGGTACTAGGAAAAGGTATTTAGCTTTCAATTATGTACTCTACACTTTACTCTTGTTGGATGCAGTATCATTGGTAAATTTCCGAGTCAGCTTGCTTTTTTTGTGAACCTAGGATTTTTGGGAGATTAGAGATTGAGTTTCCTTTTTTTGTTCAAAGCTACTGATCTATCCATGTCAATATTACTATACAAAGTACAAATAAGATTATGTATTTATAAGTGAATCGTTATTTGTGTGACAGAGAAAAAAGAAATGGCTGGTCTAGCCATTGGTGTTTCTAGTATGAAGTCTGGTGAACGTGCGCTCTTGAGTGTTGGCTGGGAACTGGGATATGGAAAAGAGGGAAACTTTTCTTTTCCCAATGTTCCACCTATGGCAGACTTGTTATACGAGGTTGAAGTTATTGGATTTGATGAAACAAAAGAGGCAAGTTTTTTTTCTTTGACATCGTTCTCTAGTTTCTGCCCATTTGACCTTGAAAACTCTACAGCTCACTAAGACGATGGACTGTGTAGGGAAAAGCTCGCAGTGATATGACTGTTGAGGAAAGGATTGGTGCAGCAGACAGAAGAAAAATGGATGGGAATTCTCTGTTTAAGGATGATAAACTGGAGGAAGCAATGCAGCAGTATGAAATGGTCATTGCTCTCTCTTCTTAATAATTTCAAGATCATACGTCTCCTTTTAGCTCTTTTGACAATTCATGTTTTTTGCTACCTCAGGCCATTGCATACATGGGGGACGATTTCATGTTTCAGCTCTATGGGAAGTACCAGGATATGGCTTTAGCAGTTAAGAACCCATGCCACCTAAACATAGCAGCTTGTCTCATCAAGCTGAAACGATACGAGGAAGCAATTGGTCACTGCAATATTGTAAGACATTTCTTTGGACAAAACATTGTAACAAACTCAGTCTCTTAAATCTAACCAAGCTGTAAACTTGTCAGGTTTTGACAGAGGAAGATAAAAACCCAAAAGCACTGTTCAGAAGAGGGAAAGCAAAGGCAGAGCTAGGACAGATGGAATCAGCTCGTGATGATTTTCGTAAGGCGCAAAAGTATGCTCCTGATGACAAAGCGATCAGAAGAGAGCTACGAGGACTTGCAGAGCAAGAGAAAGCTGTGTATCAAAAACAGAAAGAGATGTACAAAGGAATATTCGGAGAGAGAGAAGAAAGTGGTAGAAATCAGACAAAGAACACGAACTGGCTAATCTTGCTTTGGCAATGGTTAGTCTCCCTCTTCTATCGACCCTTCGGACGAAACAGAGTTAAAGCAGATTAAGGTATAATAAGCTTTTTGTATGTTCAAGTCAACTATAAAAAGACCAAAGTGTAAGTCTCAAACTCACTATTCTATATATTCCAATGACTCCATTAATATTACTAATTGAGATGTGAAGAATCTACAAAGTGGAGTAGGAATTGAGCTAAGCTACCAAGATGGATTGGGGAGAGTGACGTGGAGCCAAGCGAAGTAAGCACAGACCATTTGTTGAGAAATGTAAACATAAAGTGCAAAGGAGAGTCCCATGAGCATTACATCCTTAACACCTCCTTTCTTCTCCAGCTGCTTCGCCGGCTTCGCCGGCTTCTCCGGCTTCAGGCTCTTCCTTATCTTTCCTACCTCTGAAATTATCCTTGACACTGTTTTCTGGATGATTCCTTGGTTATCTTCTGGAGATTTCTGCTGCTGAGAAGATAGTACGATCAGGGTTCTGGTGTTGTGTTTGCTTGAAGTTTGTCTTTGGGTTTTTTGTGTGTAGAATGGGTGGTGGAAGGTGGAGAGAGCCGCCATGGGAAGGCTAATAGAGTTATTTATCTGGGCCTTCCAAAGGAGGGAGAAAGAAAATATCAGAGCTGTGATGAGATGGAGACAAAAAAAAGGATCAAGAATGGTTGGATGGATGAATCTATACACATCCCCATTATTAATGATGACTCAAATGGATAGAGCATAGAATAAAATAAAATAAAATAATTTCCACGTGTCACATTTGCTGACGTCATCTCTGCTATAATAGCGCATGCTCCTCGCTCAGTACTGTATCCCTCCTCTCCATTACCTCCCCTACATCCATCGTCACCACTTCTCCGCTTTCACTGAAACCACCCTAGCTTCCTCGAGATTCTCTCCGATGATTCCTTCCTCCGGCAACGCTTCAATGACTGTTAATGGTACCGGAGGTCTGATACAACGATTTCCGTGTGAGATCCTTGTTTTTTCTACTGGTGAAACGTCACGCTCTCCTGGTTATCAAAGAGAGAAATCTGTGGAAGAAATTCAGATTGCCATGCCTCAAAATTGAGTCAGTTATCCAGAATTACACTATTTCCCGACCTTGTTGTTCCTCCAGGATCCCGAAGGATGTAGTACTCACCCGTTCTGCTTCAAATACTGCACAGATCGAATTCCAATTTAGATGACTTCTTCTCTAGAAATTTCTCACCGGATTCATTGGAGCCGCTAATGGAGATAGCAGACGCAGTGTAATTGAGGGATTGAGAGTTAGCTGAAGAGCGTTTAGGTCTGTATATGATTTGCAAATAGAAGCGAGGGATAAAATGTACATATATCACTTGTCATTGCGCTAAACTCCATTGATGGTAAAGATATAGCTTGGCAAAACCTTCTCCAAATGCAGAAGAAATTGCAAAAACAATGACTCCAAGTAAGTTTATTCACTTCAAAGATCAATTCCTTTTTGCACATTATTGTATATAGTTTTTAAGGAACATCATCTCTCATTACATAAATAACTTCTTTTATTTTCAATTACATTACATATTTATAATGATAGGCACGAATAATTACAACCTTAAGGATTCACCTGGATTCGGATCATTAGGTGGAGTAGGGAGAGATTTATTAAGGAGAAAATGCTTGAAAAGAATTAGAACAGCTCTAGGTTGATAGCTAGGAACTTCATGTCCTGCTCCTCTAACTGTTGAAAATCTAAAATTCTCTTTATATTCTTCAGTATGTCCTCCTACTTCTTGCCCATCCATCCATCGAAACCATACGTTAGTAACAGTTAAATTCAACTTCTTCAATGCATATACTGTTCCTGTAAATGGAACTGCTGCATCTGCGTCTCCACTGTATATCCATATACGGAGACTTTTATGATCCACAAGCTCTTTCAGGACAGGAATCACTGATAAAAATTCATCTCTATTATACACATGTCTGCTCTCAGTACATCTCAACCACCTCCTAGTTTTAACTGCGTGTAATGCTTCTTTAACTTCTTCTCTGTTCAAATAAACTGTCACGTAGTGGCGACTACATGGATCAAATTCCATTACTGTAGCACAGCTCTTGGGTTGAAGAGTTAATGTATGGTTTAGACACAATGGGGCGTAGATGTTGTACATGTCTATGTCTCTTGTGTTGTCCCTAAATTCATCTAGTGCAGGTCCGCACTCTGCTGGCGTAGCCCCAAGTTCCTCGTTACCTCGACAATATTTTTTGTAGTTAAGTAGAGCTTCTGGAGAAATTATAGCATGACCTTCGAGAAATTCCCATTGGCCTAAACCATCTGATTCTTCGTCAAGTCCAGGGTTACCAATCATAATGCCTTGGAGATTGATGAAGGTTTTGTTGTTGTTTTGTAGGATGACTTGTGCAAGTTGAGGAATGTAATGGCCTGCGTAGCTTTCACCGGTTAAGTAAAATTCTCTGGTTTTATATTCTGGGAATCTTTCTAACCAGTTTAGCAAGAAAACGTGGCTATCTTTTGCTGTTGTACCATCGCTTTGGTTCTCCAGATCTGACGATGTGTTCGTGTAAGAGAATCCAACATCTGCTGGTGACTCTAAGAACAGGATATTTGCCGCTGTTATACATACCAAATCATCGGTAATCAATTAGTTAGTATACATATATTGAGAAATGTATTTATATATATATATATGTATATATGTGAATGTGTAAATTACCATTGTTCCAGGCATATTCGTTGCTGTAAAGGGTTTTGCCATCACTGTGTACACGGAAAGGTCCAAGCCCAGTCATTGCTCCGACTCCGAGAGAAGAACAGCCAGGTCCTGTTTTATTTTTTTTTCAGTAACATTTTAAATTGATAATATTGATTTTTGGATTAACTATAGATAGGATTCCACATAGTATAATTTTAAAACATGAGATCCTCAAATAGCTTAATAACATTTGTAGTACGTTTTACAAATTTTTCATAGAAGTTTACTTTTAAAAGTAAAGATATATCTCCAATTAGTATTTCATTTTTTTTTTCAATAAACCTAAGTTATTCTGGACTTTGAGCTTAAAAAAACTGTTTTAGTTTAAGAAAATATAACCAATTTTTCAAATTTGAAATATAGTTTTCTTCCAATATAATGGTATTCTTTAGTTTGTCTATCTATTTAAAAATAATCTTCATTTTTTTTAAGAATAATAGTAAGCTTACTTGCATATCTACGTTATATTTATATAAATATAGAAACAAAAATATATATATAATATATACCTCCATTGAGCCATAGAACAAGAGGAGCAGAGGCATTGGTGGATTCGACAAAGTAATAGAACAATGCACGACCAGCAGCTTCATCTACGGTCACATAACCTCCGTATTGCTTGAAATTGACCGGAGGTTGTCCCGGCAATTTCTCGATCAGGTCTCTCTCTTTTTGGCCCTGTTGATTAACTTGTGAGACAGAAGAAGCATCTCCAGCTGCCTGTGGCTTAAGGTTGTTCAAGCCATGTATTTGACTTCTACATTGAATTTGAGAAGCCAAAGACATGAACATGAATAAACATATGGTTACATAACCATCATGCTGTTTTCCCATTCTGTCTATTCGAATTCTTAACTTTTTTAAGAATTCGAAAGACGAGAGAGAAAGCCTTCACGAAAGGTTGATGTCACGAATTCGTGCAATTTTAAAATGAGTCCTTTGTTTTTCTTTTATAGACAAGATGTAGAAAAATAGGTTTTTTTAGTTTTTTTTTAAACCACTCAAAATTCTAATTTGGATCGATAAAAAATCTATAATTGGAAATCATAACGTTGTTATTAAGTTTCAACTGTATGGGAAGCACCAGGATATGGCTTCACCAAGATAAGGACGTCAATTCTATTATTACTATAATTTTGGCAATGGACATCATGTAATTTTGTTGTTTGATATTAGGTAACTTTAATCACATGGATTTCTAAGTATACGAAATTTGCCTTTTTTTTTTGTTTAACGAAAAAATTAATTTCGTTAGTCCATTTTAACGGAATTGACGGTATAAATACTAACTGATCATATTTTACAAAATTAAAAATTAAATTTATTACCGTATAAAAATAGAAGATTTGTTTAGTTGTTTACCATAAAATCTTACATGGTTTTTCATGACATACCAAATCTGCTCTGTAAACGGTAAAATTAATGGTGTTATCCGATTTTAATGGAATTTACGGTAAAAATATTAATTAACTATATTAATGTGTTGTAGGAGATATTTTTAATTACAACAACTGTATATAAGGACATATGCATCAGATTCAATAGTGTGGAAAAGTAGTCTTTCACATTTAAATTAATAAATAATAATAAAATTGTATTATTTTATAAAATATTGTGAGAACTCTCTCTTTTGAGTGTTTTTGGATATAGAAATAAAGAATTTGAATTCTGATAGACTTTCTTTTTTTTTTCATCTATGGACCACAAATTAACATTATTAACTGTATAAATCATGGTAGATTTGAACTGAGTATATTAGAGAGTCGGCAAAAAACCAATTACCAACTGAGTTATTTTGGCGTCGATACAAATTCCGTTGAGCGGATGGTCTAAGATATGTTTTTTTTTTCAAGTTTTTTTTTTTATATTTTTACTTCTCAGAACGATAAACCGAGATAAGAAAGAAAAAATTCCCCGTGTAACCCTGACGTCATCCGCTCAACGGAATTTGTATAATCGGAGATGACCTTTCCAATCACCCCTTCTCCCAGCGCACCGCTTGCTCCTCCTCCAATCGCCGTCTTATCTCGGTCTCTCCGATTTCTAACCGTAAGATTGACTGTCTCTTCCTCAATCCTCACTAATATCCACCTCCCTCTGTGGGAATATTTCTTCCTAGGTCATCAACATCTCTACAACGTCTAAGTCCATGTCGATTCGTCTTCCTCTAGATCCTCTCCGATGAGTCCTTCCTCCCGCAACGCTGCAACGACCGAGGCAACGGCGTGATGCTACCAGAGGTCTAGTAAACCGATTTCCGTGTGGGATCCTGGTTTTTGTACTGGTGAAACGTCACACTCTTCTGGTCATCAAAGAGAGAAATCTATGGAAGAAATTCAGATTGACATGCCTCAAAACTGAGTCTCGTTACCCAGAGTTAATTGCAGTATTTCTCTACCTTGTTGTTCCTCAAGGATCGCAAAGGATACTCACTACACTCTCACCCCAGCTGATTCAAACAATGCACAGATCGAATTCCAGGTTAGACTACTTTTTCTCTAGAAATTTCTCATCGGATTCATCGCAGTCGCTAATGGAGAGATACCAAACGAAGTGATATTCAGGAGAATTAGCTGAAATACGTTTAGGTTTTGTATATCACTTGCAGATAGAAACGAGTGCTAAAATCTACGCATCACTTGTCATTGCTTGGCAAAAACCTTCTCCAAATGCAGAAGAAATTGCAAAAACAATGACTCCAAGTAAGTTTATTCACTTCAAAGATCAATTCCATTTTGCACATTATTGTATAGAGAAACGTCATCTCATTACGCAAATAACTTAGTTTATTTTCAGTAATATTACATACTTATAATGATAGGCACGAATAATTACAACCTTAGGTGAAATTATGCCCAGTTAGCTTTATCAGGGAGAGGCTTATTAATGATAAAATGCTTGAAAAGAATTAGAGAAGCACTAGGTTTATAGCTAGGAACTTCATGTCCTGCTGCTCTTACTATTGCAAATCTAAAATTCTCTTTATATTCTTCAGTCATTCCAGCTACTTGTTTGTCTTCAAACCATGGAAACAATACCTTCGTAACAGTTAAATTCAATTTCTTCAATGCAGATACTGTTCCTGTAAATGGAACTGCTGCATCTACGTCTCCACTGTATATCCATATACGGATACCTCCATGATCCACAAGCTCTTTCAGGACAGGAATCACTGATGCACCTACTTCTGTAATATAGTTATCTCTGCTCTTACTACATTGCTCCCACTGCCTAGTTTTAACTGCGTGTAATGCTTCTTTAACTTCTTCCCTGTTCAAATAAGCTTCCACGTAGTGGCTACCACATGGATCAA
Organism: Aethionema arabicum; assembly: GCA_000411095.1. Taxonomy (NCBI): domain Eukaryota; kingdom Viridiplantae; phylum Streptophyta; class Magnoliopsida; order Brassicales; family Brassicaceae; genus Aethionema; species Aethionema arabicum. Next base: position 908,710 of record KE152099.1, on the reverse strand, counting down.
AATCCATTACTGTAGCACAGCTCTTGGGTTGAAGAGTTAATGACTGGTTTAGACACAATGGAGCGTAGATGTTGTACATGTTTAGGTCTTCTGTGTTCTTTTGAAATTCATCTAGTGCAGATTTGCACTCTGTTGGCACCTCCTCAGAGGTATTTTGACAATATTTTTTATAGTTAAGTAGAGCTTCTGTAGAAATTATATCATGACCTTCGAGAAATTCCCATTGGCCTAAACCATCTGCTTCTTCGTCAAGTCCAGGGTTACCAATCATAATGCCTTGGAGATTAATGAAGGTTTTGTTGTTGTTTTGTAGGATGACTTGTGCAAGTTGAGGAATGTAATGGCCTGCGTAGCTTTCACCGGTTAAGTAAAATTCTCTGGTTTTATACTCTGGGAATCTTTCTAACCAGTTTAGCAAGAAAACGTGGCTATCTTTAGCTGTTTTATCATCGCTTTGGCTCTCCAGATCTGACGATGTGTTCGTGTACGAGAATCCAACATCTGCTGGTGACTCTAAGAACAGGATATTTGCCGCTGTTTTACATACCAAATCATCGGTAATTAATTAGTTAGTATACATATATTGAGAAATATATGTATATGAATATATGTGAATGTGTAAATTACCATTGTTCCAGGCATATTCGTTGCTGTAAAGGGTTTTGCCATCACTGTGTACACGGAAAGGTCCAAGCCCAGTCATTGCTCCGACTCCGAGAGAAGAACAGCCAGGTCCTGCATTTTATTTAAATATTATGAAAATATGTATATATATATATATATATATAGTGTCGGCTCAAGTATTATATTGGACCGAGGCAAAAATATATGGATCCTCTATATGTTATTTATGTTTCATTATTTTTCGTAAGTTCTATATTTTTGAAAAAAAAAAGTTAAAAAGTTTGATTTTTTGTTTATATTTTATTTTGTTTTTTTCCAAATCGTTCTACTTTTTGGTTTTTTGTTGTATTTTTTTTTTTAGTTTTTGGACCTCCTACATTTAATGGGGTTGGGACGGTCGCACCTCTCACCCTCCTATCTCTTCACCCTCCTATCTAAGAGAGGTGCCCTCCTATCTAAGTAAGTCGTCCCTGTATATATATATATATTGAAGAAGAAAATATATATAAGATATACCTCCGTTAAGCCATAGAACAAGAGGAGCAGAGGCATTGGTAGATTCGACGAAATAATAGAACAAAGCACGACCAGCAGCTTCATCTACGGTCACATAACCTCCGTATTGCTTGAAATTGACCGGAGGTTGTCCCGGCAATTTCTCGATCAGGTCTCTCTCTTTTTGGCCCTGTTGATTAACTTGTGAGATAGAAGAAGCATCTCCAGCTGCCTGTGGCCTAAGGTTGTTCAAGCCATGTATTTGACTTCTACATTGAATTTGAGAAACCAAAGACACGAACATGAATAAACAAATGATTACATAACCATCATGCTGTTTTCCCATTCTGTCTATTCGAAAGACAGAGAGAAAACCTTCACGAAAGGTTGATGTCACGAATTCGTGCAATTTTAAAATGAGTCCTTTGTTTTTCTTTTATAGGCAAGATGTAGAAAATTAGATTTTTTTAGTTTTCTTTTGATAACCCCACAATATTCTAATTTTGGATCGATAAAAAATCTATAATTGGAAATCATATCTTTATCGTTAAGTTACTTTTTCGTCGAAATCTGTAGTTAGGAACAAAACAATTTACAGTTTTAACTTTAAAGAACTAAAATTAAGTATGAAAATTCAACAACTAATCTAACCTCTAAACGAAATAGTTTTTTTTAGTTAGACTGACATAATATCACCGAATTTAAATTTGAATCTTGTCACTGTAATAAAGACTTGATCTAAGATTAAAAATCTAGAAGTTAAATAAGGCAAAACTTGTTCGAACCTAGAGTAGGACATGGAGAGAGACAGAAAAACTTATATATCCCCAAAATAATTATCATATCAACTATCAAGTATGCTTAGGCATTTCATTTGATATGAGTTAATCCGAACTAAACTATTCCGAAATAAATCCAAACTTGAAAATTTATAAGACCTGAACGATGTTTTTTAGTTTAGGTTTCAATAGAATCCCGAAATAACCCGATTAAAATTAAAATAAAATTTAAAAATTTTAGGGGTTTATTTAAACCCTACACCCTAAAACCTAAAAGCTAAACCCTAAACCATAAAACCGAAAACCTAAAACCTAAACCTTAAACCCTAAACCACGATTTTCATACTTTAGGGTTTTATTTACCAAATTAAAATACGTTAGAGTTTTATTTTTGTTGGTCTCTTCAAATGTCTAACAAAGAAATTTATTTACACAATTTAAAAACTTTAGAGGTATATTTACGATTTTCAAATTTTGAGATTTTATTTACCAAATTAGAATACATTAGGATTTTATTTACATTAATCCTTTTAATTTTATATTTAAAATTTAATTTTAATCTAAAAAAATTGTAAGATTGAAAAAAAGTGGTTTACAAATTTTACAGTTTAAGATACCATTTTTAAAGTTGAGAGTTTTTTTCACTAAAGCAATTAAAGTTGGTGGTTTATTTTACCATTTTCCCAAAAAATAACTAATTTGTTTGTATTTTGTAAAAGAAAAAAATTAGTCTCCTTCATAAACCACATCTTAAATGTCACCAAAACAATTGTCATCTCAAGTATTTTTTATGAACTTTCAAGTTGGTAAAAACAACACAAAAAACTTTTAAAAAAACAATATTAACAGATCAACAATATACAACACGCAATAAGTAAAACTACAAAAAAAAAAAAATTATATGATTATTTTCAATAAGCATGCTTCTATTTTCCAAAGTAATTGTTGAAATGTCTCCTCTACTACATTAAACTTGAAGCTTACACTCTAATTTTATATACCCACAAAAAAAAAAAAGTAAAAGAAGAGATGAATATCACGAACCTGCTTCTAACTTTTTCCACAAATTGAAAGTTCTTTTGATTATCGGATCAGCTGAGAATCCTTCTGCATAAGCCCCAATCGCAGTAAGTAGACTCTTCAATTTCTCTCCATTATCCTGTACACGTCACCAATTTCCTCTTCTCACTTTTCTACGCAAAATCATAATCTTACCAGACTAACTACATTATCACCACACTTACCTCTGGTTTCTTTAGAGTAAGATCCTTTGTATCAAACGGTACAATGTAAACCGGGAGATCAGACCTTAACAGTGCCTGCAATTATCAAAGTCACCACCCCAAAAAACACAAGTTGTGAAACTGCTTTTATGACTTCGGGTTTTGATCGTTATAATGTTGTTCATTCAGTTGACGCCAAGGACGAATAACGAGAGTTTCAGTGTCAGGCAATTTTAAAAATTAAGTTAAATTTTTAATTGCCGAGACTTGTCGCCAAACTAGCGACAGATAAACAAACATGTTCAGCGACAGGTCTCAGCAACATGACACTGAATCGGCGCCGACAAAACGAGCATAAATTTCGTCACTGTCACTTGTCGCGTCTCTGAGACAAGCAAATGAACCAACCCTTAACCCAATGAAAGGAGTAAGAGAAAGATTATAGAACCTACCAAGTTCTTGCTTAAAATGGCTTGATCCGCGTTAGCTTTCAACGCCTATCATAACAAAGAAGCAACGAAATTAAGCCTACATATCACAGAAGCACTAGTTTTGCCTATGGAACAGCACTACACACACCTCCTTTATTCTTCCTTCCTTGATCTCATCAATAGACTGCAATATATTCTCTAACGTGCCTGAAGATGCAATAAGAGCAAATAATAAGAACATTAGGTGGAAATCAATCAAACCAAAGCAAATGTATGGGTTAACCACTGCAAGAAAACAAAATGTTTGTAACGAAAATTCAGTGTTGCAAATTTACAAGTTATTTGCAATATGTTGCAACATATTTATAAATCGTTGCATAATCGTTGTTTATTAGCATTGAATGTAATTGTTACAAAATAGAAGCTAACTTCGAAGGAATTTGCAGCGATTTTGCAATGAATATGTCATATGTTGCAACATCGTTGCAAAAGTGGTGTTTTCTTGTAGTGAACGACTTACCAAATCTACTTATCAGTTCCACTGCGTGTACATTCCCGATTCCATCGACTCCTGCAAGAAGGACTAAGAGCCTTAGATCACTTCAGTTACTATTTGTCCTCGGGATAATCCAACCAAATTCACAAATCAGTTCTGAATATATGTCCAGCAATGAATATCAGAAACATTTATAAGAGGCAGAGGAGGTGGCTCTAACCTGGAATATTGTCAGACTTGTCTCCAACGAGGGAGATGATATCAACAAACTGTGTTGGCTCCAAATTTCCAAACTTTTTAGCAAAATCTTCCATTCCAAAAGAAACCATCCTGCTCATAAGCAGTAGCATTGACACCAATTAGGGAAAGTAAACATACAAGACAAATAAATATGGAGAGAGAAATTTGGCAGCCAGAATCTATATCCTAAGTATATATGAAAACTCGTAGCATGTTCACTGTCTAGTAAGGTTTTCATAATATGCAAAATTTTATGGTAAAGACAACTCCATGTGATTCATCTAACCATGACATTACTCGACTTCTATATTCAATTTGTTAAATCTTTTGTTCCTCCACCTGTCAATTTGTCCAAAACTGGGTTTCAACGCAAAAACGTATCCAGTTCTTATTCAGCCTCACAAAACTATATTAAGAACCTCCAAATAATGTAGCGGGATGCGGGCACGAATATTAAAATGTTCACTAACTTCAATCCACGTGGTGCTATTCGGAGAAGACGCAGCGAGGGAGAAAGAATCTGAAAGAAGTCCTTATCTGGAGAGACAACTCGAACCTGAAAGGAGCAAATTAAACAATTAATCAGTTAGCTTATATGAAAGACAAAAACTATTCATGTCCGAAGCTTTTAGTAAGCAAAAGACATTTTCATAATAACTGACAATTATTACTTTGAAACCAGCACCAACGCTTCTCATAGCCAGTGTTCCAATAACATCATCAGCTTCTACACCTGGCACCTACTTTCGTGGAAGTTCTACCATTAGTGAGTAATCATAACAAGAAAATAAAATTAAAATATGCAAGTGTATGATTTACCTCGATAACCTTTATAGACATTGCCTTAATGGACGCTTTGAGATATTGAAGTCCCTGTACTATGGTGTCAGGTGTAGGAGGGCGATTGCTTTTGTACGCAGGGTAGAGAGTATGACGGAAGTTCATGCCTGTAAAATTTAAAGCACAGATAGAAGATAGGTACGATGCTGATGAGACTACATAAAGACTATCCTTCACAGTTTGCATAAAAAAAAGCAAAACCTAGCAAGATTAGAAACTAAGACAAAGCCTAAAACCACAATTATGCGAAGACCAAAATTCCTAACTGAAAGGGGCAGAGCTAGAAGATCGGATGTCTATGTCAGCATATAAAAACGTAGCAGATTGAGTATTCGATGTACATGTGCAACACATACAGCCCAACAATAGTACATATACTCCGGAAACGACATAGTGTACAACGTCATACCAGACCATCATCATGGTAGGTGATCTAGTTCTAATATATATAGCAAAGACTGTCATAGAAGACCATGTGACTTGATTTGTATTCTCTTCACCAAATTTTCTTACTCCCAAAAAGCTGCGAGCAAAGATCTCAGGGGAAAACAATGCTAGATTTTAACTTCCAATGTCATCTGACCCATAATATTTGGAATGACTGCTCTTACGCACAGAGCAGAAAACCAGTTCAAACTGCAAGTAGAGATCTTAAGAAGCAATGCACGAACGGCTTGGGCAACGAATTTATATCATCAGCAACGATATTACATCATCGAGTCAGCATATTAGCTTAAAAAATATGCAAAAAACAAGCATTTCCTATACTGTCAAGTGTCAACAGATCACATCATGAACTAAAGGTTGACTAAGGACCTGGAGCTTACCTTTTACAGAACGATAATCTTTTGATGGATTAGAAGTATTTCCATAAGGAACTCCTGAAAAAAAGACTCTATTTTGTTAAGAAAACTAGATACGTACAGGTCACCATTTGATCTTCTTGCTTCACATAACCCTGCTTACTAGAAGATATATTGGTGGAGACCACTTTAAGGTATTACAGGAAACCCTCTAGTGAGAGATGAGCTGAAGAACCTCTAAATAATACATTAATGATTATAAACATCAAGTTATCCTTTCCTGGTCCTTCAGATTTATTACTACTCACCACATGCTTTCTCTTAGGCATATTAATCATAATTTTGCAGTGATGCCCAGAATTGGGATCTAAATTTATTTCCGACCTCCTTAAAACAAATGAAGCTGAAAAAGTCAACACCAGACAGGGTCCTATGCAGTTTTTGGGAAAGTTTTGCAGACAACACCCAACATGCTAGAGACAATTAGTTTCTATATTCATATGAAATAGGACAAATAATAACTACAACATCTATAGATGGCTTGAGATCAATTAACACAATAGACGTGGGGCATGCACTAAGATACTCAGAGCATGAAAAGTCAGGAAATTCAGAGGTCATAACTATCGGATTAGAGCTATATTAAGGGTTTATGAATGGCTTGCTCATGGCATCTAACAGCAACCTTGAAGTGGCTAAGAAATGCCAAAACACCTAAACTCTTCTTAAAGTGTCACAGAAATAGCTAGGCCTCCATAATTCTAACAAGTTATATGGCAGATTCAATGTCTACTTACATCAGCACTCACCATCATGGTCGAATACCACCTGCATATAAACATATTATTAAGTCATCAGGAACTATCCAACATTCAGCAGTAAGGAAATGTGAGAGAAAAGTCCAGGAATCAAAGATGAAGAAATGTGAGATAATATAAAGAAAACGGATTATACCGCAACATGGGATGGGAGAAATTCCAGAACGTCAATTATCTGCAAATGAGAACAAAGTGCAAAGGTACAAATTTGAATCTTAATTTCAACAGGAAAGAGGGAGGAGATATCTAACATTAAATTGAAAAATATAGTTCTATGGAACCATGACTAGTTGATCAGCCACCCTATTTGCTATGAGAAGTTTCTGTCAATCAATCATGCTTAAGTACAATGAAAATTAACATCACTTGCACGATATCAAATATTTCACTTACAAGGGATAGAGCTGAAAATATAGTTAAAACCCAGTCCCCGTTTCCATCAGCGTGAGTCAGATGACCATGATGCAATCTCGCTACGCTTTGTCCAATCAAACGTCAGCAAGTTTGAGATCCAAGAACAAAGAGTAAATTCTATGTACTCATGAGTTACCTAATAGCTTATAGTAAGCCCTGTACATGATGGATGTTCCATCAATAAGCATAACTCTGCCATTTGAAGAAGAAGCGCTACTTGCTTCTCTTTCTTCTGACTTGATTGGATATTTAATTGAGTTTACCGCAACATCTTGGCTTTTATGAGAAATCGATATATCACCACTAGGCGCCGCATTTGATAATCTAGAAGCAGGTGCGTCCAAATTACAGGTGGAGCTGCAATAGTACTGAATTCCGCGTATGTGAGTATCGAAAGAAGAACTAGATAAGCAGATCAGTACATAGTTTACGCAACTCCAAATATGTGGCTACTGTTGGCTAAACCTAAACAAAAGCGATATCCATCACGCTAAACCTAACCACCATGATAATCGAGATACAGAGCCATCGACGAGCAAGAACACAGCTACTAATTCAGAGACTTGAACAACACAATGTAAGCATCACCTTCGCCGTGCCTAAACGGGAAGTAAGGATGAGAGAACAGTTCCAGTTGCAGAAATTTCCACGAAAGCAAAGACTTCTCCATAGCAAACGAGAGTGATGAGGGGTGAAAGAGAGATGCAGCGTCATGAGGTCAACCTGAGACCACGTAATCGTGAACACCGAAACCGAAGGAGCGGGAATCCGAAGAAGGAATCTAACCGTGAGGTTAGAGCCAGACTCGTACTTAAATGGGCCTAATAAATAGCCCATTTCTATATGGGCCTAAAAGCAAGCCCATTATTATATGAACTATATAAAGTCTGTGGTGTCAATCAAAACCCTAGAGAGACGATCAATATGACGCAGAAGAGCAATCTATTCAAGGGACAACAGAAGAAGGCGATTCCTCTGAATCGCCATGGAAAAGCTGTGCAGAATCGTAAAGGAAAGAGATATGTAAAACCATCAAAAACAACGAAAGAGTTAGACACTGATCGGGTATCAATTTCATCTCTCTCTCTCTCTATATATATATATATATATATTGATCTCCCTTCAGCTGGATCGATTCGATAAAACTAATTATATGTTTTTGAAACGGAAACAGGAGCTTACAAAATTTATAAACCATTGCAATGAAGTGAAAGCAGCGAATGCAGCTTGCAAAGAAGGCGGTCAACTTAATATCCTCAAGGTAGATTCATCTTCTGCTGAATCTTCGAAGAAGTCATCGAAATAGATATCTTTGTTTTTTCTTCTCTCCCCTGATTTTGTTACATAGATTTGTATCATCAATCATTAAACAATAGGTTCGATTTTCATTCAATTAGTATTCGGTATCAACCAATTTTGACCTAACGAAGAACACTTGACAACACTTGTAATGAAATTACCGTTCTAACCCTTAAAATTTAAACGCTGAATTATTTTTAGTTTGTGATAAAACTTAAAGATATCAAAATAGTTTACCAATTTTTTAAAACCAAAATTCTAAACCTAAAATTACAGCATAACTAACAAAAACATTGAATTGTCTCTTCCAATTGAATTTTAGATTTAATGTTAAATTTTCAGTTTTAGGATTTAATATAAATTTCAAAAACCAGTCAAATTGTAAAAAAGAAACTTGATCCTCACAATTCCTGATTAAATTAGAACATTTTGGTGTCTAAAACAGTGTAATTTTTTTGTGATTACATCGTGGGTTGGTCCAAAATCCCACATTTCCCTTACAATGATACCAATTGGGTTCAAAACTCATCCGCTGTTGCAATATTTGTCTATTGGACCAGATTTATAGTTCAAAACGATCTTAAAAACAAATAAAACCCGCTTAATCCTTATTGAAATTAAAAAAAAACATTACTTCAATTATTATTTATATAAACAAATACAAATATATTGGTTAATAATAATGAAGTTTACAAGGTTAATTAGTAGATTTATGTGGTGGAGGAGCATGAGAAACAAAGCTAGTAAAAAGTGCAAACAAACTCTTAGGTTTATAAAAAGGTACTTCATGACCTGCTCCTTTCACCGTCGCAAACAACGCCTTCCCTTTATAACTTTCTACATACCCTCCAACTTCTACTCCATCGTACCACGGCCTCCACGTCTCCACCACGGTCGCATTCGTACTCCTCAACATAGCTTTTGTTACTTTCGATGAAACCGATATGTCTAAGTCTCCACTATATACCCACATACGAAGTTTAGCTGCATCTATAAGTTCTTTATACACATTAATCATCGAAAACGTTCTCTCATACTTTTCATTTGCATCCATGTTACAGTCTTGCCATGTTATATTACTTTTTACATGTAACGCTTCTTGAACTTCCTTTATGTTTAAATAGTCGTCCACATAATATTTAGAACATGGATCAGCGTTTAAAACTGAAGGAGGGCAGTTTGTAACTACTTTGTTTTTCGGACACCAACGAGCATATATGTAACTGTCATACACAGGTCGTCTATCATCACCAATTTTCATTATCATAACACCACACTCAACTTCATTTTGCTTTTGTTTTTCTAGAGGCGTGCATAAGTCCTTAAACTTTTGTATGTAATCAGCTGAAACTAAAGCAAATCTTGCGAAAGAATTTAGTTGATCGTCTTGTTCTAACTGAAAGTTCATTGCTGGGTTACCGATGAAAAGACCTTGAAGATTTATGGATGATTTGTTGTTGTTTTTGCGATAAATTAGTTGTGCAAGTTGTGGAATAAAATGACCGGCGTAGCTTTCGCCGGCTAAGTAAAATTCTCTGTCTTTGTATTCGGGGAATCTCTCGAACCAGTTAACTAAGAAAGCGTAGTTCTCGTTTGCTGTCTTTTTGTCATCCACTTTGGTAATTGTTGATGAATTTGCGAAAGAGAATCCAGCTTCTGCTGGTGAATCTATGATCAATACGTTTGCAACTGTTTGCACAAACCAAAAAAGTTAGTTACTTTTGTGAATTTTTGTTATATGTATGTATTGAGAGAAGTGTATTGAAAAAAATGTTACTTTTGTTCCATGAGTATGGATTAGTATATAATGTTTTGCTATCATCGTTTACACGAAAAGGTCCATGCCCTTGCATTCCTCCATTTCCCACAGACGAGCAATCAGGTCCTACATTTTTTTTTAAACATATTAGACATAGATTTTATATCTTATTTTAATGAATTAAAACTTTGATTATGTTGTAATTTTAAGTTTCATTTTTGAATTTTGGTTTTAAAAAATCTGGTTATTGAAGTTTAGGGTTTAGAAATATAATTATCAAAATTCATAGCTTAAAAAATCATTTTGATAGTTAATTTTTTTTCCTTAATTGGAAGTAGTTCAAAGTTTAAAACATCATGATCAATAAAATATGACATGGTCGAAATTTTCTGTGGTTTTGTAAAAAGGACAAGAAGATATAACTTTAAAGGATGACCACGAAAAAATCTCAAAATTTTGTGTTTTTAGCGAACTAATTCACGAAGGTTCGTTTTGCCAAAAATAAACAAAATTTAGAAGTTTTTTCACCAGAAAGCAAAATTCAATAGTTTGTTTGTTAATTTGATAGTTCAGGGTCTGTTTCGACAAAAACACAAAATTTAAGGATTTTTTCGACGCCATGCCTAACTTTAAAGCAAAAAATACTAATGTTTGGCTTGATCTTACTCGTAAGTATACACAATATTTCACAACAAAAATTATATATATATATATATATATTGAAAGAGTTTTTGTGTTACCTCCATTGAGCCATAGAACAAGAGGAGCAGAGGCATTGGTGCTAGTGGTTTCGACAAAATAATAGTATAAAGCACGGCCAGTGGCTTCATCTACGGTCACATAACCTCCGTATTGCTTGAAACTGACTGGAGGTTGTCCGGGCAATTTCTCGATCAGGTCTCTTTCCTTTTGTTCTTGTGGACTAACATTTATTTGGTTTGCGCATTCAATTTGTGATGCGAAAAAAGCGAAAAGAAGTAGACAAATGATTACAAATCTTTCATCTTGTTTTTTCATTCTCTTATTTCTGCTAAGAGATATAAGAGGAAGAAACTTTTGAAGACGAAAGATTGTTGCAATGATTATGTTACATGAATTTCTTGGTTTTATATATAATTTTTTTTTTAATTAGTTAAGTTGTTATTGAATTAGTTTGTTCCGTTATTTAAATTGCAACTCTCTTTTTTTGTACATACCTAATTTCGCCTTCTTTTGACAAGATTATTAAGGATTATAGTTAAATTTAGCGCATTTATTTTTAAAAATTCTATAACTAGAAACCAAAACAAAATCAAGTTGAGGAAACCAATAAAACTTTGCAACTAAAACTTAGAAACCAAAGTTAATATTTAAAACAATTTTTTAACAAAAATAAAATCATAACAAATATATCTTAAATAATCGGTACTAGTCAAATTCTAACTTAAATTAAAAGGAAAATGATTCAAAAATGATTTACTTTTTAAAAAATGTCAAATTATTAATACTCTCACTATTGGAATAACGAATTTAATCATGGATTTATTAAATATAGTTAATTTAGTTTTCTATTATTTAAAATATGGTAAATTAATATTTTTGATATAATGTTCATTAAATTTGATAAACGAGGTTATCTTTGTCATTATGTAATTAATATGTGGATTGATACGTGTATATTACACGCCATGCCATCAGAATCTATTACCCGAAATCATTACTG
>KE152099.1:848129-886105 GCA_000411095.1 Aethionema arabicum | reverse complement strand
GGATTAGTCCACAATGTTTTGCCATCACTGTGTACACGAAAAGGTCCAAGTCCTTGCATTCCTCCATTTCCCAAAGACGAGGAACAAGGTCCTACATTTTTGTAACAAAAATAAAATCGTATTAGATTTAGAGCGTAGGACATCAAATTTTAAACTTAAAATAGAATTGAGTCTTTGGATAATTACGTTGTAATCTCAAATTTAATTTTTTGAATTTTGGCTTAAAAAAACTCGATTATTAAAATATTTAAAAAAGATGAGATGATATATCTTCAAAGAGTTGTGTTTACCTCCATTAAGCCATAGAACAAGAGGAGCAGATGCATTAGTGCTTGTGGTTTCGACGAAATAATAGTAGAAAGCACGGCCAGCGATTTCATCTACGGTCACATAACCTCCGTATTGCTTGAAACTGACCGGAGGTTGTCCGGGCAGTTTCTCGATTAGGTCTCTTTTCTTTTGTTCTTGTGGACTAACATTTCTTTGGTTTGAACACTCAATTTGTGTTGCGAAAAAGGCGAAAAGAAATAAACAAATGATTACAAATCTTTCATCTTGTTTTTTCATTCTCTTATTTCTGCTAAGAGATATAAGAGGAAGAAACTTTTGAAGACGAAAGATGATTGCAATGAATATGTTACATGAATTTCTTGGTTTTATATAACGTTTTCAATATTAGTTAAGTTGTTTAAAGAATTAGTTTGTTTATTTAAATTACAACTCTTTCTTTTAGTACACCTAATCTTTCAATAAGAATTATAGTTAAAATTTAGCACGTTTATTTTTAAAAGCCCTATAACTAGAAACAAAAGAAAATCAAGTTAAAAGGCAAACAATAAGATTTACAACTAAAACATAGAAACCAAACTTAAAACTTAATAACAACTTTTTAACAAATATATCTTAAAAATAAGCGGTAATAGTCAAATATGAACTTAAATTACAAGGAAAATAATTACAAAAGTTATCTATTTTTAAAAAATATCAAATTAACTCATACAATTACAATAACAAATTTAATCGTCAATTTAACTAAATATAGTTAATTTAGTCTTTCGCTGTTGAAAATATAGTAAATTAATAATCCTGATATCATATTGGTTAAATCATAACTCACGGATTTGGTTATCGACATAAATGAAGAAGAAGGCCCTGTTATTTTTCTTGCCGCTATAACTAAAGTGAGCGTCACGATTTAACTCTAACAAAAGAAGAAAAAAATCATAAAAAGTCAAGTCAGCCACCAAATCTTCTTCTTCTTCTTTGTTGTCGCTGTTATTGTCGTTGTTGCCGCTGTTATTTTCAGCGGTTGTTTCCAAAGACAAAAAGATTACATCGGTGATGATAAAAAAATTCAGCGGCAAAATACGGAATCAAATATGGTTATGTGTCGTTGTTATTTTTGTCTCCGCGACTAGTCGCTACAACTTGCATAAGAACAAGCCCGAAGTCAATAACAGATAACATTGTGTATTAACAACAAATTTGCAATCTCACTATGTAAGAATCTGTTATTTAATGATCGAAGCAAGCATATTCAAAATGGGTACCACTTTATCCAAAACTACATCGAATACAAGACATTTGAAATAAAATACTTAGATCATCCCCAATAGTGAAACCCCATTTGGAGTTGTTATAATTAAATTTAATTCAAATAAATAAAAATATAAATTAGAAAAATTGTAAAATAGAGAGAGATAGGAAGAGATGGAAAGATAGAGACAGAAAATAGGACTCTTAAAACATCTCCAACAAAGAGTTGGTGAAAAGCTCTTAGAACAAAATTTAAATAAAATAATTAAATTAATATTAGATGACGTTGTAAACACTTTTAGCTAAGAGTCTATACTTCTCTCTCCTACTCTCTCTTTCTTACTATCTCTTTCTACCTTTCTTCATTTTTTATTTTGTAATTTAATTTTTAGATTAAAATTAAATAATGAGAACCTTATTTATTTTAGTTTTATTTATTTTGTTTTTTTTTTCCTAAAAACCTCTTAACAATTTTCCGGAGTTGCTCTTAGACTATCTCCAATGGTAAAAGATCAGAAATGCTTAATAAAATGTACTTTTTAATATATTTTTTTTTCCAAATTAAAAAAAAATGACCACTTACGGGCTACCATGTAATTAGTGGGTTCCATGAACAGTGCAAAGATCAATCTTTAATTAAGGATTTTAAGCACTTTTAATGACACAAATTCCAAGAAAAATGGGCCTAAACACCTCTTAAACAACATCATTGGAATTGCTCTTAGAATTGAGGATATATAACATTGTTGAATCTTAACAAAGCCACTTATAAATGTGAGATCTCAAGAGCTTCTTCGTTCAAGAATTGACATCTTCAAGATAAAGTAGATACACAAGTTAAAGGAAGCAATTATTAGTAATATTAAAAACTTGTGCTCGTTTATGTTTTCGGTCTTTGTTTAATTTTGCAGTTATTTTCATGTATTTTTATCTTTCGTTTCTTTGCATTATGTTGTGCGGAGGGTTGGTTTTGGACAAAGTGTGATGAAACATTCGTTTAGGCCTCTAAATTATATCAGTTCTTGAATCCTATATTTACTTATGTATACAAAAAAAATTGTTTTATTTTTTTAATATAAAAAACGATCCCTATATTATTGTCAGAGTCGGCTTTGGTTGTGTGCAACCCCTCTTACATTCGCTTCTGCCTCTAAATTATATTGTTTCCCAAATCGTATATTTACTTACGTAAAAAAAATTATTGTAGAATCTTTATATAAAATACAAATCCCTATTTCAAATTTTGCCTCCGGCCCCTGTATTTTCAGAGCCGACCTTGGTTGTGTGCAACCCCTCTTACATTCGCTTCGGCCTCTAAATTATATCGCTTCCCGAACCCGTATATTTACTTACATAAAAAAATATGTTTTAGAATCTTTATATAAAATACAGATCCATATTTTGGATTCTGCCTCCGGCCCCTGTATTTTCAGGACCGACCCAGGTTTTGCGCAACTCCTCTTAGAAAATCGGTTAAGTTAGCAAGATTAATTCAAATGTAAGAGCTGAGTGAACAAGTTTATTTCCTATAAAAGATCATAATGCGTTACATTCAATCAGATTTTGTTTTGCAAACATCGAATTTGATTTACAAAGTAGGGTCCTTAGGAAGAGGAGTGTTAGACATAAAACTAGTGATAAGAGTAAGCAAAGCTTTAGTTTTGGAAGAAGGTACCATATGACCTGATCCTCTCACCGTAGCAAACGACGACTTCCCTTTATATTTTTCTACATACCCTCCTACCTCTCTTCCATCGTACCACGCCCGCCACGTCTCCTCCACCGTAACATTCAAACTCCTCATTATCCTCATCGTCGCTTTTGCCGGAATCACAGCGTCTAAGTCTCCACTATATACCAACATTCGAACACTATCTTTATCAATAAGTTGTTTATACACACGAATCACTGAATTAGGTGACTTATACCGATCATTTACATCCCTGTTGCATGACACCCATCTCTTACTCTTTGTATGCATCACTTTTTGAACCTCTTTCATGTTCATATACGCTTCAACGTAATGTTCACTACATGGATCAAAGTTTTCTATCGAAACACAGGTTTTCGGGTGAATTGTTAGTGTTTTCTTCAAACACAAGGGAGCATATACGTTGTAGTCATCCACGTTTTCTATATCTTTGAAAATTTTCATTGATAGGCCACCGCACATTGGACCCGTTGTTTCGTTTAGTCTACTAAAAGGAATGCATAGGCTCTTGTAGTTAGCCATATATTCTTGTGATACCATACCCATTGTTGTGTAAAAATCGAGTTTATCGTCTTCTTGCATTTCTACGTCGATTGTTGGATTACCGATGAAGAGTCCTTGGAGATTTATGAAAGTTTCGATGTTCTTGTTCTTGTTCTTGTTCTTGTTCTTGTTCTTGTTCTTGTTCTTGTACTTGTTCTTGTTCTTGTTCTTTGTCTTGTTCTTGTTCTTGTTCTTGTTCCATTTCTTGTTCTTGTTGTTATTGCGAAGTATGTTTTTTGCAAGTTGTGGAATATAATGACCGGCGTAGCTTTCACCGGCTATGTAAAACTCTCTTTCTTTGTATTCTGGGAATCTTTCTAACCATTTAACTAAGAAGTTGAAGTTATCTGCTGCTGTCCTTTTGTCGTTGGCTTTGTCCAAATCTGATGATGTGTTTGTGTACGAGAAT
Source organism: Aethionema arabicum (assembly GCA_000411095.1). Classification (NCBI taxonomy): domain Eukaryota; kingdom Viridiplantae; phylum Streptophyta; class Magnoliopsida; order Brassicales; family Brassicaceae; genus Aethionema; species Aethionema arabicum. The sequence goes on along the minus strand of KE152099.1, from coordinate 881,906 downwards.
CCAACTTCAGCTGGTGTTTCTAAGAGCAATAAGTTTGCAACTGTTTGCACCACCAAAAAGTTAGTTACTCTTGGGTTTATTGCAAAAACAAAAAAAAACAAAAAATTGACAGAAAAAACTCGATCTTTTAAATGCGTAAAAAATAACTGCGCATAAATATTAAATGTAAAAAAAAACAGAAAACTTACTTTTGTTAGTCAAACTGCTTACAAAAATGTCTTTAAAATTTTAAATTTATGAATATGTGAATTTTAAAATTTTAAATATTAAATGTAAAAAAAAGAAACAGAAAACTTACTTTTGTTAAATTTATGAACATGTGAATTTAAATTTGTGAATATGTGAATTTTTTTCAAATTTTATTTAAAATTCAATATATATTGATTAAAAATAATATTTTCGTTACTTTTGTATATTTATCGTATTCATATATATATTGAGAAGTATATTGAAAAAAATGTACCTGTGTTCCATGAGTATGGATTAGTCCACAATGTTTTGCCATCACTGTGTACACGAAAAGGTCCAAGTCCTTGCATTCCTCCATTTCCCAAAGACGAGGAACAAGGTCCTACATTTTTGTAACAAAAAAAATATTGTATTAGATTTAGACATAGATTTTACATATTATTTAATGAAATTAACAAGGTATGTGGTTATATCATGAAACATTAGGATTTTGTGGTATGTTAAAAAATTTCAGCTAATTAAAATTTGGTGGAAAAACTTTAAACTATCAAAATAGTTATTCTTTTCGGTTAGATGGACCACAAGCTGATTCCATTGGTAAGAGTACGAAAATTAAATGCAAAAATGAAATAGAATAAAATAGTTATCTAAACATCAAAACTAAAGGGTAGGACACAAAATTTTAAACCTAAAATAGAATTGAGTTTTTGGATAATTATGTGGTAATCAAATTTAATTTTTTGAGTTTTGGTTTAAAAAAATCGATTATTAAAATTTAGAGTTTAGAAAACATGATTATCAAAATTTCTTTGGATTTGTAAAAAGGATGAGATGATATATGAGTTGTGTTTACCTCCATTGAGCCATAGAACAAGAGGAGCAGAGGCATTAGTGCTTGTGGTTTCGGCGAGATAATAGTAGAAAGCACGACCAGCAATTTCATCTACGGTCACATAACCTCCGTATTGCTTGAAACTGACCGGAGGTTGTCCGGGCAGTTTCTCGATTAGGTCTCTTTTCTTTTGTTCTTGTGGACTAACATTTGTTTGGTTTGCACACTCGATTTGTGTTGCCAAAAAGGCGAAAAGAAATAGACAAATGATTACAAATCTTTCATCTTGTTTTTTCATTCTCTTATTTCTGCTAAAAGATATAAGAGAAAGAAACTTTTGAAGACGAAAGATGATTGCAATGAATATGTTACATGAATTTTTTGGTTTTATATAGCTTGTTTTTTTTTTTAATTAGTTAAGTTGTTAAAGAATTAGTTTGTTTATTTAAATTAGAACTCTTTCTTTTTGTACACCTAATTTCGTCTTATTTTGAGAGATTAATTAAAGGAATATAGTTAGATTTAGCGCATTTAAGAAAAATCTATAACTAGAAGAAGAACAAAAGATCAAGTTAAGGAAAACAATAAAATCTAAGACTCTAAAACTTATAAACCAAACTTAAAACTTAATACAATATAGCTTATATAAGCTGTAAATAGTCAAATTCTAACTTCATATTGTTTGTTATGTTTCAAATTAACAAAATAAATTTTGGAGTTTTCGATTTTAAAGCTTGTTGGGGTTCTCAGGATAAATGCAAAATTTAGCAAAAATTATCAGTTTACTGATAAAAGTGGTTAAAAAACCAAAATGAAAAAGGTTGAAATTTAAAAGATTAAATTAAAAAATTGAATGTTTTCACACAAAAACGGGATAAAAATTGAGTTCATTTCACCATAATACATTTTTTTTATAAATTAAAATGTAATGATCAAGATTTCGTAAATAAAATCCTAATGTTTCATGACTTTATATATCTATAATTTGACGAAGACATAGTTTTTTTTTTTTTTTTTGTCAACCACGAAGACATAGTTTAAATACGTTCATCTTATATACAGTTTTGTTTATGTTTTGTGGTTCCCATGCCAAATCAAAGGGACACATGAATACAATAATCCACCAAATTTTACCCATTTTCTAACAATGGACCGACTTTAAATAACTATTATTAGATGTTAGATGATCCGTAGTATCATACCATACCATACCCAACCTGATGTTAACAATAAACATTTTAAAATCTCTTCATCATATTATATATATATCGAATCAATAAAATAAAACAAAGATTGGCTCAATGTAAAGCAATCAATTCATAAATGTAAAAAAGTAAAAAAAAAAAAATGAACAGTTTTTTTTCTGTAAATATAATGGTAAAATCATTGAACGGGTCGACCCGTTTCAACCATCATACACGGGTTTCCAAGTCCCAAATCATCCCAACGCCGTGACCTAACCGACTTGGTTAGCCCTGTGAGCCACCCAACCACCTCCTCCATTCCCGGTCTTTTCTCTCTACAAGTTCTCACACACTTAGCCGCCACTAAACCCAAGTGGTTCCTCACGCTAACATCCACCGGAGGTCCGATTCTTGGATCATATATTCCACCGATTTTCCCTCTTTTTATCATCGGAATCGCCCAATCAACTATAAACGACGGCGAGTATCTTACATCTATTGCTTTTCTTCCGCTGATTAGTTCCAGTAATAAGATCCCAAAGCTGAATACATCTGTTTTTGTGCTTAATCGATCTGCTGTGACGTAATCTGGGTCTAGATACCCCATTGTTCCTGCAGGTGGAGTTGATTTCACCTTTTGATCATCTGCATTGCATCTGATTGCTAATCCGAAATCGCCTAGCTTCGCGTTTAAGCTTTTATCCATTAATATGTTGGCTGATTTTATGTCTCTGTGTATGATCGGTGGTTGTTGAGAGTGTAGTAATTGTACAGACTTAGCTATTTGTAGCGCTAGTTTGATTCTCTTTCCCCAGCTTGATATCGCTGAAGAAGCAGAAGAATCTAAGTGAAGCACGTCGTATAAACTACCATTACACATCAATTCCACCACAAGAAGAGGTTCCTTGGTGTTATCAGCGCTAAAACCTAAGAGATTAACGAACCTCGGACTCCGGATCCTGGAGAGAATCTCGAATTCGTTGTGAAATTCACGGCTGATTTCACGGGATTTGGAAGGTCTCTTGACAGCAACGAGTCGGTTTCCGATTTCGGCTTTGTAGACACTTCCATGGCTTCCTCGTCCAAGGAGATTGTCTATGGAGAAGCCACCGGTTGCCGCTTCAAGGTCGCGATGCAGGAAACGGCGAAGTCTAGGGCGGTCGTCAGGGGGAGATTCGGGAGGAGCGGATTTAGGAGGAACGGATCCGGAGGTAGATGCATCAGAGGAGACGGAAACGGAGACAGCAACGGCGGATCCAGCCTTGCAAGAGAGGTAACCCATGGAGAAGTGAGGAAGAAGAAGGTAGGAGGAAGAAAGGGAAAGGTGTGTGAAGGAGAATTGTGGCGTAAGAAGTCATTTTGGTATTTGGTAATTAAGGGGACATTGGACTCTCTAAAGAAGTGGAGGCGTCATGATTCTTTTTTATTTTTATATAATAATATGATATAACTCATCACATTAAAGTATTTGATTGATTATAATTTCATAAAACCGACGTAATTATATGTTCTTTTAATGCTACTTGACATTTATATTTCTTTATTATTAATGTTTAGGTTTGATTTATATACAGTATTTGCTAGATGATTTTGATATTTTTGGATCACCGTGAAATGATTATCGACCTATTTTGTTTTGGTGTAAAAATCTTGAATCTATTAATTTTTTTTTTTGAATTTTAATTTTCTTCTATTTGGTTTTTTAAATTTTTCTGTTAATAAAACAATTATTTTCACGAAATTTTTCATTTATCAAAACGTCGTTGTTAGCTAAATAGATGAAAAAAACATGTTTGTAATCTTAAATCGTAAAGAATAAAAAAATGAGAGAAATATGAATTTATAAAAGTGTTTGATTTAAAAAAAAATGATTTACGTATAAAATTGTAATTTAAATTACAAAATTGTCTTTTTTATGTTTTTCATCTATTTAGCAAAACATAATGTTTAGATAAATGAAAAATTCCACAAAAATTAAAGGTTATTAAAAAAGAGTTAAAGCTCCAAACTAAAAAATGTTAAAGTTTAAAAAACTAAATTGAAAAATTGAAAATTTTTCATACTAAAACGCAATAGATCGAAAGTCATTTCATAATGATTTTATGTTTGATTAAAAAACTATTGATTATCCAGTAAAATAATCGGTTAGAGATTATTATAAAACGGCCCAGATATTGCCACGTAGTTATTTGTACGGTGAGGATTAACGAGATGAGGTGTTACGAAACTATTGGATGGATGCGTTGTAATGGATTAATTCAGTATAAATCGAACTTGGTCGCCGGAACCCAAACCCCTCTCGCGTAATTTGACTGCCGCCGGGAAGTAGATAAGATGCCGGAGCTCCACTTTGTCCGATGGCTGTTACTATTGCTGGTGATTGCATTTGTAGGAGTTTCAAACACTGAACGCGTTAATTCCTCCGGGGCAATGGTCTGGTCTACTGGACAAGATGAAGCTCAACTGGCTCAAGATTCCGGTGTAGTTATCGGAGATGAGGATCAACTCGACGGTGGATTTTCTTCCCTCGATGGGATGTTACACTGGGCCATAGGTTAGTTAATAGTGCAATCCTCCTTTCTCTACTTCGGAACCCTAGATCTAATTCTGCGTCTATGTCTTTGGTAGGTCACTCGGATCCTGCGACATTGAAGGAAGCAGCTCAAGATACACAGCGTATGTCTCTAGATGAATTGCAGAGTCGCCACTTAGAATTAAAGGTCTCTAAATCATGACTTTGTCTTTGCTTGATACTGTGTTTCGCTTTTATCTTATCTGAAACTATTCTTGAACAGGAGCTAGTGGAAAAGCTCAAAATGCCAACAGATGCACAATTAATGCAAATAGCCATAACTGACTTGAATAACTCGTCCTTGTCTCTGGAAGATCGTCACCGTGCTCTGGAAGAGCTTTTGGTCCTCGTTGAACCTATCGATAATGCTAATGGTAAATTGAGATTCTAGCTTGCTGTTAAAGCGTTTAACCTCATGTTGTTGGCTACAAGATTTGCTCCTTTGGTTGTATATTTCCTGGTTACATTGACAAGAGCTTGATCATTTGCTGATTAATCTTCTCTTTACAGATTTGAGCAAATCAGGAGGCCTTACTGTTGTCGTAGGAGAGCTTAATCATTCTGATTCAGATGTAAGGAGACTAGCGGCATGGGTGCTTGGAACAGCCAGTCAAAACAACCCGTTTGTTCAAAACCAGGTCCTCTTTTCTTCTTTGTTGAATTCACAAAGCTGAAATATGTGTAGAAACCATCCGAGATAAACCGTGGCTCTTCTTTTATGAATTTGGCACCAGGTCCTTGAAGTAGGTGCTTTAACAAAACTGATAAAGATGGTAAACTCTAGCACTACTGAAGAAGCTGTGAAAGCACTCTTTGCTGTTTCTGCTTTGATTCGTAATAACATAGCTGGTCAAGATATGTTTTATGCAGCAAATGGATACATTATGCTTCAGGTGAGCACACAAAAAAGACATCACGTGAGAAATTTGTTCATTTATTCTCTAAATCATATAAAGAAATTGCCTTTTCTCCACTCTGCAGGACGTCATGAGCAACAAAAGTTTAGATATCAAACTGAGACGCAAAGCTGTGTTCTTAGTGGGTGATCTAGCCGAGTATCAACTGCAAAACTCAGAGAAAGCTGAAGTTTCTTTTTTTACTGATCAGTTGTTTCTAAAGTCTGTGGTTGATTTGATTGCTGTGTTTGATCTTGATCTTCAGGAGAAGGTGAAACTCTTAGAGGAGTTCCATATCTTTCCTTTCATCTATGAACAACACATCACATTCTAAATATGTTACTTTGGTTTTTATGTTTCAGGCTCTTGTAGCAATCCAGAACCTTCTACAACTTAAATCCACAAAGCCTCTAATTTTTAGAGACTTCTGCGGATTGGAAGGAGCATTAGAGAGAATGAAGCTGCAGCTTGAAGAATCAATGGCGGATGAATACAAGAGAGACTATGCAGCAGACGTGGAAAGCCTTCGTGGTGAGGTCGAACTGATCTTCCGCAGAAAACTTGGAGTCGTATAAACTATGATAAGTTGCAAACCTGTTAGGTGTTCTCTACAAATCTAACTGTGCCTTATATAGATCTTAGGGTGTGTAACTTAGTCGATTTTGCCTGTGTTATGATTATTTACAGTGAAAACCTTCCTATACTTGAGGTTTTCTCCCCCTTGATCTTTAGAATTTATATACTGTAGGGGAATTTTCTGTATATTCATGAATCGGTTATACAATTCATCTCCGATGAAAAAATTACAAAGTTTAAGGGTTTTTTCGCCAACTTGATAGTTTAGGGTTCTTTTCGCTAAATAAACAAAGTTTAAGAGTTTTGTTTGCCTAAAAACTAAAGTTCAAAGGGTTTTTTCGTATAATTGAGGGTTCATTTCGCCAAAAACAGATAGTTTAGCGGGTTTTTCACCGCCGTATAACTGCTGCTGAATCGCCTAAGTAATGATCTACGTTGGATTGCTCTGTAACCAGGTCTAAGGAAGAAGAAGATGATGGGCACTTTCTATGAATACCACACATTTTTCTAACCCTTCTAAAAACCATGAAAAAGTCTTAATAAAGAAGTTGACATTTAGGCCTATAAGAACCAATTCTCTTTCTTTTTTTGTTTATTATAATATTTGATTTTGAAGAAGATATGGTTAAGTGTCTCTCTCGCAGTAACGTTTATTCCAATGTAATTTCTGACCTTCTCAAGATTCTTGATCATACAAGACTCTTTCAAGGTAAAAACCTCATCATTCATCTCCCTCTGCAATTTTTCATCTTTTGATCTCAAAACATCAAATTTAAGATCTATTTTTTCATCTTTTGATCTCAAATATCAAATTTAAGATCTTTTCATCTCTGTTTTTGCAAAAAAGGAACCAAAAGTTTCTAACTTTGATTCCCTAAAAGCGTTTCTTCTTTCACACATGTCAAAATCAGAAATCGCGTACATAACTTAAAAGAACATATTCTTCAAAAAAAACCAAAACCCTTTTTTTTGTTTTAATCAAAACCCTAAAAACTTTTGCAGGTATTTGATTACAAAGATGGATGAAGAAGAATTTGAGATAATTTCAAATCAAGAATCAATGAAAAAGAGGAAGATGGGATGTAGCCATAGCCATAGCTGCAACCCTCCAGGACCAGAAGATCCTTCTCACTCTCACACGTGTTTCCATGCTCACACGCACACTCAAATCATCCAAGAGAAGCCACGTGGCAACAGAGAAGCTGTTAGGAAGTACAGAGAGAAGAAGAAAGCTCGTACAGCATATCTTGAAGATGAAGCAAGAAGATTACAAACTGAGAATCAAAACTTGCTTAGAAAGATTCAAAGTCAAGCACCACTTGAAGCTGAGTTCTTTAGACTCCAAACTCTTCTTGTGGATTTGCAAGGGATGATTAATGGTGTTCTTGGTTCTTGTTTCTTGATCAAAGAAGGTATACACAACTATTTCAATTTCGATTTCGATTTCGATTTTGATCTCAATTTTGGTTGATTTTACATAGATGGATGCAACATAGGAACAAGAAATGAGATTTGTGAAGAGGCAAAAGTGGAGTGCAAGATTCAAAGTAGGGTTCTTGAGTCATGGGGAAAGCCAACGACTTGAGATTCTTTACTCTTGTTTTTGACAACATACCAATATCAATACCATAGGTTTATATATATGATATGATTCTGGTGGTGTATTATATGAAGTATATATGATATAAGTTTATAATTAGGGGGTTATATAGAAAGAAAGAAGTCAACGGTTCTATGTTTTGTGTTCCAATATATACATACATCAGATGTTATTTTAGGGGAAACATAACATATTGTTTGAATGAAAATAAGATTTGTGTAAATGTATCTAATTGTATTTTGTTCTTTATATTTTTGTTTAATTTTAGGGAGAACTCGGAAGAAACTTGGTTTAGTATAAATTAGTGTTTACAAAGTTAATTTTGTCACATTTTATAGTTAATTAAATCGATAAATTTCATTATAATGAATTCCTTTTGTACAATCTTATTTTGATGTTGTTGGCTTATTAGTTGTCGATTTTGTATATTTCTACATAAAATGTTACATTTATCAAACATAGAGTTTCATTTCACTATATTTTATAGATAAAATATTAAACTAATTTTTGTAATAAGTGAGGATTTAAGATTTTGAAATTAAAAAAACTTACTCATATTCACTTTGATAATTTTCATTTTTTTCGGAATGAAAAGTTAGAGAGCTATTATTAACGATTTTTTTTATTTAATGTTATTCGAACTTAAAAATAGTTAAAAGAAAAAACTACTATGTGAAATCGATATTTTTTAATATTTAAACAATTTACATATTTTGAAAAAAGAAATTAAAATGATGGTTAAATATAGTCTGACGATTGGTCGTCTATTAAGATTTTTGAGGGTCCATTAATAGATTCTCAATTTTGAATTTATGGTGAAACCTAAATAATAAGGATAAGATGTGTGTGTGTATCTATATATATATGTATATATATATATGGCTCTTTATGTGTGACAATGGTTACAAAAATTACTTCATTTTCATCATTGTTGTATGGCTCAATCATTGATTCATTTTTCAATTTAACATGGATGGGTCAATGATGCTGTTTAGATTTATGAGTAATTATTTTTATATAATAATAATAATTAAAGCAAACATCATATTATTAATATTAATTATCGTATAAGTATATATTTACATATTAAGTGTGTAATGTGTTAGGTTGCCTCGGCTATTGTGAAATAGATTGGACCCTCAAAAAAATTGCTATTCTAATCATTATTTATTTGCTTTATTTCCTGTGGGCCATTTTCTCTTTTTACAGAAACAAAGTCCCTTTTGATTTTAAACAAAATATAATTATATACTCTTTAATTAAATAAAGAATTTTGTTCTTTTACCCAAATATTATTTTAATGCAAATTGATGTCTTGTCATCTTTAAAGTTTAAATCCTACCCCTTTACCATCTATTTTGTGTTATAAAATATACTTTTGTCTTGAATATTTAAAGGTATATATATATATCATGCGTATGATATGTAATTAAGTTTTTATATTCTATAAAAAAACTAATACGCTACTTTGTATTATAAAGTAATGGAATTGGTCAACACCTATTATCATATTATTCAGATAATTTTATAGATCTGATGTGCTATGATATGATAAAGCATGTGATAATTATGAATTAAGTGCTCCAATAATACTAGTTATTTATTTCATTTCTACTTTTAACAATTTAAATGATTATGAATTAATATATCATATACTCTTTCTTTTTTTTAAGTTAAATGTTTTAAGAATTTTTCTATTTATAAATATTAGTCATTTCTTCTCATAATAATTTTTTGAGAATTTGTGTGAATTATACTTTCACACACTCTATTTTTGTTTTATACACCCAATTGTGTTATAAAATGTTATGAGATATCATATAACTTTTTATAACAAAACTTATGAGATATTATACTTTCTATTTACTAATATAAGATGTTATAAGCGAGTGTATAAAACAAAAGAATAAATCACAAATGTGTATATACCTAAAACACATTTTCCAAAGTGCATATTACTAATTCTCCTTAATTTTTTTATTAGATGATATTTATTAATAAAAAGTTATATTTTAACGTGAATTCCCCCCTTTTTTAACGATTTATTGTTTATTTGTTCTAATTTTTTGAATGAGAGTTTTATTTTTATTTGTTGAATAATTAATTTCAAAACTGATCATTTTGTATTTTATTAATACGTATATATATTCTTAAGAAAAACATCCCATACCAAACAGAGAATATTATTTTATTATCAATTGAATTTTAAAAGATTTATTTTATAAACTAATTAAATTTAAAATGAATTAGAATGAGTAGGAGAGATAGAGGAAAATTGGAGAGGGGAAGTGACAAGTTGGATGACATATCGACATGTTTTTATGTTTCCTCATTACTCATTTTTGTAAATTTAAAATTATGTTCCCTTATTTGTAATAAATAAACAACATATTTATTTTAAGGAGTAACACTAGTTGTTGCAGGTCAGACCATTTATTTATATTTATGGCTAATAAACCAAAATGACAATAAAAATCAGGTGGTTTACTTTGTCATTCATCCCACTTCTTTACAAGACGTCTCGTTTTAATAGACGCACATTAATATGTTAACGATATAAATCAAATATTTCATGTTTTAATTTTTGGAAAATTTTATAAAATATACACATATTATAACAAGGTTTTTTTACATATACGAATCACAAGTCGGTTTTATTAACTATATGAGTCACAAGTCGACCCTATTAGTTAAAACAAATATTAAATGTAATTTTCCGATATTTAGTGGATTTTAACTCGAATGTCTGAAGTTTTAGAAGGCAACATTTATCATTAGGCTATTTTGTTCAAATACAAATAAAATAAGTTAAGAAAAACACAAATTTACAATCAAATTGAGTCGGAACAAAATTGATATAATAGTTTCCACTTCTAATTTTTTTTGTATCGAAGAACATTTGAGTTTAAGCCCTAGTCTCGACATTTAATTTTTCATAAACTTTAATTTATATTATAAATAAATCCTAAATCATACTCTAAATTAGAAAAAAAAATTGATGATATTTTTATCACTTTAATTAAATAAAAATAAAAAGATTACCAAAATCAATAAATAAATTGTATTATTTTGGGATGACAGCAAAAAAAATTCTAAACTACTGTTTTTTGGTGAAATCGACTCTAAACTATTAGATTGGCGGAAAAAACTTTTAAACTTTGTCTTTTTGCGAAAAAACACATAAACTATCAATTTGGTAAAAAAAAAACTCTTCAATTTTATTTTTTAACTAAAAAACTCCTAAATTAAATTGATCATTAGATAAAATTACTTATAAGCAGTGAATTGCTAGTCTTTTTTTTCAACTTCAGTGAATCGCTAGTCTACTTTGTTTTGGTGTATTTGTGTAATTAATTAGTTTAAAATTGTAAAACATAATTATCATTAATTACCCAAAAGTTTGGGCTTTTCTTAAAAAAAAATAAAGAAAAAAAAATTGGACAATGAATGATGAAGAAGTGGAGAAAAGGACAGTAGGAGAGAAAAGAGACCCCAGCAATGAGCTGGTAAGCAGATCAATCACCGGCGCGTGTCTTTCACTCCTTAAAGTACGCGCGTCACTCAATATCAACAACAATAAGGTTGGGTTTTGCGTTGTGTCAGAGAACGTGCAATGCAACCATCTTTTTGTTTTATTTTATTTTTTTTTCTTTTTTTTTAAAATCCACAGTTAAGTTACTCTCTCTCCTCCCCTTTCTCTCTCCTCCACCTTTCTCTCTCCTCCCACTCGTGAAATTCACAAAGAAAAAGCAGAGAGAGAGAGAGTTTTCTGGTTTTTAGATCCCAAATCCGGAAGCCATAACTACGTAAGCATTAAACACATCTCTCTCTTTCTCTCTCCTCTCTTTCTCTCTCATCTTCTTCTCCTTCTCTTATTCCCAAAGCAGATGGTAACGGTCAAAATTACCCTCTTCAATAATATCCATTTCATGATTTTTTGAACTTTTTTTTCTCATGTTAATTTATTTATTTCTTACTCTGTTTTAAGAAATTACACGAAAAACAAGTAACGTTTATTGCTACAAAACAAGAAACCAAAAAATTTGTGATTTTTCTCCGTCAATTTGGGCATGCAAACATTATCTTTCTTTCAAAGTTTTAACCTTTTTCCATTTCTTCTCAAACTCCTTTCTTAAAAAGTAAAAAATTAAATCTTTTTTAATTTTTGAACTCAAATCTTTTTAATTTATATTCCAGTTGTAACTTGTAAGCACGCCACAAGAAAAAAAGAAAAAAAAGATACAGAGACTATAGTACTAATTTTGTTTCTATTTTCTGCTTTTTTATTTAATTTTTTAAAAGTTGGATTTTTAATTTTTTCGTATCTACTGGTTTTTTTTGCAGGAATCAGAGAGGAAATTAAGAGAGTGAGTGATGGTAGTAGATAGATTTTGTTTTTTAAAAACCACTATTTAGTTGAGAATTCAAAGAAAAAAAAAAGTTTTGCTTTTTTACTAAAATCCAACAAAAAAAACCAGACCTCTTAACGACAATAATCTCTGCATAGAAGACAACAAACACTCTACAAAAAACACTCTTCTTTTTTATTTTTAATAAAAAAAAAAACCATTCTTCCTTTTTTTCTCTATCTAATTGAAGAGAGAGAAAAAAGAAAGTAGCCATGGATGGGTATGAAGCAACTAGGATTGTTCTCTCTAGAATCCAGAGTTTAGACCCAGAAAATGCTTCTAAAATCATGGGTCTTCTTCTTCTTCAAGATCATGGTGAAAAAGAGATGATAAGGTTAGCTTTTGGTCCTGAAACTCATGTTCACTCTGTTATAATCAAAGCAAAACAAGAACTTGGTCTTATCACTTCTTCAAGAGCTTCTTGGACCGGTTTACATAGTCAAGAAGAATTAATCAGCCCAAAAAATCGTTCCTCTACTCTAAATCCAGCTTCTTTACCTTTCTACGCTAATGGAAGATCACCTAGAGATGATTTTGAGTTTCTTGATGATGTCAACACAAGAACTGAACTTTTTGGTTCTATGCATGGAAGAAGTGGTAGCTGTGTCTTGGATGGTTTAGGTTATGGTGATTCTGATTTAGGGTTTGGAGGTGTACCTGTACCTTGTTCTTATTTCGCTAGAGGCTTCTGTAAAAATGGTGGTAGTTGCAGATTTGTACACAACGGTGGAGGTGATGGAGTAGCTACAGTTGTTGGGTCTCCAAGTAGAATTGAAGTGATGAACAAGTGTGGTGAGTTACTTAGGTCAAACTCTGTTCCTCCAAGACTTGCTCATCAGTTTATTAGCCGTTCTTGTCTCCCTAAAGGGGTGAACTTGCAGCAGAATGAAGTCCAAAGGTTCAAGCTTTTGTCCTCTGTTTTTTATTCTTTACTGTTTTTTCAAAGTGTTTAACTTGTGTTATTTCTTGTAGAGCTGCTGCTGCTTTGATGATGGGTGAGGATTTACAGAGGTTAGGAAGATGGAGACCTGATAGGATTGATCTCTCAGCTATGGCTTGTCCAGCTTCAAGACAGATCTATCTTACATTTCCTGCTGATAGTAGATTCAGAGAGGAAGATGTGTCTAACTATTTCAGGTAATTTCTTGAGTTCAGATCAAGAATCTTATGTTATCTCTGAGACTAAACACTTTTAGGGTTTGTTTGCAGTACTTTTGGACCAGTTCAAGATGTGAGGATACCATATCAGCAAAAGAGAATGTTTGGTTTTGTGACATTTGTGTATCCAGAGACTGTAAAAAGCATTCTTGCTAAAGGAAATCCACACTTTGTTTGTGATTCTAGAGTTCTTGTTAAGCCTTATAAGGAGAAAGGCAAAGTTCCTGACAAATACAGGTACTTTTAGCTCATGTTCTTACTCTAATTGTCTACAGATCTGTTCTTGAATCCTTGTATTTATCTCATTTATCTCTTTTTGTGTAGAACTAACCCAACAATGGAGCTAGATTTGTCTCCAACCGGCCTTGATTCCAGTCCTAGAGACGTTACAGGTAAACAAAAACTTAACCTTAGGTTCTGATTGGTTTAAAGAACTTAAAAGCTTCAAAAAAGCCTTACCGATCAAGTTCTTAACCCTTTTGTTGCTGTCTTGATATGTGCAGGAGGGAGAGGATTTTATAACAACACTCAAGATCTGTTATGGAGGAATAAGTTTGAAGAAGAAGTTCTTGAGCTTCAAAGTAGAAGATTAATGAATCTGCAACTTCTTGATGTCAAGAAGCATTTCCAACAGAATTCACCTACACAAATTCACTCTCCAAATCCTTTTAGCCAAAGAATTCTTTCGCCACGTCCAGGTACAGTTTCCAGACTCATGTATATCATCTTCCCCTGCAAAAAAAACTTAACTTTTTCAATCAATTTTCGACGATTTCAGTTAGTAGGTCACTAGAGAACAATACTATGAAAGTAGTAGAAGGTAAAGGAAGTTCTAAAGAAGGATCTGATGATGATACAATGATTCTACCAGAGAGGTAAGAGTTTTGAAGTTTCTTGAGGTGATTTTATGTGTGTGTTTGTGGTTTGTTTTTTTGAAGTTTTGTGAGGTTTTTGGTGTTGTATAGGTTGGAGGATAGTTTACCAGATAGCCCATTTGCATCACAAACTGATCATTTGGTTATGTTTGCTGAATCTGGTGAAAATAATGGTTCAGATTCATGGTCACCTTCTGATAACGATGAATCTTCTCTTTCATTCTCAGATTCAATCAGCTCTTTCAACTGCCAAATTCCCAGGTTTGAGAATTAAATAAATGGATTTTGGTAATTTAAACTATGAATTAGTTTGTGTTTGGTGAAAAAAACTCTCATCTGTCAAAATTCTGAATTTTGATTTATAAAAAAATCAAACCGGGTTTTTATAATTAAAATTTAGACCATAATTCGAAAATTTAACCAAAGAATATAACCCAAAATTGGGTTAATTTTGAGATTTTGGTTTAAAAAAATTTGGATATCAAATTTATGTTTAATTTTGGTATAAATTTTCGAATTATGGTTTACGGTTTATGTTTAATTTTGATAACCCAAATTCGAAAATTCGAAAATTTTGGTTATCAAATTTATGTTTAATTTTGGTTTTAATGTCAAGGTGTTTAAACCAAAATTAAACATAAATTTAAACCATAATTCGAAAATTTTAAGGCTTGAAAATTTTAAGGCTTAAAAAACTTGGTTATCAAATTTCAAGGTTTATAAACCATTTGATAGTACTATTTACATTTGGTGAAAACAAAACTTTCAACTATCAAAATAGTTTCTCTAAATCCTGAACTTTGGTAATCAAGATTTTTAAACCCTGAACCTTAATAATTGAGTTTTTAATTCGCAATGTCAGAGTTAAATTTGAAATTATAGTAAAATTAATGTAAATTTGGATTATATTTTTATTTTAATTGAGATTATCTTTTAATTTTGTATTTAAAGTATAATTTTGATCTAAAAAATCTGGTTATCTGATAGATTCACCATTTTGGTTATCTGATAGATACAGAAACAGTTCAGTATCTAAAATTCTATAATTCACTTTTTACTTTAACTTGATGGTTAATTTACCTTTGCTTCTGATTAGGTTACCACCGATTGGAATGTTCCCCGGTAGGGGTGGACCGACCTGTCGTGTTGGGATATAAACAGGTAAAAATATATAAGACAGAACAATGATCATGTGATGTTTTGTAACAGAATCTTGTGTTTATGTTGTTGCAGGAAAAGAGAAGATCAAAGATTAAAAAAAAACTGATAATTATAGAAACTTATAATAACAAAAATGGTGAATAAGAGATGATGAGATCAGCGTGTAAAAAATAAAAGTTAAAAAAAGGAGGAATTTGATGTTAAGGTCAGGAGATAGAAAAAAGAAAGATTGTTGTACCATTTCTGTAGTTTTTAAAGATGTGAAATGTGTCGGTCAAATGTGATGGACCACAGATGAAGATTATGTAATATGATATATAATATATGATATATATATATGTATCTCTAATGATTTACCTTAAAGAAATTAATATTGTAACTTATGTAATATGATATATATAATATATGATCTTTCTCTAGTGGTTTACCTAAAATAAATGAATATTGTAATTTTGCTTTCTTCTTGCTTCCCCTTCGCTAAAATTTCAATCTAATCTTGGGTATTGGAACCGAACTAGTATCGGTGTAAAATATCTATTGGATTTTAAACTCAGCATCCATGGATATCACAGAAACTGATATTTATTAAATACCCGAAAGTAATCATATATATATATTTTTTGGTTTTTCGAGTATTCTTTTTGGTTTTTTGGGTTTATTTTCGGTTTACTTTTTGTATTGTTTTCGATTTTTCGCATAATTTTTAAGTTTTCGGGTATTTTTTAGATCTTATAAGTATTCGAACCCAAACCGAACCCAAACTGAAACTAGAACCGAAATCTTGAAAGAACCGAACGGATACTATAATCATGCAACCGAACAACCGAATAATCGAAACTATCAAAGCGAAACTGAACGGTTACCCGAATGCCCAACCATAGTTTAGGGGTAAAAACTGGAATCCAACCGAAAAAAAAGAGATTCGGTTTGATTCCAATGAAAAGTACCTATTGAATTTTAAATTCGAGATTTATAAATCGGGTACTGATTCGAAATTCATTATGTACTCGAAAATATATATATATATATTTTTTTGTATTTTTAAAATTTTTAAGTATTTTTTAATTTTTTGGATATTTTTTTGGTAAATGGTTATTTTTTCTGATTGTTTGGATAGTTTTTGGTAAATGGGGCCACAAGGCCCAATATTTTATTAGGCCCATTTATAATAACCTAATAAAGTCAATTCTCTATTTCCATCTGAGATTTCCGAAATTGAAAATTGAAAGTACATTTTAGTATCATAGATTCTCCAGAGGACCCTTCGATTCTCCAATTTCCTCGATCTTTTTGCTCCTAATTTTATCGTTTCTTGATGGGAAATTGGGGGAAGAGATCCAGATTTCGTCGTCAGAGATCTCCTTTGCGATGGTATAGCGAACGACATTCTTCTTCGTCTGGTATTTCCTTCTTTGATTACATTTATTTCTATTGTGTATTCTTCTCTGTTCTACGATTTTTTGCTGAGTTACTGTTTACCTAAATCAAGATTAGTTTCTTGATTACTTCACTAAATTGGTACTTCATATATTACTAGCCACTAGTTTTGTTGACTGTGTTTTCTTGTTGGAAGGTTATGGTGAAGAAGATGGGATTCCGGCGTGGGAAAAAAGATTCTGTGAGGTAATTGGATCAGTCCCATGGCAGAAGGTTAAGGAAGCTAGTTATTTCAAGAGTTGGTATCAAGGTAATGTAATTACTTGGAATGATTCTGCTTGTGAGGAGACTTTTCACAATGTTAAAAGGCGATTTTGGTCACAAGTTAATGGTCTCCCGTGTGATAATTATCTTCCTGATCCTGATTTGTATAACAGTGAAGTGAATTGGGATACTGTAATTGATCCGGAATTGATCATGGATATAGAACAGGCTTACTTTGCCCCTCCTGAGGATGCAAAACTTGGGTTTAACAAGAATTTGAACGCAGTATCTGTTGAAGAGAGTCATGAGGAGACTCCTATGTTGGAAAATCAATGGAAAAGCAGTGAAATAGTTCATGAATTAGGCAAAGAATCTGATGCTTGGAACCTATCAAAGAGTGGTACTGAATATTCAAAAGATAGGCTTAGTTTTGGAAACGAGAAAGCAAATATTAAAACATCAGGGCACCAAAACAAGAGAGCTAAGTGTTCTGAAGTTGTCCTACCTAAAGAGTGTAGCAATCCTTGGGAAGCTGAGCTCAGTTGTAGAACAGAGACAGCACAAGATGTCGGTTGGGGAGGTAGCTCCCGTAATGGATGGGACGATAAAGGCTGGGATAATAACTGTAGGGGCAATTCTGAATGGAGAAATCATGATTTGGGTAATCAATTCACCAATATGGAGCGGCGTAATACGAGTTATAGCAGGGGTGGTCTAGAGCATAAGGGTTATAGTCCCTGGAAAGTAGGCTACAAACCGAACAATGGAGCTTCTTTTGGGTCAAATGAGACAAAGCAACAAAGAAATTGGGAAGTGAAACGATGGAGTAATGGTTGCATTGGGCGAAATAACCAAAGAGAAGACATGTCCAGGTACAATACTAACTACAAAAACTCAAGGTCTAGAAGAAATGATGGTCAATATGTGAATGCAAGAGCTGGAAGGTGAGTTGTTTTTATCTAAGTAACTCAAATGGTCTAGTGTTTTTGGGATGCCTATGTTGGAAGATAAGGTATGTGATGGTGTTACCAGGTCTAGTCAAAGTATAGTTAACGTTTCTCTAGAGCATATACTAGAGGAAACCACATATGAATGCACTAATGTATTCACATCTTTACCTAATGTGTTCCAACTTAAAAGTGACATAACACACACATGTATGCATTGATGTTTTTGGCTCCTTGCATCCCTTTAAAGCTTTCTAAAGGGGTATGCTACTCTGTATTATTATATTTGGAATCAAAGATTGGGGTATATGCTTCAATGTCATTGGTCCATTATATTTGATTAATAATAAAAATATATTATTGGACATGGTTTAAAGTATGATGTTGATTGAGAAAGTACATAACTTTGCTTTGCTATATAATATTCTCTGTTTTTAATTATTGGACGGTGTTCAAAGATCATAAAGAAACAGTAAACAATGTTTTGTCCAACCGCAGAAGCTAAGCAAGAAACTTTATTCATTTTCTGTTTTATTCTATAGATTTAGTACCAAACCAGTTGGTATACACAAAATATACTATTTGCAGTCCTTGTTTTAAGGATAGAACAAGCAAAAGTGTTTCATAAGATGCGATAAATGCAAAAAAAACTCTAAAGTTTCACGATTTCATGAATTAAACTCTAATTGATAGAGTTTAATTCATGAAATCGTGAAACTTTAAAGGTTTTTTTTTTTACATTTATCCCCCTAAACATGAATCTTATATCATCAAATTCTTGGAAAACATCTTTGACTTTACAAATGAATAACAAATATAATCAAAAAACAAAGAAACGTATTTGAAAAAAAAAAAACCCACAAAAACATGTTGCGGTTTGTGCACCAATTTGACGCAAAAACAATTCTTTTAACTTGCTTTCTCTTGTAATTTGTCACAATTGCTCTGTTTTGGTACCCACCAAACCCTAAGGCTTTTATCAAGTCCACCACTGTAAAGCATGAAGCCACCACCTACAGAATTTGGTGAAGCTTGTAAACATTTCACTGGACCTTCATGTCCTTCAATTACTCTAAATTTACATAAATTGCCATTAGCTTCTCTTTTCCATACCCCAATGCTCTTATCAGCTGAACCACTACACACAATTTCCCCAACTAAACACATACACAAAACTGCCATCTTATGTCCTCTCATCTCAAACCCTAATCTCCATTCCTCAAAGTCTCCACCTTTCTCTCTTTTTTCCCATCCCATTACAAACCCATCTGATCCTCCACCGTATAACCACCGTCCATCACCGGAAACCACCACTGAGTTCACTGAAACCTCGGCGTGACCCTCCAATGTTGCCTTTAAAACATGTAAAGAAGAAGAAGATGATGAAGAAGAAGGTGAAGTTATCTGTTGCTCAATCTTCTTTCTTTTCTCTCTTCCCCAAATCTTGATCTTACCATCTGCAGACGCTGAGTATACTCTACCGTCTCCGGTGACTAAAGCGTTGATAGCATCGTCATGAGCTTTAATCGATTCTAAACACTTTAGATCAGATAATCTCCAAACTTTAAGAGTTTTATCCCAAGATCCAGAGTAGATAATCCCATTGTGAACAGCTAAACAAGAAATGCTATCAGCGTGTTCAATCCAAAGACGTTTATGATTCCTTCTCGTTTGAACATAATTGCTCTGTTTCATGAATCTTCCTAAGTAATCTTTAGTTGTGGGGAGTGTATCAACGAGCTTGAACGCGTTTTCAGAGCTTCTTGATACTTCCCAGACTCTAATTCTGCTATCTTGATGAGCTGTGAATACTTTGCTTCCAACGCTGATTAAAGCTTTTACAGAACCGTCTCCTTGACCGAATTTAGCGAAGATTTTGAGGTCTGGTTGTTGCCAAACGATGATGTCTTTGCCTTGGGAAGCACTTAGTAAAAACTCGCCGCAAAGAGCTAAAGAAGAGACAGAGCCTACGTGAGNAGAGCCTACGTGAGCGGAGAGGACGGCGAGTGGCTTGTACGCGCCGGTTATTGGGAGAGGGAGGGAATTGAGGATGAGGCGGTTTGATGAGGCGGGGCTTGTGGAATCGTCGGAGGAGTCGCTGTTGCTTCTTGTGCTTGTGGAGGAAGAAGAAGAAGAAGAGATCAAGATTCGATCTTGGAGTGATCTTGACATTTTCTTTTTGTTTGATTTTGGAGAAGGAAACAAAAAAAAAAGGGAAATTGGAGCGTTTTGGGAAAATGAGAGAGAGAGTGATGAGGTTTAAAAGGAGGAGAAGGTGCAACGGCTACATTTGACGCATGCCTCTTTATAGCTTCCTTTTTTATTTGCCTTTCTGTTTTTTTTTTTATTATTTATTATTTAATTTTGTTCTTTCGTAATATATAATTTTTTTTGTGAGAATTTATATATTTTTTTTGTATAACCACCACCATTTTGATTAACAATTCTTTTTTAATATATTATAATTTTTTTTTAAAAAAAAGGGTTCGGCATTCGGTTTTTTTCCATGATTATAAGATGTGTTCGCTTCTTTGAAGATTTTGATTCGGTTTAGGTTTAGTTCGGATTTGGATATTTGATAAGGATTTGGATATTTGATAAGAAGATATGAAAAATATTCGAAAATTTTAAAAACTACCAAAACAAATTACCAGAAAACGCGAAAAAATATTCGAAAAACAAAAAAAAATCCAAAAATTGAAAAAATACCAAAAAAAATATGGTTACTTTCGGATATCCAATAGATATCGATTTGTTTCGGTTACTACCCAATATCTTCGGATCTCAAGTTTAAAATCTAATAGAGTATTTTACACTGGAACCGAACCTGAACTTCTTTTTTAATTTAGGTTCGGTTCAGTTTTTTGATTTCGGTTTTTATGCCTAACCCTACCTTGCACTATTGGTGATAAGTTGTTTAATTGAATCATATATTATAATAATAAATCACCTAAGCCTATGCAATCAGCTGAAATGATCTTTTTGTTTAGACGTTTTATGTTTGATAATTATATTATTAAATGACAATTCGTATTTATTTTATTTTGTAAGATAATATAAATTGTTTTAATGTAAACTACTATACTATTATTTAAACATTATGGTGTCTTGTACTTCGTAGCTTTATTACATTTGGTGAGTTATATATATTAATTTTGTTTATCATAACAATCATGTGCCATTTAACTATTTTTTTTTATATTGTTCAGTGACATACATAGAATGTTAAACCCGAATATAAATTAATCTTTATATTTTTTTAGTAACTATATTAATTTTAGATTTATAATAATATTAAATCCGAATATATATTTAAATTAAAATCCGAATATCAAATTTTTTTGCTCCTTTAGAAAAAAAAGAAGATTTTATTTAAATATTAAGTAAATCATAATTAGTTTATACGAGCCTCTTAAAATTTAAAATTAGATAAAATAAAGTGGTATCAATATTTTGTTATATATAATACTTATAATTATGGTTTATTTCATACAAGTCAATTTTTAAATTGATGAATACATTATTTTGTAATATATATATATATATATTATTTGTTAGTTGTTACAATAATTGTTTCTGACAAAATTGAATACATATATTTGAAACTAAAAGCAGATTTGGAGCGTAGATTCATGTGATTCTAGTTTTGAATCATATCTACCAAATCAATAAACATAAAATAAAGATATTGTAACTCTTAATTATTTCTATTGATTCCTGAATAAATCTCCTACCGAATGTAAAATTAAAACATAGAAAATAATCACATATAAATACACATTCAAGATATATTCTTGTTGTGTGTTGTTCACGGTTAAAGAAAGAGTATTTTGTGGGTTTGTCCATAGCTATCCGAAATAAAGAAATTAACAAAATTTATGGAAAAAGAAATCGATTAAAAAAAACAAAATATAAGTTTATAAAATAAAACACTCATTTAAAGCATCATGTATATATTTTTATTCTAAATCTATTCTTCAAATAAACTATCTCAACTATACCATCCACATGATATTTGTTTGTAAAATTTGGTGTATATATTTAATTATCTATGCATCCATAGTTAATTATTATATAATCAATTTTCTAGTTTTATGATTTTGTATAAGAAAAAAAATAGTAGATAACAAAATTCATTTAAACTAGTAAAATAGGTAACGAGTGATAGAAACAAAAAGTGAGATTAAGAGCCTAAGCTAACATACTAAACCAAAATTCATGGTTTCATACCCACCTATACATATCCTGACATCAACTTAATTCCAAATTGTCAACAATTTATAAAAATACATAAACTTCATAAATTGATTTATTACAACCTCAAAAAATCACCATA
Organism: Aethionema arabicum; assembly: GCA_000411095.1. Lineage (NCBI taxonomy): Eukaryota > Viridiplantae > Streptophyta > Magnoliopsida > Brassicales > Brassicaceae > Aethionema > Aethionema arabicum. The sequence continues at coordinate 859,530 of KE152099.1, read as the reverse complement.
AACCCAAACATTACTCTTTGGCTTACGGCACGGCAAGATCCAAATTCAATGCTATAGAATTTAAAGACTAACCATTACTACATTACAAGTCAAAGTTTGAACAAAGACTCATGACTTTCGAGTCGCGTTCCACAAAAATCACAAATAATTAAGCGCCAGGTCACGTAGTTGACTTTTGACCAAGCAACGGGCAACGGGCAAAGGACCACGGGCAGAAGACAAGCGGTGATATAACTCAAACCTCATCTCACTTCTTACACAACAACATCATCTCTTCATTTTAAAGTTCTAGAGTAAACACGTTGACTTTTTCTTGCGAATCGAAGATGGTGGACGCTATGACTGATGAACAAATTCAGGAATTTTACGAAGCTTTTTCTCTCATCGACAAAGACTCCGATGGTGTGTATTTCATCTCTAGTTTCGTTGATTTTTTAGGGGATAGGAGGGAAAAAATTCATGAACTTTGTAGTGTCTTTGGCGAAACAAATTTAAGATACTTAATTTGACGAAAAATAACTTTTAATTTTGTTTTTTTGCAAAAAAAATCCTTGGATTTTGTTTTGTTTAGAAAAAGACTTTCCGTTAAATTAAACGTTATATCGTAGATTTTTTTTGCCAAATGTATATTCTAGGTTTTTTTTGCCAAAAATACTAAGTTTATAGTTTTTTATTTCTAAAAATATTATGTTTATGGTTTTTTTTGTCAAATTTCAAACATAGATATGACCAATGCATAAAAAAAAAATTCATAAACCTATTTTAAACATAAGATCCAAAACATAGGAGATCCAAAACTTAAAATAGGTTTATTCATTTCTTATGTTTATGCATTAGTCATGTTCGTGTTAGAAATTTAGCAAAAAAAAACACTAATATTTGAAATTTAGTGAAAAAACTCTGAACTTTGTATTTAACATAAAAAAAAATCTTAGAAATACATTTGACGGAAAAAACACTGAAATTTAACGTTTAATTTAATAAAGGAGTTTTTTTTATCTAAAAAAACAAAATCTAAAAGTTTTTTTTTTCAAAAAAACTCAAAATCTAGAGATTTTTTCGCCCTCATCCCAATTTTTTATTTCCAAACTCAAATTTACCGTAAAAACTTTAAAGCCAAAATAATTCACAAACAGGTTTCATAACAAAGGAAGAGCTAATGAAAGTAATGAAATCAATGGGGAAATCCCCAAAAACAGAGCAACTAGAAGAGATGATAAACGAAGTAGACATATACGGAAACGGTGGGATTAGTTTTGATGATTTCTTATACATAATGGCTCAAAACAGCCATGATCAAACATCATCATCATCATCAGTTTCAGCATCAGAGGAGTTAGTAGAAGTGTTTAGAATGTTTGATAAAAATGGAGATGGGTTTATAACAGCAATGGATTTAAGAGAAGGAATGAAAGACATGGGAATGAAGATAAGTGAAGAAGAAGCAGAACATATGGTAAGAGAAGCAGATCTTGATGGTGATTCTCTTCTTTCTTTACATGAATTCTCTAAAATGATGATCGCTGCTTCTTTTTAGAGTTTTCTTTTTTTTTTTGTTTAATTTCTTATGGGAAAAATGCTTATTTGTATAATTTTTGTTTTTTGATAAGGAGATCTTATAGTGTTTTGTATTTTGAGGTTATAATAAAGGAAATATGGGTGAAATATTTTGATACTTTTTTATGTGGTTAGATTGAAATATATGGAAGATATTTTTAATATAAATTTAGTTTTTGCCTGAACTAGATCTATTACCGGAGCAAGACACTTTAATGGTAAAAGTGTTTTTTTTATACTCTTGACACACGAGTTTGAATTCACCAGCGGTTGAGTTTGTAATGCAAATTGATGTTAAACAAAAAATAGATATTTTTTATTAGTGTTTTTGTCTTTCTGTTCCAATCTAAATGTTTTTGGAAATAAGCTATGTTTTTGGAAATAAGCTATAGTTATAAAAATCAAAATTTATATTTATTTTATTGATTTCTATTCAAATTAAAAATGATTTTTTTTTAATTTGAAGCTTTTAATATTTGATCGGTTAATTTTATTGTTAAAATATATCGTCAGGCCAGGAATAATAATATGAATATAAAATTTATTACTAAATACATACAGCTAATTTTTTTTTTGTTTTCTCAGAGTCCAAGCTAATTATATAATTATTTGGTGCATGTTATGTATCGACTATAACTTAAATAAACTAGACAATATATAACGTATGCAAATACAATATTAGCTTCAGTACACCTTTTAGTTTTCTGTAAATGTTTTTCTCTATATTTATAAATGTAGTTTTTTTTATATATAGTATTCTATGTTTTTCGTTTTATATGTTTTTTAAGTTTAACCAAGTTATTTTTTAACGATTAAAATGATGAAAAATGTATGTAAAAAAGTTCTTTAATTTTAATAATGACAACAAAACTAAAATATAATTCTATACAAAAATGATCTAATGTACGTTATTATTCAATCACGGCATTTTATACATAAAAAAACACCTCACAAAGTTTATAAAAAAGGAAAGAATTGTCGCCTTATGGTTAAGTCTAAAAGTATAGTAAATAAATAAAACAAAGAAAAAAATAAAGTGTCCAAAGTCGAAATACCCCAAAGTTTAAGGACTTAAAACTAAAACTCCTCTGTTTTTTCATCACTCAACAACTCTTCCCAAAAACCATCGTCTAACACTTCTTCTTCTTCTTCCTCCACCACTGTCTGTAGACTCTGTACTTGCCTACCATATCCTTGAATCTCCATAGCCAAAGCTTCTAATTCAGACAAATACTCAACTGTTTCCTCTTTAATCTCTCTTTTTCTCTTTACACTTTCCTCTAACTCCTTTCTCTTATCTCTTTGCTCAAGTAACTGATACAAAAAACATGGATTTTGCATTGCTTTTGCTAAAAAAGACATCATATGTCTCTGTTTCTTCTCTGCTTCTTTAAGTCTTGTTTCCATTGTTTTTATGTAGCTTAATGTGTTTTGTTGATGTTGTCTTAGCTTTACAAGCTCCATTATTAGCATCTGTCTCTGTTTTCTTAACAATGTTACCTCATTTATGGAAGATTGATGATTGATTGATGAAGAAGATGAAGATCTTCGTTTTATGTTCTTGAGTAACCGTTTTTGACCCATTAAGAATCCTTCGTTTGCAAATTCCCATCTTTCTGCTTCAATTTTTCTAAATCCCTGTGTTTTTTTAAGCACAAATAGACATTAAAATGTTAGTTAAAATGTAAGTGGTATTTATAAAATATAGTTTAAATAACAAAAATATTAAAATAATTCATTAAATAATAAGACCATTTAGAATGAAAAAAAAATTACCACCAAATTTCACAAATTCGTTCAACTATTTAAAAAATTAGTACAAAAATCATTTCACCTAAAAATATATAAATGATCAAATTTTCTATATATATATTTTTCAATTCATTACATATTTATTCATTTTTTTCACTAATACTATTTACTATCGAAAACATCTTACACAAATTAAGTATTTTGAGAAATAAAAAATTATCAAAAAAATATAAAATTAAAGAAGAATTGTTTAATCAATAATTGGAGTGAGCTGTAATTAGCTTCTAATTAAAAAAATGTCAAAAAAACGAGAAAGAAACAAGTGGGCAACGTTAAAATCTAATAATTGAATTTAATAAACGAATATATTTAAGAATAAGTGATAAGACTGATGACTCGACGCCTATATTTATTTAATTATTTTTCTAACGATTATTCTAAAAAAACAACCAACTTGTTGTACGAACCAATCTTCCAGAACTTACTAAACCTTCTCCACAAAGAATCCACACAAATTCATAGAAATTAAATTAAAATAAAATCAATTTCCCATTACCAAGAAAATTGCAACCATTTTTTCGTAGTTGCAGGTAGAATTACTTGTCGAATTTGTCCAGCAAAACTCTAATAAGATCAAGAAAACAGAGCCAAACTATGAAAAAAAACAGAGTAATTACAAAAAAAAAGAGATAAGAAAGTAAACTTACATAAGTATTGAGTTGTCTAACAAAACTTGAGAAATTACTGTGTTTAAAATGTGTAGGAAGAAGAGAAGTAGAGAAAGAATTTAAATCCCACACTACAAAACTTGTTCCTCCTCTGTTCCAAGATACGATCTCATCTGTTCTTGGATCTTCAACGATTTCATATGTTTTTGTTAAAAATGGTGGAGGACCAAATTCATGTAAATCCTCCAATGGCTGAGGAACTTCACCATTTTCTTGATTTGGTTCTTGATTTCTCAAAAGAAACGAGTTTTGATAGAAATATAAAGGATTCATTACAGAAGTAGTTTGAGTTTATGGCCACGTAAGCTAATTCTTGAGGTGGCTTTTGCTTATATAGCAACGGGTTTTAATTGTTTATTATTTTAATTATATTTTATTATATTAATTAATTTTTGTTAAGTTCGAATGTTCTGGAACGACTGTCTCTTCCGTATTCAGTTGTCTTTTTTTGTCGAAACTTCTGGAAATTGAAAAAAATGAGGACCGTACGGGTTGCTTAGGGCCCACCTAGAACCGAATTAAACCGATTCTAACCGGATTTGTTTTTAGCTCTTTTATATTATAAATCTAAGAAAAATCAGAAGCAAACTAAAATTATCTTCGTTTTAAATTTAATGTTAGTTTAAAATAAGATAAAGATAGAAAAATTGAATTAGATTTGGTTTAAAAAAAAATTGAATTAGCTGAATCAAATTGGCCCAAACTGAGAGATAGAACATTTTTTTTAGAAATTTGCTTTTTTTTTGTTTTTGCTAGGATTATAAATTTATAATATTTTAAATCTTTAACTATTTTTATTTGGTGAAATTAGTTTTGAATTAAATCTTAAACAAAAAATTAAATCTTAAATCACGAATTTTAATAACCATTTTTTTAATTTATAATAATTAGATTTTATCATCAACACAAAATTAAATCATAATCTTGACAAAAAAAAAATATACCTCAAAATAAAACTACCAAATACAATCCAAATTTGAGTTAATTATGTATTGTCATGTTTAGGGTATCAGTTTTAAGAAAATCCAATTATGAAAATTAATAATGGACTCAATTATCAAAATTCAAAATTTAAAAATCATTTTAACAATTCAGAATTTTTTACTAAACGGAAATAATTAAATATTTATAGGATCATAATATTTTAAAACGACCTAATTTGGGCGACTTAAATTAAACTTCATATGTTTTAGGAAATCGAACCAAAACAAAATAAAAAATATACAAGTGTACCAAATATCTTATAATTTTATTTTATTTTTGAGGATTAAGACATCTGTTATAGAGAAATGTGAATTGGTCAGTGAATAACTGCACTGTAGCTCATGCAAATTCAGTTAGTTGAATCTGTAAGTATTTTTACACTAGGAAACGAACTAAAGGTTGACCGTTGACCATATAAAACACAAACCGTGATTGGTCTGCTTGGCCTTTTCCTACTAACCACTACACTCCCAAGCCGCTTTTTTTATTTTTCTGACACGTGTCATGTTTATTAAAGTGACACGTAGCTTGTTATAGGCATGTCATGTGGCATGTATTTTTACTTAACATGTGGGATTTTTGTTTTATTTTACGTTATTACTACATTGTTTTAGCTGCCCAGTTCATCAATTTAGCATTTATGTATGGGATTCGTGCCGAAAAAGAAAAAAACTATATAAATTTTTTTAGATTAGCTAGGATTATATAATATTTTTTATTAATTTATTTTTGTTAGATTTTGTATATAATATAGACTATATTTTATTTTTGTTAAATATTTTATCTATTTTACTTAACACTATTTAAAGAATCTTTTTTAGAAAATTATTAAAATATGAAAACTAGAATTGTTTCTACTATGATAGAAGAATGCTCAGTGGTGTACTGATTTTATCTAAGATTGAATTTAATTGGAATAATAAAATATTATTAAGTAGAAAATTTTATTTAAGATGCTCAAATTTAGTAAAAATTTATTTATGTACTAAATCATAATATCATTAAACTAATCATATTTGGAATATATAACCGTTAAGAATCAAGATTTAAGAATTTAGAAACAAAAAATTCAAAAAGAGGATTTGCAAAAAAAAAAAAAACACATTTTTCATGAGAAGTTTGCAAAATACACAATTTCATTAGTGCATTTAAAAAATACCATTATTTCCATGATTTGTGTATTTTTACAAACAGAATCCGCAAAAATATTTAACAGAGAGAATTAAAACGGCATATATTAGTGAATCTCCATTGATGAGAGCTTCACGAAAAAGAAGATGAATTAAAAAGAGAGAGAGATTGAGTGAAAATTGTATTTCTCTTATTGAATTATATCAAACTCTGTACATCAACATATATACACATACATTTACAGCTAGTCAACGATTTGTTAACAGCCTAACTACCTAACGACATTCTGTTATTTTGGTGAGTTATATCCAGTACCTTGTAGCCCTTATAGCCAGCAGGATAGCCTAAGAAGACACAAGCCCGAGCACGTGGTTCAAACTTATGTCGTTGCTTAGGAGAAGTAGAGCAAAAGCAGAGACATCCAAAGGTTCTGAGGAGAGAATAATCAGGTCTCTTAGACCATAGGACCTCAAAAGGAGTCTTTCCTTGTAACAGAGGAGACGGTAACCGATTGATGAGAAACACAGCGGTGAGAATGCAATCTCCCCAATATTGCAAAGGAACCTGTGATTCAAACATAAGTGACCGAGCTACATTCAAAATGTGTTGGTGTTTGCGCTCGACGACAGAGTTTTGCTCTGGAGTTTCCGGACAGGAGTGAAATGAGATGATCCCTTTCTCTTTGAATAGACTGTCAAACCGGAGCTCTGGAGCGTTATCTGCTCGAACTGACTTAACCAATACTGAAAACTGTGTCTGAATCATACGGATGAAGTCTGGAAAGATGGTGAGAACATCACTTTTGTGCTTCAGTAAATACACCCAAGTGGCTCTAGCAGTAAATACACCCAATCAACAACCACAGTAAGAAAATACTTGTAACCCTCAGCTGTAGCAGAGGAGAATGGTCCCCAGACATCAATATGAATCAGATCAAAAATGTGAACTGCCACATTATTTGGAGATGGAAATGGTAAGCGTTTCTGCTTGGCAAGTGGACACACTGAACAAGGAATATCATTTTTATTTCTTAAGCTGTGAGGGATAACAATTACATCTGATAGAAGTTTCATTCTAGATACAGATGGATGCCCAAGACGGCTATGCCAAGTATCAAAATGAGAAACAACAAGAATAAGAGGTCTTTGGATAGAAGAGTCCAGAAGTCCAGACGTGTTCAGTGTGTACAGATTGCCAAGTCGCTTAGCCACTCCAATCGTCAGGTCCTTGAAACTGTCCTGGATCACACATTGTGCAGAATCAAATATCAGCTTGAGATGCAAATCATTTGTCAATTGACTGACACCAAGGAGATTGATCTTAAAACCAGGAACATAGAGGACGTTGTGCAAGACCAGGTGAGGAGATAGAGAAACAGTCTCAATCCCAGTAATTGCAATAGTATCACCAGTGGGTAATGTGACTTGTGAGTTGGTTTGAGGAGTAATGTGACTAAACAGAGAGGGATCACAAGAGACGTGGTGAGTAGCACCACTGTCTATGATCCAGGACTGCTGAGAAGCAGACTTATTGGAACGAGATAAAGAACCAATAAACTGTAAAGCAGAGGCAGAGAAGTGTATTGGTAACATACCAGTCACATGATGAACCTGTGGAGCAGAGTCATCCACATGATCCTTTTGAAGCTTAGAGCTAAAGTAAGAGATAACATCCTGTATCTGACTGTTGCTCAGAGTTTTGAAACTAGGAGGCAATGAAGATTGTTTATCCTCAGTGCTATCAGTAGATAGAGATTGAGACACAGCTGCAGCAGCTGGTTTCTGTTGATTCTTGGACTTAGGAGTCCATCCAGGAGGGTAGCCATGAAGGCTGTAACATCGATCCATTGTATGCCCCATTTTACCGCAATGAGAACAGGTTGGTCGAGACTTTTTCTGACCTGAGAAGTTTGTTTGAGCAACAGCAGGTTGAGATGAATCAGCAACGTGAAATGCTGAAGCAGGAACCATTGAATTTGTGGATCCAATGTGTCGTTGATTAACATCTTGATCAAGAATGTTATAAATCTCAGTTAAGCTGAGAACTGGCTTCATCATCACAATTTGACCACGTGCAGCGGAGAAGGAATCATTGAAACCTGCAAGAAATTTGATAATCCTTCCATGATCTTCAGCAATTTTGAGGTCCTTCATAACACCACATGTCACAACAGCGACATGATCGTCGATTTGTAGTATGCTCCAGCTGATCCCAAAGCGTACGGAGAGTTGTGTAATAGGTTGAAAGACTCATTGATCCTTGTTTCAATTCAAGGATCTGTTGTGTGAGTGAAAATGTGCGAGGTAGATTTACCAGGTGAAATCGTCCCTGCAATTCTTTCCAGATAGTAGCAGCATTTTCGATGTAGATAATGCTACCTTGGATATGAGGAGATACAGAGTGATGTATCCATGCCTTCACCATGCTTTTGCATCGGGACCAGATCGCAAAATTGGCATCTGTTTCCTCTGGTTGAGGAAGGGAGCCATTGATGAAAGCTATCTTGTTCTTGGCATTAAGACAAGTAATCATCGAAATCCGCCAAGAATTGTAGTTAGAATCATCCAAAACTGGAGATACAAGAGACACTCCCGGTTGATCGCCGCTATGGAGGAAGAAAGGCGAGTGAATACTATCAACTGAGGGACCAGACGAAGAAGAAGAAGAACCTGCCATGAAATTTCCAGGACCAGGAGTTGTTTCCGGCGACGAGTTCTTTTCAGGAGCGGCTGATCTTCCTCTGTTGGAAGTAGATGTCATGCGAGATCGACGACCTAGCTGGCGCGTAGCCACCATTTGAGTGAATGAAGATAATGCGGAATGAAAAAGATGACGAAAGTTTAGCTTTCGTGCTCTGATACCATATTAGTGAATCTCCATTGATGAGAGCTTCACGAAGAAGAAGATGAATTAAAGAGAGAGAGAGACATTGAGTGAAAATTGTATTTCTCTTATTGAATTATATCAAACTCTGTACATCAACATATATACACATACATTTACAGCTAGTCAACGATTTGTTAACAACCTAACTACCTAACGGCATTCTGTTATTTTGGTGAGTATATCTAATAGCATATAATGTTTTCATATGAAAATTTGTCATCAAACAATATATTTCAATTTCAATGATTAATTAAGGCTTTCAAAAGCTAAATAACATTTCAATGGGCTTTTGAAAAACCTCAAAGACTCCAAAGAAATTCTACAAAATGTAATTTCTTTATCCCAAGTATGCTTTAAAAAAAAAATCCTGCTCTTATTAATTTCGAGATATATAAAAATATTGAATGATGTATACAATAATATAACTATAAAAAAAAATAGGTTAAACGGTAGAAAGAATTGCAACCGTATAAATAAAATAGGTGATATAGAAAATGGTCAACATTTGAGTTCTTTTTTCAATAGACCATAACTTAATTTTTATCTGACTACATATTATTTAGAAAAATATTATCATTATATTATGTTTAGGAAATAATTTTTTGTTCAGTTAATATAACTTAACTAATTCGAATGCGTTTAATTTATATAATCATAAGATTAATTAATAAAATCAAATTAACTTTTATATATATATATATATATGATTTTAAATTTTGTTGATTTCGTTTTTGCAATTCATGGCTAATATTAGTGGGTTAAAATGAATGGTAACTAAATGATTAATTAAATATAGTGGAGTGACATGTGTATAGTTACACTTTAATAATACCATATGCTTTAATTATTCTCTCAAGAGAGACATCACACGTTTACCTTATTATCCGATCCAAAACTAGTCGATCTGAATAGAGTATGCCACCATCCAATATACAAACAATTTAGTTAGACCCACAAAAAAAAACTAGAGAATTAAATTAATATAGCCTCTATAAATTTGCAATTTAACTACTACTTCAATTTCTGATAATATAATCTTTACTAGAGTTAGGACGGATTCTAAAATTTCGGGGACCTAAAGTAAAATCCGAGATAGGAACGTTATTTTATATAAGTTTTTTTTTCTTTTACAAAATTAAATATATAATTTGAAAGTCAATATAATCCAGAAGTCGAGACAAATGTTTTGTCCGACTTAACCCAAGACCGACCATGACCTGAGTGGGTCCAGTATCCTCGAAATCCATGTATTTGGAATCTCTTTAAAAGTGGATGAGATGTGAAGGAAATTTGATTACTTTTGTTTTTATTTTTCAAATTTATAATCATTGTAATATTGTAGGCTCCATTGTTTCATTCATCTTATATTTGTGTAAATGCATAAGGTTTAATTACTATTCGAAAATTTGATTTATGTCTTAAAAAAATCATCTAATTTTTGTTATGAATATTAAAGTGGATAAAGACAATTCAACTTTTGGTTATCGATCGTTGAAATAAATGGAGAACCACGTAGGTGTTGGGGTGATTCTTTTGATATTGTTCTATCAACATCATTTTATGCGTTTATTGCAATATAATATTTGTTTTACACAAAAAAAAAACAAAACAAAATTTTTACTTTATTTATAATCACATGCACATGTATTTTTATGTGGGTAAGTGGGTCCACCCGTTTACCACATTTGTATCCACACAATGTCACTTACCAATTATGCATCACAAATACAATGGATGTGATATGACATGCTAATTTATGCACATCACACATACACAAAAACAACGGATGCAAATCATATATACTATAATATCGGTCGAGAGATATTGCGAAAGCACATTGGATCACCGGCGGAGTTATGTAGAAGTTACGGGGTCAATTGATCCACGTTGAAAATTTTTGTGACTTTCATAATTTTAAATTATTCAATATTTTTTTTTTGAAAAAATATTGTGACCCCTTCTAACAAATTTTTCTTGCTCTGCCACAACATTGGATTGATGAAATAATCGGATTCAAGTCGCATGTATGGGGAGGAATAATTTACGGTTTTACGATTATAAAAAGTATTACTGTAAGGCGATCTCGAGTTGGTGGAGACTATGGTTTGTTACTATATTGCAATGACGCCCATCATCATGATGTTGGTTTATCGAAAAAATCCGGAATGTCATAGTTATTGGAAAAAAAATCATATATACTATATATGTATATGTACATGTCCATGTCCATGTACATGTGTATGTAGATTGGTGAATGGCTAACGTCATAGTACATATAATTGAGAAGGTATATCATATTGTATGGGAACCCATTCATGCTGTCTGCCAGAATATCACTTACATTTCAAAAGTATAACAGTTCT